>JAVJIF010004252.1:0-136840 GCA_038442645.1 Agave tequilana
TCAAGATGTATCCTGAGGACGAGAAGCATACTTCTTTCCGAACGCCATTGGGGGTATACTGCTACACTGTGATGCCCTTCGGACTGAAGAACGCCGGAGCAACCTACCAGTGCGCAATGAGCACGATCTTCCGCGATCACCTCCGGAAGACAGTAGAGTGCTATGTTGACGACATTGCTGTCAAAGCCGCAGCAAAGATGAACATCTTCGCGATCTGAGAACGATGTTTCGATATAATGCGGGCACATCAGTTGAAAATGAACCCGACAAAATCCTTTTTAAGGAGTATCCAGCGGCAAATTCCTTGGGTTCATTGTCACATCGAAAGGATTCATCTGGATCCAGACAAAGTCAAAGCCATCCAGGACATGCATCCACCGAGGAACCTCAAAGAGCTCAGAGGCTTACAAGGCAGGTTAGCCTACATCAGAAGATTCATAGCAAATCTATCAGGCCGCTGCCAAACCGTTCACCCGTCTCATGAAAAGGGTACTGCTTTCATATGGGATCAAGCTTGCCAAGAAGCTTATGAAGACATTAAGAGGTATCTCACAAAACCTCCAGTCTTGTGGCCCCTACATCAGGGAAACCATTCTTACTTTATGTAAAAGCTCTAGACTATTCCCTCGGCGCCCTCCTCGCTCAGAGGACAACAATGGCCATGAGCAGGCCATTTATTATCTGAGCAGGACTCTCATAGGAGCGGAATCTCGCTACAATCCTATTGAAAAGAGTGTTTAGCTCTTGTCTTCGCTGTCCAAAGACACGACATTATTTGGTTGGCCAAACCATACATGTCATCTCCAGAGTAAACCATTGCGTCTTCCTATGACGAAGCCAGGATCATTGAACTCAAGATTGGCTAAATGGGCACTACTATTGTCCCAATATGACATGACCTTTACCCCTCAAAAGGCGGTTAAAGGTCAAGCCCTTGCAGAGTTTTTGGCTGCGCATCCAGTTCCGGAACATTCAAAGCTTCACGAAGACATCCCTGACGGGTCTTCGAGTCTAATGCAACTCAGTAGAGGAAGTGTGGCAGATGTTCTTCGACGGAGCATCACGGATGGGCCCCAAAGAAAGATTTTTGCCGGAGTGGGGGTTGTGTTCATCTCCCCACAGGATCATATCCTTCTCAGAGCATTTTCTTTGACAGAATCATGCTCCAACAATGTAGCAGAATACAATGCTCTGCTCATCGGTCTCCAGCTTGCCCATGGAATGGGGGTACGCTACCTCGAAGCTTACGGCGATTCAAAGCTGGTCACAGTCAAGTCAAAGGCGAATATGAAGTCCGCCATGAGGACTTGGTGCCTTACTATCATACAGCCATCGAATTGGCTAGCTTATTTGAAGGCTTCTACATCGGGCATGTGTCCCGATCTCAAAACACCAAGGCGGATGCCTCGCTGCATTAGCGACGACGCTAGCCTTACCGCCGACACCGAGTATCACCTCACGTCGCGACCCGGCATCTCGTATGCTCCAAGCATATGTTAAGGATCCAAGAGGTCCATAATATCTCCGTGGATCTTGAGCCGAGGGATTGGCGCTTCCCTCTCATTGACTATGCTCTGCACGGTCTGCTTCCAGACGATCCCAAAGAAGCGGCGTCCGTCAGACGAAGGTCGCTCCGTTTTCTACTATGATCCCACTTTGAAGACACTCTACCGTCGTTCATATGATGGTATCCTCCCTCCGTTGCCTTTCCCATTCAGAGGCACAGGAAGCGCTCCAAGAAGCGCACGACGGCACTTGTGGAGCTCATCAGCCAGGTCCAAAGCTTAAAGACAGGTTGCATAGGCTGGGATATTATTGGCCAACTATGATAGCCGACGCCATCCAATATGCACGAAGGTGTAAGGCGTGCCAGGTCCATGCAGACTTCATACACCAACCTTCGGAGTTGCTCCACCCTACTGCTGCTTCATGGCCATTTGAAGCGTGGGGAATTGATGTCGTAGGGCAAATCAGCCCCTCTTCGGCAAGAGGTCACCGTTTATCTCGCAATAACCGACTACTTCTCAAAATGGGCAGAGGCCATACCGTTGGCCGAAGTCAAAACCTCCAATCTGGTTAGCTTCATCAAACACCATGTCATCCATCGATTTGGTGTCCCCAGGCGGATCATCCACGACAATGGTCCTCAATTCATAAGCCAAGGATTCTATCGGTTTCTGCGATAAATACCGAATTCAGAATATGGCTTCAACAGCTTACAATCCTGCCGCCAATGGTTTAGCAGAAGCATTCAACAAGACAATCATCAAGCTGCTCAAGAAGTTTGTCTCCTCGAACAAGCGAGATTGGGACGAAAAGCTCGGTGAATGCCTTTGGGCCTACCGGACTACGGTTCGGACACCGACAGGCAATACGCCTTTCTCCCTGGTATATGGGTGCGAAGCGGTCATCCCATTGGAAATCCAGGTGCCATCATTGCGAGTAGCCCTGACTACTAAAATGATATCAGAAGACAATGATCGCCTGCGTCTTCAAGAGCTCGAAGCCCTGGACGAGAAGCGGCTGCAAGCTCAGCAACACATCGAGCTATATCAGGCTCGGATGTCAAAAGCCTTCAATAAGAAGGTTAAGCAAAGAACCTTCCAGAAAGGAGATTTGGTCTTAGCCGTCAGACGACCGATGATTATGACGCACAAGACCAAAGGCAAATTTCAGCCTAAAGGGAAGGACCGTTTGTGATAGAGACAGTCTATTCAAACGGAGCATACCGCCTTACGACTGCAGATGGCGACCTCCTCATGATGCCAATCAATGGCAAATTCTTAAAGAAGTATTATCCTTAATCGAGGATCTTACTCTCGATCAAGTTAACATTACACCTCTGATCGAGATCCGCGCGTCCGGAATACGCACAAAGAGAGCCTCTCTCTTTCTCCAAGCATATCAACCTGTTGATAGCTGGGGGTTTGCTTAAAATCCCAAGGGACCTGCTCCCATTTGATTCCCTCTCCAAAATCACCTACCAATTCTCATCCATAGAATGGTAGGACCACATATATCTCACTGTTATGTTAACATTAAACCTATGACAGTGGTTTCCTCGTGAGAACGAGACCTCCAAAATCACCTACCAATTCTCATCCATAGAATGGTAGGACCACATATATCTCACTGTTATGTTAACATTAAACCTATGACAGTGATTTCCTCGTGAAAACGAGACCTCATCACTCATTGTTGAGCTTGGTGACTTCTTAACCAGTTATGTCATTGCGACCTCTGAACTGGCAGATAGCCAAGTTTCATCTATTATTGAGCTTGGTGGCGTCTCAATTGGTTATGTCATTGCGACCTCTGAACCAGCAGACAGCCAAGTCTCAATCTTGAGCCCTGTTGACATTTACAAAAGACAGGTCTCGATATTTGTCGACATCTACAAAGACAAGTATCACCTATTTTGAAGCTTGGTGGCTTCTCAACCAGTTATGTCATTGCGAGCTCTGAACTGGCAGATAGCCAAGTTTCATCTATTATTGAGCTTGGTGGCGTCTCAATTGGTTATGTCATTGCGACCTCTGAACCAGCAGACAGCCAAGTCTCAATCTTGAGCCCTGTTGACATTTACAAAAGACAGGTCTCGATATTTGTCGACATCTACAAAAGACAAGTATCACCTATTTTGAAGCTTGGTGGCTTCTCAACCAGTTATGTCATTGCGACCTCTGAACTGGCAGATAGCCAAGTTTCATCTATTATTGAGCTTGGTGGCGTCTCAATTGGTTACGTCATTGCGACCTCTGAACCAGCAGACAGCTAAGTCTCAATCTTGAGCCTGTTGACATTTACAAAAGACAGGTCTCGATATTTGTCGACATCTACAAAAGACAAGTATCACCTATTTTGAAGCTTGGTGGCTTCTCAACCAGTTATGTCATTGCGACCTCTGAACTGGCAGATAGCCAAGTTTCATCTATATTGAGCTTGGTGGCGTCTCAATTGGTTATGTCATTGCGACCTCTGAACCAGCAGACAGCGAAGTCTCAATCTTGAGCCCTGTTGACATTTACAAAAGACAGGTCTCGATATTTGTCGACATCTACAAAAGACAAGTATCGCCTATTTTGAAGCTTGGTGGCTTCTCAACCAGTTATGTCATTGCGACCTCTGAACTGGCAGATAGCCAAGTTTTCATCTATTATTGAGCTTGGTGGCGTCTCAATTGGTTACGTCATTGCGACCTCTGAACCAGCAGACAGCTAAGTCTCAATCTTGAGCCCTGTTGACATTTACAAAAGACAGGCCTCGATATTTGTCGACATTTACAAAAGACAAGTATCACCTATTTTGAAGCTTGGTGGCTTCTCAACCAGTTATGTCATTGCGACCTCTAAACTGGCAGATAGCCAAGTTTCATCTACCATTGAGCTTAGTGGCGTCTCAATTGGTTACGTCATTACGACCTCTGAACCAGCAGACAGCTAAGTTTCAATCTCGATGCTTGCTGACATTTACAAAAGGCAGGTATCTCCCCTTTTAGCCCTGCAAAGGCTGACCTCGAGACTGGCGACGTCCCATTCGGTTATGTCATTGCGACCTCTGAACCAACAGACAGCCTTGCCTCATTATCCAAACAAACAAAGACGACAAAAGAAAGAATTTTTATTAAATTCCAAAAGGATGGGATACATGGAGGAGCCTATAGGCGTACATGATAAGATCGGATCCGATCTCCGAGCGAAGCTAGCCTCGTCCTCCTGTCATCAGCAGCCTGGGCCAGCGCCCTGTGATCTTAGCTCAGCCTCATCGAAGTCCACCGCCTGAGCCAGACGAGCCTCGACCTCCGCCAAAGTCGCCCTCTGTGACGACTTCTGCCGCGCCAGTTCCTCACTCCGAGCCCTGAGCTGCTCAAGCCGCGCAGTCTCTTCATGACGCATCTGCGTAGCTTTGGATAAGAGGAGATTTGCCTTCCGGATCATCTCTTTGGCCCTCTTAACCTTATCTTCGGCATCAAGAAGAGCACTGGTGGAAGCGTCAATTGCACTCCCAACCTCTACTTGCTCTGTCTCCAAGGACTTCAAGTCAGAGGAAATAGCTTCAGCAGCCTCTTGAGCGGCAAGCCGAGCTTCGCGCCTTTGCGCAACAAGATGTGAGAGCCGTTCATCAGCCAAAGACGCTGCGTCTGAACTATAGAGACGGCGCCATTCCTCCACGTCCTTCTCAAGGTCATCTACCAGGAGTCCAGAGCAGTAACCTGGTAATACCCCTCAAAGTCCCGAATACACTCAATGCCACGGGAGAGGGACCATCTTCAACTTCGAAAATGGCACAGGCGAGCCCTTCAAGACTAGACGATAGTCTGCTCCAAACTGTTATAGAAGCTGTCGACCAGATTACCGATGAAGTCATTCTCAGCTTCATCAACCCTTGAGACACCTCGGAGCAATCTACCATCCCAGTCGACACCGCCGCAGAAGAAGAAGCGGGAACATCGACAGCAGCAGGGCAAGCCAAAGGTGACCTCGGCGGAGTTCTCAGCGACACCAGCACGCCAGCCACCGCGGAGGTAGGACTGGCAACCACCTCCCGGGCAGCAGGCTCGACAATCAAAGTCGGGGAAATAGGGTCCACGATCACCCTCAGCCCCGCACTGGGCAAAATTGCCGGCACCTCACTCGGTGATGTGATTGGGAGTGAGGATACCTCCGGGACTGCCGCCCCTTCAGCCTCTCGCCTTTCAGCTGACGTGGGCTGATAAGAAGGCAAGTCGCCATACAACACGTCCAACATAGCAACATTCGCCGTGGACGAAGCACTCAACTCACCCTCTGACCTTCCAGGGGAACCCTCCGGCTCCTTCAAAGCCGACACATCTTGAGGCCGAACACCTGCAACAAAGCCATGGTCAAAAGCAGATGCGGTAAACAAGAGGAGATCAAGAGATTGTTATTTACCGAAGGCTGATGTTACTTCGTCAGCCTCATCAGTCTCTAGGGGTTCCATCGCGAAGTTCTTGCCAGAATCAACGCGGATAGCCGGCCTGCTCGCCGATTCCTCCGCAGACCACCCGATAGAGCTGGATGCCATAGGACTTCCTTTAGAGGTCCCAACACCCGAAGGACCGACATCAGCCGCGCCACTCTTAGACTCTTGCGAGTGAGCGGAAGAGCGAGCTGCAGCCCTATAAGTGAACAGGGGATCGTAGTGTTCCCCTTGCTCTCCAACTGCCTCAGCTCCTGCAACAAAAAGCAAATGATGAGTTATTCAAAGTGCACTGAAGGCATATTAGATGGGGGCCAATCTTACCAGTAGTCGTTCAGCAACCGACGGCTCAGCCACTAATGGAGCAGCAGAAGGAAGCGCAGTAGAGGGTTCGCCCTCTACCACAATTGTAGGAGCATGGCGACGGGGCCTCTTCGCCGACGACTTCCTACGGGATCCACTCCCACGCTTCCTCTTGAAGTGGACATCAGAATCCTCTTCTTCCACTTCTTTCACATGTCGTGGGGGAGCTGTCCCCACGACACCAGAACCAGCTTCACGAGTATCAGCTTCATGGGCATCAGCCCTCGTCTCTGCCTCGAAGCGAGGGCTCCCCGCATCAGAAGCCCCCTGTCATCTACAGCGATGAACTCCTCTATGCCAGGAACACGGACTCGTTTGCCCTCCATCTTATCAGAAGCCTTTTGCCTCATCCGATGAGAAATTAACTTCACACCCGAACGGTTGGCATTAAACCCAGCAGGTGTGAGTTCGAAGCCGCATACCATTGGCAGAAACACAGGGTCGTCCAAAGGCCGGGATCCCTCAGCGGCGTGCGTAGCCACGCTCCAGTGCCATCCGCAGTGAAGAACCGCCAAGCACGAGCCCCATCAATGAGGCTCCCCATGAAAGCTAGGTCCGGATTGGGGTTGCCCACATACAACTAGTCATACCCAAATTGGCGGGCAAACCGGCTCGGGACGTAGGGCTCCAGGTAGCAGGTATCCCCACTCCTGTACAGCAAATGCGAGGGCCGGATACAGACCAGCCACTCGAAAACACCCCGACTCATGGGAGACCGACCTGACTCCACATCATGGAATTCCTCGTTGTATCCTGCACCCCGCAGGCGAGGAAAACAACGGAACAGGCTATAAGCGTCATAACGACGCACTAACTTACGGGCCTCGGCCACATAAGTTTTCTGCCACGAACGGCCTTCAAAGCGACGGAGAAGCGTCGTTTGAACACCCTGCGGAGGGTCTTCCCCAGCTCCAATCAAACTGGGGCAGTGCAAGGCGAACCACGCCATCAAGTAGGTGTATGGTAAACCTACCCTAGGATTGGGTCCGTCACAAGGCAGGACCGCACCCTTCCCTCGCCTTGACGCCATTGGCCTGCAGAAAGCCTCCGTCAGTGCACGAAGGCCCCTCTGAATACAACACACCATGGCCGGGAGAAGACCCAGACGGTGGCCATGGACCAAGCGGACGGCAGGCAGCAGCACATTCGGGTGGACGATGTCACCCGAAGAAGAAGGCACGACACACTTCTTTAACCAGATGGTTAAGAAGCCGGCCAGCAACGCCTTGCGAGACATAGGCCGACGGGCCTGATGGTGAAAGCTCCGAAGAACATCACCCTTCCCGAAAGAACCATCATCTTCTGCCACGACGATGTCCTTTTCAGCATGCACCCCCTCCTTTGCCAAGATGTCTTCTTCAGCAACTCCGTAATGAGCTGCCTCAGGCGCACTAGTCATATCCGGGAACAAGTAGTTCCCCCAGCTCTTCAAGCTCTTCGAGCTACCCTTGCCACCAACGTGGATGCTGGAACAAATGTGCAAGTGGCACATCAATTCCCGATATGTCTCAAGCAAAGCAGGCTCTTGCTTCTCCAGGAGAGCCAACTCCGCCTCACAGGGAAAGTACTCTTCGTACGGAAGAGACCCGAAGGGCAAAGCAGAGATCTCCCGCATCTCGTGCAGGGCCATGCCCAACTCACCAACCGGGGTGAAGAAAGTCCCCGAGGCCGGGCAGTACAACTCAAGGATGGCGTAGAAGCACGCCACCTTCATCTCAATGCCGTAGCAGGTCGCCCTGACGGCCTCATGAAGGTTTAACCTCTCTAAGTCCCCCTCAAAATGAGTGAGGATATAGTTGGTCAACTCCGCCCACCACGACCTAGGAGGGTGGACCCAACCGGGAGTCCTGAAATCGGTGGCAGGGTAGTTCCCGTCAACTTCGCAGAACTGAGCGCCAAAGGTCGGCGCCGCAGCTGGGTTCTCTCCTACTGGAAGGTCCCGCGATACCTTCCCAGGGTATAGCCCCATTATGCTACGAGGATGGCCCGCCCTCGAATAGCTGGACTGGAATGTCAACCTCCCGACACTTCAGACTCGGCATTTAGGCTCACGCCCCCCACGCCATCTTCCGAGCCTGAGTCACCTCTGGAAGGAAACAAAGCAAAATGCCGCTGTAACGCCCCGATTCCACGGATACGGGGACGTCACTGCAACGTATATACGTAGGTCAGGAGAAGCCCCCACGTATATACACCAAGCATAAGTACAAGCAAGAAATCATCAGAGTGCAACACAAAGCGTGGTATACACAAATATAAGCCAACATAAAGGTACAATACAAAGTCATTACTGTATATGATAAACCTTACACATTACATGTATCAGTTATCACAACCCAGTCCAAAGGTAAAATATACAATAGAGATACAAAAGGCTCACGAGTAGGATGAAAATCCCGTGAGTCAAAAGGGTCAGGCACAAGGAACTGAAGCTGGGATGCCTGCTCGCTAAGGATGGCTCGATCTACGATGGATGACTCCACTCCGACCTAGCCTCGGAATCTGAATGTGCAAATCCAAGGGGTCAAGACATATAACAATAAATGAAATATAGCCAAGTGGCGAAGAGACAATGAATAGGGTCAGAACACAAGTATAGAATATAAGAACGGACATAACATAATCGTAAAGCCGGAAAATACAGGTAAAACTGATTACGAGCAAAAGTGATTATATACGCTTAAGTCACTGTCCCATGGGACTAGTACATCGAAGGAATAATCCAAACAAGGAAACCCTCATACATATACCCTTATCTCATGCCACAGGAAAATCAAACGTATAGAATCAGAGTTGCATAATATACGATAGTCAAAACGGGAATACATCGCAGGTGCAACAATAAATCCAAAACAGGAATAAGTAATAGTAAAGACCGGAATCATCACTGGAATCAAGGAAATCATAACAAGTGTTACAACTGGAAACCTAACTGGAAACATGACTGGAACATCAAGAATCATGACAATATCCATAACAGTATCAATTCTTATTATTATTACTCGTCTGACCCATATATCTCGGTATGTGTCCAGGTGTGCACCCCAACACACATACCTCCATATATAGCTAGGCGAGGGTTGTTAACGGAAGCGGATGGAGGACTAACAGAGCTTCTTATAGTGATAAGTGGTACCCCCCCCCAACACACATACACCGGGGACCAATTTGGTGGTCCAACGGTTCCCACCGCCTGGGACCGGCTAACAGGCTCGATAATAGTTCACATACACTGGGGACCAATTTAATGGTCCAACGGTTCCCCACCACCTGGGACCGGCTTGGAGGCTCAATATCCCCCATACATATATACTTTTCCATCACTATAAGTAAGGTATCATTCCGGTGTCCACCGCTTCCTGCCATACCCATACAAGTTGTAGCTTATTAAAGACTATCAGTTTACGGGAAAGTGAACATGACAGTATAAGCCCTTCAGATTCAAGAGGTGGCCCCCATGGGTCTCAAGAGGCGGCCCCCACCGTGTGGTGTGGCACTTTGTTCCATGTGGCACTTTGTTCTGAGGGAGTGGATTTTAGAGGTGCCCCCGTGGATTCAAGAGGTGGCCCCCCACCATGTGTATAGCGTGGCACTTTGTTCCACGTGGCACTTAGTTCCATAAAAGCAAGGCAGGGTTCCCGTAAATAAGATAATCATATAGTCATATGTATCATGCTTGGTTTAAGGGATAGCATGACAAGGTGGTGATGTATAGCAAGCAATAAACCATAACAATGAATAGATAGTTGGCCGGGTCAATCGGGACATAACAATAGGGTCTAACAAGGTTGTGGCATGACAGTGGGTCAAGTGGTTACATATAAGGTGTTGTGTGATATACATGTGTTAAAAAAATAAATAACTGACAAGGCTATAATAAAGTAAGGCGAGTGGAAACATAGAACAACTTAGGGTTCAACGACCTCGAAGGGTCTGCCACGCATGCTATAAAATAAGGAGACAATAATATCACAGCAAGGTAAAATTACAGGAATAAAACAAGTAATTGCAATGGTCATACATAGGCATGATAAGGTGAGGTGACTGTGGTGATATACTACGAGTTATAGGTTATTTAACATGTCATGGGATGAATATACGCAATAGCAAGTCATGAGGTAATAGGAGGTACATCCATTCAGTTATATGTCCTATAGTGCTAGTATTGAAGTATGAACAAGTAGGAAATAATACACATGTAACAAGTATAGGTACCAAATTTAGAACAGAAATTAACTATGACACACAGCCAGAATTAGTCGACTAGGGGTAAGGGTTAGTCGACTAATAGGGAGCACTAGTCGACTAACAGATGTTCCAGTCGACTAGGTCAGTGATACAGAAAGTTGGGTTTTCTGGTCCAGGATGGATTAGTCGACTAGGTGGATTCAGGAGTCGACTAACATGGGTTTCCAGAGAGTTTACTAGTCGACCAGTATGTTGGGAAAGTCGACTAATACTGCGTTTTCCAGAAAAAACTAAGTTTCAGCTAAGTGTTCTAGTCGACTAGGTCTTAGGGTAAGTCGACTAATAGTGGGGAAAAACAGTGCGCAGGACAGAAATCCTGGAAGTGTGTTTGATGTCTAAATACATGATTTTGGGTGACCTTTGCGTACGAGAAGTGTAGTTACAAGTGCTCAAAGACTAACACAAGTCTTGGTGAGCAATATGCTTACATGAGAAGGTTAGATTTGAGTATGATGACCTAAAAATAGGATTTTTAGTGTGCAAGTGTACAAGGATCTCTACCCTAATCATATGGAGTGTTAACTAGGTCTTGGTGAGTAAGGTACTCACTTGGATGGGTTGGGTTTGGAGCTTGATTCAAGAGAAGATGGTGGCTTCAATCCATGGGTTGTGGAAGCTTGATTTGAAGATGTTGAAGCTTGGTGTTGCCTTGAGGTTGATGGTTGGAGATGAAGCTCTTGTGATGAAGCCCTAGTGAAGCCTTGAAGTCTTGAGATGGATCCTTGAAGCTAGGGTTTTGGGGTTGAGGAAGAGGGAATTTGGGGGATTTTCTCTTGTGAAGAAATGAGAAGAATCATGGGGAAGTTTGCAAAAGAATGGGATTTATAGGTTGGGGATTTTGTAAAGGAGATGGCAATTGTGAAGAAAGGAGGGTTTTGGTGTAAAAGGGAAAGCATGAGGTGTCACCCTCCATGCCAATTGGCCGGCCATGGGGAGGAGAGAGTTAGTGGGGTTAGGTGAGAATGTGAGTGGGAAATGAGGTGGCAATCTAGGTGGAAATAAGGAATTTGCAAATATTAAAAAAAATGCCCGAAATTCAAGTATCTCGGAATGATCTGAAATTTTACCAAAAATCAAGATAATATATAAAGACCAATAGTGAAATCTGTTCGAAGAAATACTCTATAGTTTTAAAGTTAAAAATCCCGGAATCAGTGATTTACCGACTCCGAAAGAATTTCCATAAAATCATAAAATCCTCAGAAAAAGAATATAAGTAGAAAATGTGAATCTGAGAAATAATGTCTAAAGGACTTTCTTGAAATTCCTATCTGATTGGAAATTAAAATACTGGAATCAGTCTCCTACCGACTCCAGCGGAAAATCCATAAATTCGTAAAATCTCCAGAAAAAGTGTATAAGTAAGAATAAGATTCTAAGCAATAAAGTCTAAAGGACTATCATGAGATTTTAAACAGTTTGAGAATTAAAAATCCGGGAATCGGTCAGCGACACTGGCCGACACCGGTTTTGAAGAAATTCAATTTAATCCGAGAAAAGTCCAGAAAATCACAGAAAATCTAATATATTGGAAAATAATATTTGGAACTGAAATCGGTCAAATCAGCATACCGGAAAGACTAAATTGAATAATATACTAGGATCGGGTCTTCGGTTCAGATCAGGCCTGACTCCGAATCCGGGGATCCAGATCCAAAGCAAATAATCGTACAAATAATTCATAATATAAAATAAATACAGGGAGTAAATCAAAAAAATACGATCGGAAATCTGAACACGTAACTAAGTACGTATTCCAGGAATGGGGTATTACAATCTACCCACCTTACAAAAAATTGCGTCCTCGCAATTTCGTTAAGGGGTAAATTGGATACAAGGAGGACGAAGGCACGAATAAAGGCATCATAAAACCAAAACAGGGAGGAAGATAATTACAAGAAGGTCCGGAATTAACAATGATAGAATGACAATGGAAATAATATTAGAAAGATAACCAACTCAAATACAAGATCTGGGGTAGTGGTTACCATGAAATCCTAAGGTTCCTGATCTGGATACTGATCCTCCCACTCTGCTGCAACACCTGAAGTCTCTGCTGTCATGGCATGATCTTGGCCTCTGCCCTGATCTGCTCTGGCTCTCATCCCCCTCTGCTGATGGTCATACCGTTGGGGTGGAAATGGAGCTCTCCGGTCAACGGGCCCTGGGTACCTCTTCAATGGCGGCGCTGGAAGTGCTGGGACTGGGCGTGCTGGAGCTGGAAGAGCTGGTCTGACTGGGGCCACATTCCCTACTCTTCTGAATGGGCAATCCCTTAGCATATGCCTCCCTGATCCACACTCTAAACATAATCTTTTGGCCACTCGACAATCACTCTTATAATGTCCGGGTCTGTGGCAGTAATTGCATACAATCGGAGAAGGAGGAGTCTGGAATGGCCTCTTCATCATCGGGCCCTGGGTTGCCCTATCCGCATCCTCCTCATCCATCCACTCAAGAGGTCTCTTCCTGGCCTGGCTCTTCATCTGATTCTCCTTCTTCTTCTCAACCCACGCTCCACTTCTCGAGCGGTGGTGAGAACCTCTGCATATGTCTTCAGGTGATGGGGCATTAGGAACATCTGAATGTCCACCTGCAAGCCCTGCTGAAATCTGCTCGCCCGCCTCTCCTCATCCGTTACCATATAAGGGGCAAAGCGGCTCAATCTGAGAAACTCCGCGGCATACTCATCCACGGACTTACTCCCCTGCCGGAGTCTGAGGAATTGTCCTTCCATGTCCTTCTGAGCTGTGACAGGGAAGAATCTACTGTAGAAACTCTTGGAGAAGGTGTCCCAAGTGACAGGCTTCTCCAATCCGGCCTCCTCTGCTAGCCACCAAGTCCTGGCTATATCCTTCAATTGGATCTTGGCAACCTCCACTTGGTTTTCCTCTGGGACACGGGCTGCCTTCAACAAGTCCGATGTGTCTGTCAGCCACTGCTCAGCATCCAAGGGTTTCTCTCCACCCGTGAATGTAGCTGGCTGCAGCCTCCTGAAGTCTGATATGTTCCCCGGCCTCTGTCCCTTGGGTGCTGCTATCTCTTGCCGAAGAAGTTCGGTCTGCTGCTGTTGGTTCTCCATCTGCTGTTGCTGGTTTTCCATCATGGTCTGAATAATCCTCAGTAGGTCCACATTCGCTCCCGCTGTTCCATTCGAAGCTGATCCAGAGTTGCTGCGACCCGACCTCCTCTCCATCGAAACTAGGAATGGATAGACTGGAAGGAGCTGGAAAAGGAAATGGAAGGATCTCAGGATATGAAGGATAGAATCAAGAAGGACCAAATGTAGAATCAAGAAGGACTAGATGACTTTGTACATTGATGTTGGCATCCGCAAATTACTAGAATTTGCTACTTGTTGTACTATGGAGGTAAGAGCCTAAGCTGAACCTAGGCTCTGATACCAACCTGTAACGCCCCGATTCCACGGATACGGGGACGTCACTGCACGTATATACGTAGGTCAGGAGAAGCCCCCACGTATATACACCAAGCATAAGTACAAGCAAGAAATCATCAGAGTGCAACACAAAGCGTGGTATACACAAATATAAGCCAACATAAAGGTACAATACAAAGTCATTACTGTATATGATAAACCTTACACATTACATGTATCAGTTATCACAACCCAGTCCAAAGGTAAAATATACAATAGAGATACAAAAGGCTCACGAGTAGGATGAAAATCCCGTGAGTCAAAAGGGTCAGGCACAAGGAACTGAAGCTGGGATGCCTGCTCGCTAAGGATGGCTCGATCTACGATGGATGACTCCACTCCGACCTAGCCTCGGAATCTGAATGTGCAAATCCAAGGGGTCAAGACATATAACAATAAATGAAATATAGCCAAGTGGCGAAGAGACAATGAATAGGGTCAGAACACAAGTATAGAATATAAGAACGGACATAACATAATCGTAAAACCGGAAAATACAGGTAAAACTGATTACGAGCAAAAGTGATTATATACGCTTAAGTCACTGTCCCATGGGACTAGTACATCGAAGGAATAATCCAAACAAGGAAACCCTCATACATATACCCTTATCTCATGCCACAGGAAAATCAAACGTATAGAATCAGAGTTGCATAATATACGATAGTCAAAACGGGAATACATCGCAGGTGCAACAATAAATCCAAAACAGGAATAAGTAATAGTAAAGACCGGAATCATCACTGGAATCAAGGAAATCATAACAAGTGTTACAACTGGAAACCTAACTGGAAACATGACTGGAACATCAAGAATCATGACAATATCCATAACAGTATCAATTCTTATTATTATTACTCGTCTGACCCATATATCTCGGTATGTGTCCAGGTGTGCACCCCAACACACATACCTCCATATATAGCTAGGCGAGGGTTGTTAACGGAAGCGGATGGAGGACTAACAGAGCTTCTTATAGTGATAAGTGGTACCCCCCCCCAACACACGTACACGGGGACCAATTTGGTGGTCCAACGGTTCCCACCGCCTGGAACCGGCTAACAGGCTCGATAATAGTTCACATACACCGGGGACCAATTTAATGGTCCAACGGTTCCCACCACCTGGGACCGGCTTGGAGGCTCAATATCCCCCATACATATATACTTTTCCATCACTATAAGTAAGGTATCATTCCGGTGTCCACCGCTTCCTGCCATACCCAATACAAGTTGTAGCTTATTAAAGACTATCAGTTTACGGGAAAGTGAACATGACAGTATAAGCCCTTCAGATTCAAGAGGTGGCCCCCATGGGTCTCAAGAGGCGGCCCCCACCGTGTGGTGTGGCACTTTGTTCCATGTGGCACTTTGTTCTGAGGGAGTGGATTCTAGAGGTGGCCCCCGTGGATTCAAGAGGTGGCCCCCCACCATGTGTATAGCGTGGCACTTTGTTCCACGTGGCACTTAGTTCCATAAAAGCAAGGCAGGGTTCCCGTAAATAAGATAATCATATAGTCATATGTATCATGCTTGGTTTAAGGGATAGCATGACAAGGTGGTGATGTATAGCAAGCAATAAACCATAACAATGAATAGATAGTTGGCCGGGTCAATCGGACATAACAATAGGGTCTAACAAGGTTGTGGCATGACAGTGGGTCAAGTGGTTACATATAAGGTGTTGTGTGATATACATGTGTTAAAAGGAAATAAATAACTGACAAGGCTATAATAAAGTAAGGCGAGTGGAAACATAGAACAACTTAGGGTTCAACGACCTCGAAGGGTCTGCCACGCATGCTATAAAATAAGGAGACAATAATATCACAGCAAGGTAAAATTACAGGAATAAAACAAGTAATTGCAATGGTCATACATAGGCATGATAAGGTGAGGTGACTGTGGTGATATACTACGAGTTATAGGTTATTTAACATGTCATGGGATGAATATACGCAATAGCAAGTCATGAGGTAATAGGAGGTACATCCATTCAGTTATATGTCCTATAGTGCTAGTATTGAAGTATGAACAAGTAGGAAATAATACACATGTAACAAGTATAGGTACCAAATTTAGAACAGAAATTAACTATGACACACAGCCAGAATTAGTCGACTAGGGGTAAGGGTTAGTCGACTAATAGGGAGCACTAGTCGACTAACAGATGTTCCAGTCGACTAGGTCAGTGATACAGAAAGTTGGGTTTTCTGGTCCAGGATGGATTAGTCGACTAGGTGGATTCAGGAGTCGACTAACATGGGTTTCCAGAGAGTTTACTAGTCGACCAGTATGTTGGGAAAGTCGACTAATACTGCGTTTTTCCAGAAAAACTAAGTTTCAGCTAAGTGTTCTAGTCGACTAGGTCTTAGGGTAAGTCGACTAATAGTGGAAAAACAGTGCGCAGGACAGAAATCCTGGAAGTGTGTTTGATGTCTAAATACATGGTTTTGGGTGACCTTTGCGTACGAGAAGTGTAGTTACAAGTGCTCAAAGACTAACACAAGTCTTGGTGAGCAATATGCTTACATGAGAAGGTTAGATTTGAGTATGATGACCTAAAATAGGATTTTTAGTGTGCAAGTGTACAAGGATCTCTACCCTAATCATATGGAGTGTTAACTAGGTCTTGGTGAGTAAGGTACTCACTTGGATGGGTTGGGTTTGGAGCTTGATTCAAGAAGAAGATGGTGGCTTCAATCCATGGGTTGTGGAAGCTTGATTTGAAGATGTTGAAGCTTGGTGTTGCCTTGAGGTTGATGGTGGGAGATGAAGCTCTTGTGATGAAGCCCTAGTGAAGCCTTGAAGTCTTGAGATGGATCCTTGAAGCTAGGGTTTTGGGGTTGAGGAAGAGGGAATTTTGGGGGATTTTCTCTTGTGAAGAAATGAGAAAGAATCATGGGGAAGTTTGCAAAAGAATGGGATTTATAGGTTGGGGATTTTGTAAAGGAGATGGCAATTGTGAAGAAAGGAGGGGTTTTGGTGTAAAAGGGAAAGCATGAGGTGTCACCCTCCATGCCACTTGGCCGGCCATGGGGAGGAGAGAGTTAGTGGGGTTAGGTGAGAATGTGAGTGGGAAATGAGGTGGCAATCTAGGTGGAAATAAGGAATTTGCAAATATTAAAAAAATGCCCGAAATTCAAGTATCTCGGAATGATCTGAAATTTTACCAAAATCAAGAATAATATATAAAGACCAATAGTGAAATCTGTTCGAAGAAATACTCTATAGTTTTAAAGTTAAAAATCCCGGAATCAGTGATTTACCGACTCCGAAAGAATTTCCATAAAATCATAAAATCCTCAAAAAAGAATATAAGTAGAAAATGTGAATCTGAGAAATAATGTCTAAAGGACTTTCTTGAAATTCCTATCTGATTGGAAATTAAAATACTGGAATCAGTCTCCTACCGACTCCAGCGGAAAATCCATAAATTCGTAAAATCTCCAGAAAAAGTGTATAAGTAAGAAATAAGATTCTAAGCAATAAAGTCTAAAGGACTATCATGAGATTTTAAACAGTTTGAGAATTAAAAATCCGGGAATCGGTCAGCGACACTGGCCGACACCGGTTTTGAAGAAATTCAATTTAATCCGAGAAAAGTCCAGAAAATCACAGAAAATCTAATATATTGGAAAATAATATTTGGAACTGAAATCGGTCAAATCAGCATACCGAAAGACTAAATTGAATAATATACTAGGATCGGGTCTTCGGTTCAGATCAGGCCTGACTCCGAATCCGGGGATCCAGATCCAAAGCAAATAATCGTACAAATAATTCATAATATAAAATAAATACAGGGAGTAAATCAAAAAAACGATCGGAAATCTGAACACGTAACTAAGTACGTATTCCAGGAATGGGGTATTACAGCCGCTTAGTGGACGGGAGATAGAATCTCTCGCCGTCCAACTGGAAGATCCACTGGCCTTCACCGGCCTGCAGCTGGCGATCGGGATCAGGTGCAGCATCCCCGAACATGAAGTCAGGCTTTCTGTAAGCTGACGGTCGATATCTTCAAGCGGAGCCGTCAAGATGCTCGATGGCCGCATGGCCCTGCGGACGACCGTCCTGGATGAGCGTATCCTGTACAAGGGAGCTCGACTCGCTGAACAATGAAGCCTGCCCATAGAACTGCAAGCTGATGTTTCCACCTGCTCGACTGGCTAGACCGAACAGACTGTTCTGGAGGCCGGAGGCGTAATGTACTGCAAAAACAGAAATGAGCTATGATTAGTTCACCAATCAAGAGGATGCGAAAGCATAAAAATTCATTAAGGCATAGCCTCACCCAGCAAGCAGAGCCTGCAAGGCGATAGCTTTGAAAAAGCTTCACTTCATGGATAAGACTGCATCTTTGCAGAAAATATCCAAAGCGCCAACTTCGCTTAAAGCAGGAAGTGGCATAGCCCTAAGGGCTGACGTCATCAAAAGGACATCATGGTCAACAGTTGTCCTTCGTGGCCACGACTGAAGGAACAGACCCATATCCTGTTCCTCAACAGGATGGAGACTGCCCAAGCAATGGCTTCCTACAGAAGCCTAAAAGAAGAACTGTTCAGTTCTTACTTCCCTGGTGCAAGGAAAATAGGAAAGTTCAGGGAAATGAGTTCCCTAATGAGGATAGATCCCATTCGATCGTCCTAAATAGCCAAATGACTGGCTCCAAAGAAAAAGAGACCTCGGTCTCCAATCAGACAGGAAAATTCCTTACCAGTGACTGGTCGCTCGATGACCGGAGGAGGAGGGCCCTCCACTGCAGAAGTCGCTGCTTCCTTTCCCGCTCGTCTTTTGGGCGCCATCGAAGAAATGCAAGGGTTCTCAAAGAACTCTGAAGCAAAGAAGGAAGAAGGAGAGGAAAAGACAGAAATTTCTCTGAAAAAGGAGATCTTTTCCATGTTCAGTCCGATCGGGCTTTTATAGGCCAATCAGCGCCTAAATCGAGGCCTCGAAAAAGGGCACATGCCGCCGTTTCGAATTAATTCGAAACAGTGCCCGAAGCGCCTGAGGCGCTTTCCCAAAGAGCGACGGTTCAAAGGGTTAACTTCGCACAGTGCGGAGTTCGCACAATCCTTCAAGGGCTTAGCCGAGAGGCTTACCTTAGCCCTCTAAAAAGGTGCTGTTCGCGAGACATGCCAGTCTCGCGAAAATCATTCAAAGAAAGGACTATGTCCTTAGCTCCGCACACAGTTTAGCCCAGCTATGGCCAGACTCTCAGTAAAAAAAAAAAAAAAAAAATCAGATGATCGGAAGATGAACTTTCATTGATTTAACAGGAAGGGTACATTGATATTACATCAAAGTTGTGTTTCATACAATACATCCAGTTGCCCAACAGGATCATTTGAGGCATACAAGCGGTTTTATCTGCTTTCAAACCAAATCAACGGGACAGGAAAGGCCTTCCTCCGGCAAAAGGTCGTAACCCTTCGCATATGAACAGATGGTGCCACAAGGACACGGTCACTTTTCTCCACAAAATGGCAGATCTTGCCAGGCCATTTTTGTTGAAGCCTGGCAATAAAAACCTATCGCCGCCAACACGATAGATCACGTATAATGGGAATCGGCAGTGATACCAGTGATCTAACAGGCGCGATGCCCACTTTCCCGAAGTGGATCGCCATCAAAGGCCACCAAAGTTGAAAGTCGGCAATGGTGCCGACGATCCCACAGGCGACGCCCATGATCTTGAAGCGGATCACCTCCGGTAAAAGTGGCAGCCAGCGTCACCTCAGAACGAATCATCACGGATAAGAGGCTGCCAACAGCCTCTGGGACGCGCACCGCTGCCCCGAATTGTTCCTCCTGCTTAAAAGTAAAACTTCAACTGGGGAAGCATAAGGCAATTTTATGGCTTCTTCCATCAAGTCACCAGACTGGCAAGCATAGCTCACTGCAAGGCAAATTGGAGCAAGTTAGCAGTCAAGCACAGAAAGAACTGCAAAAACTTTAAGTCAGGTTCTTTGGGTCAAAGCAATCCAATTTCAGTCAAAGCAGAGGATAAGCCTCGCCTGCACGGCAACCAATAGGCTGGCTCAGCAAACGCCAAGTCCTAGCCTCACCTATATGGCAAAGTCAGACTGATCTTGTGAGATACAGTCTCAACATTCACCAATATGGCAAGACCGGCTCAACTCTTGAAGAGACCAAGTCCCAAGTCCTGCCTGCGTAGCGGACTTAACATGTAGTGATTAAGTCAAGATGGTAGCTTCACAGGGAAGTTGTGCTGAAATTCTTCTCTGCAGATCAGCCAAGTGCAAGATGAAGAGCAAGGGAAGTCAATCCCTAAAGCAGCTGTCAAAGCTAAATTAAGGGAGATGAATTCCCTAAAATCGGTGAAGTCGTTGAACGATCAAGACTTACTGGTCCTTGGCCGGTTAGACAACCAGAGTGGGCTTTCCCACTAATTCAGAGATCTGAGTATCTCTCACAACCAAGAGAAGAGGAAGGCAAAACATTTCTCTTCAGAGGACCTCAAGTGTCCTATTTATAGGCCCCATGGCCTGAGCACTCTCACCCCAAGCGTGGAAGCACGAGCGCATTCAAGGCATTTATTGCGCCTTGATGGAAGGGACGGTTTTCCCTTGGAACCGTGCAAAGGAAGAAAACGTCTCCCTCATAAAAGGCACTTATGACGCCTTGAAGAAAGGGAGTATCCTCCCTTGGAAACGTGCAAATCGGAGAACATCTCCCTCGATTGGCGCGAAAGAAGGAATGATCCTCCTCGTAACCCCCCCACGGCAGTTGGCTTTGAAAAGGCAACAGGAGTTCCAAAGCGAACTTATTTCTTGGAAGCCCAGATGCGGAGCTACCCCGACGCGAAGCTACTCGCGAACCAGTGCAATTCTTCGGCGAATTCATCCCAAAGCAGGATTGAAGGCGAAGCTGAACTCAACCATCATGGCGACGTTCATACTCCACACACCATCGATCACAGCAGTTCAAAGTGTTTCGGAGTCTGAGCTATTGCAGACTCTCGAAAACTTTGAAGGGGGTCTTGTTGACACTTAAAAAGACAAGATTCTCATTGGTCCGAACAATGTCTAGCGACAGACGAGCTGAAGACCAGTTTTCATCCACCTCCAAGGGACAAGGAAGCGGTTTGGACTCCACTGATCCAGCAAGCAGAACAGTGAACCCGGATTGTTTCTAAACAGACCTCAACAGGTCTAAAATGCTAGCATTTAGCATTACATTAGCCCAAGGAGATAGCCTCGTTTGAGAGGCTAGCATCATCCAGAGCATCGCCAGGAAGCTAACTGATAGCTTCGCCGAAAAGCCTCTTTTCGGACCTCGCCAAGAGTTGCCTCTAGCTCCACTATGAGCTTCAAAGCGGGCAGCTCCGCTCTTAGTTTGCTAATGGTCAACCTTTGACCAATCAAATCTCCTGATAAGATCGGATCCAAGCAAATCAAATCCAATTGGGATTCAAATATGGCAGGTGATTGCCGCAATCTCTTGACTCTCTTGAAACGAGTAAGAGGATCAGAGAAAATCCTTCAACGATATGGAAGGGATCAAAACAAATCGGAAAGATCAACCGACTTGCCATTTTCTAGCTCCGCAGAAGCTATCCTAGCCTCGCAGCAAGGCTACTTTCCAGATTTAAACAGATTCGGTTCAATCTGTTTCCATATCTTCAAGGGGACGATTATACCCTTGCTCTCCCTATAAATAGCCCGCCAGGGGTACAAGGAGAAAAAGAGAGATCAAGATCGAGAAAAAGGAGGACTCCACAAGCAGAGGCTTCTTCACAAAGCACCGTGCGCTCTCGAATTCAGAGACCTTTCAGGAGAAATACTTCTCTTTTCAGGGTGGTGATACCCTAACAACCTCTTTTCCTCAAGGAATCTCCGGAACCAGGCGAGAAGGAATTCCTCACAGAAGGCGATTTTGAGAAGTAGCAAGAGGGTTCTACCAATCCTCTATTCTCTGATTCCTAGAACCAGGCGAGAAGGGAATCTCATCGCTCGCATCGTCAAAGGGACAAAGTGGTCGCGCGCTGACCAGACTCCTATCGGCACACTTCTCCAGAATCTCTGAGGAGATCTACTTGTAATCTTTTTAAGAATACTTGTAATTTAGCTCCTCAAACTCCTTTTTGTAAGTTTTCCCCTTTGCAAACTAATGGAAAACAGTAGTCTGATAAAACTTTCCCTCCATCCATAATGGAATGTTACAGTTGCATAAAACTCTTGTTGCATTCCTCCATTTCAACCAGCCGGCGTGGATCCTATGGTTGACATCACTATTGATCTCCCCATCCTTTAGATAATAGAACCCAAGTACTTAAAATGACTGCTCATCGGTATTCCTTATCCGTATAGTGTCACAATATTATAATCTCGTATTCTCAGTTTACTGAATTTGCACTCCATATACTCTGTTTTGGCCATACTTAATCTAAAATCTCAACATTTTAGAGTTTGCCTCCATAACTTTAATTTATCATTTACCCCAGCTATCGTCTCATCGACTAGGACAATATCAAATAGCATACAATATGATATCTCATCCTGAATAGCTCTAGTAAGCCCATCCATCACTATGGGAAATAAGAATGGACTCAATGCAGATCTTTGATGCAATCTAATTGTGAAAGAAAAATCACATATTATGCCTCCACAAGTTCTGATATTTGCCACTACTCCATCTTACATGTCCTTGATTATGTCAATATATTTGATGAGAACTCCATTTTTCATCAATGTCCACCATAATATTTCTCTTGGCACCTTATCATAAGCTTTTTCTAAATCAATAAAGACCATATGCAAATTTCTCCTCCTCTCTCGAAATCGCTCTATAAGTTGATGAAGCAAATGAATAGCCTCTGTCGTCGATCCCATCATGAACCCAAACTGATTCTCTGATATTTTAATATTATGCCTTAACTTATGTTCAATTTCCCTTTCCCAAAGCTTCATGGTGTGACACATGAGGTTTATTTCACGGTAGTTTGAACAATTCTGGATTCACCCTTATTTTTATAGAGAGGTACTAGGGTATTCTTTCTCCACTCATTGTCATCTTTTTATGTGACGCCCCGATCCGGCGGGTACAGAGACGTCATTGCAACGTATATACGCAGATCAGAAATATCCCCACGTATATACACTAAGCATCAATACAGGCAAGAATTAGAGTGTGGAAGCAAAGTTGTAATATACATTCCAATAGAAATAACATAAGTACATAGTTATCACAGAGAGTGATACAGTATTACAACAATATTAAATCACCAGAAATACAAAAGTACATCATATGAAGAGATATATAAAAGCTGAGAGGGGCTCACGAGCAGTAAGAGGGGTCTCGAGAACCAAACATGAGAGGAAACTGGGAGGAAGAGCTGCGACGATGACCCAAGCTTCTGTTGCACTTCGATCATCACGGAAGGATCCGCTGCGTACTCTGATCAGCTACAGTAAGGCCACCAAGGTCAGTCTCTAGGATCTGGACACGAGAATTCAGGGTTGTCAGACGCAACCCAGCGAGTACATATATAAAGCCAAATGGCGTTCATAACGGGCACATGTGTGCAGATCAAGTGATGTGGTGTAATACCCCGTCCTCAGAATACGTGCTCAGATACGTATCCTGATTTTTTTTATATACTGTGTTATGTTTATTTATTATTTTTCTCGTATTTGAAAGTACTACATGATTTCATGTTTCTGGTAATCAGATTGGGTCAAATTTAGTTTTAAACACTGTTTCCCAAGATTTTATATTTTTCATGATTTTTCAGAATTTTCCTGAATTATTTTAGAAATATCCTAAAATCAGGATTAATCAGCACCGCTGGGTTATTCCTGGATTTTTAATTTGCAACTGAGGTCAAATTTTACAAAACCGCTTTCACATATCTTCTTAGAATAGTATTCTCTATCTTAATTCATTTTTTGGGAATTTTCAAAATTTATTAGATTTCTGTCAAAATTGGCATCGACCGACATTGACGGCCGATTCCAAGATTTTTTAATTTCAAAACGATAAATAATTTCTTAAAACGAATTTCACCATGAGTCTTCAAATAATATTCTTGATTTTTGTGAATTTTTGCGGGTCGTTCCGAGATACTTGATTTCGGGACGATTTCGGTATTTTTCCGAAAGTTTTCCGCAACCGCGACCGAATCCCGGGAATCCGCCTTTTTCAGAATTTTCACTTTGGAGTCCAAGAAAATATCTTCCCTCTTTATTTTCTTCTCCTTTTTCCTTTTTCTTTCTTTCCTTTTCCTTCCACCACAAGTTACAAACTTCTCCAATCTTCTCCAACTTTCCACCACAAATATCTCTTCAAAATATCTCCACCACAAACAAAATATCCAACCTCTCAAGCTCTCTCTCTCTTCCATGGCCGGCCATGAGTGGCCAAGAGAAACACCTCACCCCTTTTATTTACACAAAACCCCTCCTAAATTCTTTTTACATCTCCTTCATACTTCATTCAACTATAAAAGGTTTTCTTCCTTCTTTTCTTTTCATTATCTTCATTCTCCACCAAGAGAAGCCTTCACCCTCACCAATTCCTCCTTCATCTCCACCACAACCACAACCACTACAACCTCCTACCTTCATCCTCTTCCTCCTTCAACTCTATTAAACCTACCACAAACTCCAAACCACCACCAAAACCTTCACCTTCTCCAAACAACAACCATCACCCCATCATCTCCTTGTGGCCGGCCACCCCCTTTTTGGATTGGGGGCCGTGCTCCTCTTCATCATCGGCAAGACCTTAAGGCCGGTACCCTCCTTTTTGATTGGGGCTGAGCTTTCTTCGTCGGTAATATCACCGTAGATCTTTCCGGTAATCGTTCGCGATTATTCCAGTGATCGATTTAGTGATATTCGGCGACAAAGATCATTTCGGACGCATAAAGCTTCAAGTATCGGTTTTAGGCGAGTAACTTTACTCGCCAAGACATGGACTTGTAAACTCAATTTTATTATTGTATTTTATGTCGTGCGGTGTGGCTGTACTGTTAGACGCGGAGTTACCTTTCCTTAACGCGGCCTTCGTATTATTGTATCGATGCGACGCAAAGCTAAAGCTCGCGTCTGTGTTCTATTTATATTGACATGACGCGGAGTTATACTCACGTCCGCGTTCTCCTCATGCCCTGATTTAAACGCAGGTCACGAGCCTCGCGTTTTGATACCTTCGTGACGCGATCCCCGCGTCTGAGAGCCCCGCGTCTGCTACTTTCGCGTCTGCTATGCCCATGTCGATGTTCTTCTTGCATTAACGCGACACAGAACCCATGTCCGCGTCCGCGTTCACCTCGCGTCCTGACTTGAACGCAGACCTCGCGTTTGCGGCACCTTTGCGATGCGAACCCCGCGTCTGCTATTTGCGCGTCTGCTACTCCCAGACGAATATCACCTCTTGTCATGCTATCTCTTGACACCAGGCAAGATACACTTGACTCTTATAATTATCACGATAATGGGAATGATAACCGGACATCATGCTTTACCAACTTGATTTACATGATAGTACGAATTGTACTCCTAATACTCCTGACTTACTCCTGTTCATTCCCGAAATCTGATAATTATCTAAAGAACTCATAAAATGAGACAACTTACATCGGGTCGGGGGAAAACATGCGGCTATCAATATATGTTCGTGTTTACAGTGGTGTTAGGTATGTTGTGCAACTAAATATCCGGTCTGACCTGTAGGCCTCCAGGCGACCGAGGGGAGTGCTGGCTCCCTCCTCCTGATACCATCATGATAAAGGGCATACATAAGACCCTCCTGTTAGCCTTGCGGCTGGTCCGTTACCAAGCAACGGAACAATCCTGGGCCGTGGTCCCGGGTATGTACGGGACCCACTGTAAACATAGTTCGTTGATACCCCCGCTAGTTTCTAATAACAACCTTGCTTTACTCTGATATGGATCTATGTGTGCTGGGACGCTAGTCCACATAGCTAGATATCAGTGTAAGACAAGTAATAATAATAAAAGACGCCAACTATTGATCCGTTGTATGCGCTTGAGTTACGGTGACATGAGGTAAAGGTATATAGATGAGGGTTTCCTTGTTTGGATTATTCCCTCGAGGTACTAGTCTCATGAGGACGTAACCTAAGCTAGTACAATGTCTTTCCAACTTTAACTCGTTATGTTTCTTTTACCTGCTGGCTGATTATTGATAATACTGTACCAACTCTCATACTCTTATTTCTTATGCCACTCGGCTGTAACCTGATCATTTGTTTGGGAGGTCCTGACTCCCTTGAATTTGTATGTTCAGGTTCCGGAGCTTGGATTGAAGTGGAGCCGTCCACAGAAGATCAAGCTTTCCTTGTAGAACAGGCCGACTAGTTTCAGTTTCTTTGGTATCAGTCTTTCTTTCTAGCTCGCGGGATCTTCCTCCAGCTCGTGAGCATCTTGTGTTCATATTGTAAATTGTACTTTTGGACTTGGCTGTGATATAAGATACATGTATTATGTAATAGTATATCACACCCTGTGATAACTTTGTAACTTGTACTTCTCATGTTGGCATATAAATGAATACTATGTTTGGCGTACTCTGATTCTTGCTTGTACTAATGCTTAACGTATATACGTGTGGGTATTTCTGACCTGCGTATATACGTCGCAGTGACGTCCCCGTACCCGGGATCGGGGCGTTACATGTGGTACAGGTATGCAGGTACAGGAAATGACAAGTAATATAAGAAAAATTAAAGGAACGACAGTAAATCATGTATATCGATGAATCTGAAACTAAAAATATGCATAGAAGGCAGTATGAAGAGCATAAATACATATAAACATGCAGTAAATAAGTTAAACATGCGATAACTACAAGCATCGACAAAACTCGTTGTACAAGCTCAGATTATGGATTTACGGAACTGATACGTCAAGGGGATAATCCAAATAAGAAAACCCTCATCTATATACCACATATCTCATGTCGCCATCGTTTGAGTTTATACAACTTGAGTTGCCCTAAAAGTAACAGAACTGTAGTGTGTCTGAAGTAATCATCATATGTCATAAAGTAAGGTGTCAACTCAGGACAGAACACTATAACTGGAATATATAAGTATAGCATTTTAATTTATCCAATAATAATAATCAGTACCGTTTGATATTTTAATCGCCTCCTTACCAGCGCCTCACATTACTGATACTCCATACTAAAGTTTACACTCTGTAGAACTTACCCGGGTCTGATATGTGAGTACCAGGACCCGAACAAAGGAGAGACCAAATATCACACGTTCCTAATATTATTACTGTCTAGTTGTTTTATGTTATTCATCCGATTCATATGCTTAGGTATGTGCTACCGGTACACATACATCCACTTATGAATAAGACGAGTTATTATTTAAAAACTGATAAATCTGATGGCTCATATTTATAGTGGGTCCCGTCTCTGCCCGGGACTAGCTCGGGAGTACAGGCTACTGCTTTCGGGGACTTATCATTACGCATCACACACAACGCTTCAGATTCAGGCTACTGCTTTCGAGGACTTATCATTACGCGTCCCACACGACACTTCAGAAATATCACCATTATAAATATGACGTCATACCTATTTCCATCAGTTTCCCCCACCCCAGTGTAAGTTGAGTACTTTATTTTATATTTATATATATTATATATATATATATATTATATAATATATATATAATATATATATATATATATATATATATATATATATATATATATATATATTGCCCAAAGATAATGTCCACAAGTGTATACAGTAATCCAATAACCACGATTATTCAACTACGGGGATTAACAAGAGTATAATATCAAGAGTCTCCCTATTATAGGGGTTCAGGAATACAGGAGTTCAGGAGTATAGGAGTACAGGAGTTCAAGAGTACCAAATATTTGGTAACAGTATAATAATCATGCCAAGTCCCCATAAAAGTAATAGTAATGAATATACAATACAATACAGGTGCCACAATATCAGGTCAAGTGTACTAGTACCGGGTGATAGCATGTCAAGTGTCAAGTGTTATTATATTAAGTGTCAGGTATCACGTGTCAAGTATAGCATGGCAAGTACCGGTGTCAGATATCAAGTGATAAACATAACAAATAACGGTGTCAGATATCAGGTGATAACGGTGTCAGATATCAAGTGTTAAGTATAGCATGGCAAGTATCAAGTGTATACATGTCAGGACCAGGTAACTAATATGTCGGTGAGAGTCACAACATCAAATATCAGGTATCAACCGGTCACGCAACATGGTACAGGAGAACGGTATAAACATTTCAAACTCTTCACAACCATATTTATAATAATAAATTTATCTTTTAATTAGCTATGCGAAGCTGAGTAAAGTGGGAGCAGATCTAGGCATACCCAATATAATACCGGTTCGACAAAGTATAATAATGGCCGAAGCTATTTATAAAGCATGATAATCATTTATATAACATATACTAACTTGCATAAAGAGATATCATATATTAAAAGTAAGATAATAATTATTAGACATGAAACGATGGTAATAAAGTAAGAAATGTACTCGCCTAATACCGGAATGAAATACCGAGAAAAAGTCCGAGAAATCCGCTAACACGTTGCGAGCAAGCCACTAGCCCATACTATATATTAAATATATAAATATATATATATAATAAATATTATAAACATATTAGAGAGGAATGAGAGAGGGGGGAGAGAGTGAGAGTATAGGGTTATATTTAGAAGAGTAAATAGGAATTAAAAGGGGAGGGATATGATTGTAATTATAGGGAAGTAATTTGGGTGAAAGGTGGAGCGTATTTAGGGAAAGGGATTAAAATGGTTATATTTGGAATGAATAAAGAAAGAAAGAAGAAAGGAAAAGAAAGAAGGAAATAAAGAAGGAAAGAAAAAGAAAGAAGAAGGAAAATGTTGGCCCAAAGGCCCATCACTCTAGTTTTGATGATAATCAACTCATGTAGTTATAAGTACTAATGATCTTATGTTTAATTAGTCTCAGATTTATGATCAAGATCTTAGTTGGTGTTTAGCTTCAACAAAAGATTTAAAGTCAAGTTTTGGAGCTAGCACGGTTTGATTCAAGAGCCTGTGCATCAAGACCACATCAAGTACTCAAGAGGAGTCTACCTCGTTGGATCAAGTTCGGACCAAGTCAAGAGGAGAAGAAGACTTCAAGTGAAGACCTTCAAGATCAAGACTTGAGTCTAGGTTTGTTTTTATTAAGATTTTGTTTTTAGATAAAATGTAAAGGATAGAATAGTTGGTGGATTGCTCAAGTATACCATATACACACACACTCTTGATTTAGATGAGTATTCATAAAAGGATTTTCATTTTGAAAAAATACCAGTTTGATTTTTGGAATTCAAAGTATACATGTCTTTAATCAAACTTATTTTAGAGCTTAATGTCAAAAATATAGATATTTCATCATGTATGTGTAGTGGATCATTTCATACACTCTATGCTTTAAGAGTGTTTAAAATTCTTGTTTTTTGTATTTGGAGAAGTTTTGGAAAAATAAGTTTTGGAAAATCTATTTTGGAAAAATACAGATTTTGTTTTGAGCCAAATTTTCTAAGTTACAAAAATAGTTCAAAAAGTTTGTAACATGTCTTGATTTTACTCAAACATGTTTGTTTATCAAAGTACAATATTGAACCTATTTTTGTAGATTTTTCGTAAATTTATGGGAATTTATTTAAGCTTAAAAGACAACCTTTTTAATCCCTATTTAGTTCTGGTCTGGCTTCTGCCGGTCGACCGAGTCGGTCGACCGACGTGCACAAACGTGCATGCCAAGTCTGGCTGGAGGGCCGGTCGACCGACCGGGTCGACCGCCAGAGAGCTTCTACTCTCTGGAAAGCCCCGGTCGACCGGGTCGGTCGACCGAGGCTCCAACGGTCAGATTTCTGACCGTTGGCGGTCGACTGGGCCGGTCGACCGACAGCAGTCCAGAGCTGCTGACTAGACCCCAACGGCTAGTTTTTGGATAGCCTATAAATTAGCTTTCTTGGACTGTTTTATACAAGATTTAAGAAGAGTTTTTGGGCTAGTCTTGTATACCTATTTCAGTGGTTATATCCACATGTTTTAGAGCTATATTTCCAAATCAAAAGAGAGTTTATCAATAGTATTTTCAAAGTGATTTCTAGTGTTTTCCTCCACACATTTCATCCTAGTTTTCTCATACAAATACTTGAGCTATCCATTGCTATATCTACCTATAGGGATCTTTGTTGTGAGAGGATTTTAGGTGATCAAAGTGTTGTGAACACCAAAGTTCTACTCTGTACTTTGAGGAGGCGGACTTGCGGGTTCGCGGTATTTCGAATTCTTGTGTGAACTCTTTATAGAGGTGCGGCCTCAGCGAGCTAGTGAGCTTGTGGTGTGTTGTTCTTGCGGGAACAAGAGAGGGACTAGAGAGTCCAAAGAGCTTGTAGGTGTTGCGGCACAAGTGATCCGGTGGGATCGATTTTAGTGAAAATCCTTCATAGTGTTGAAGGCGGGGATGTAGAGCAAGTGTGCTCGAACCTCGAAACAAATCTCTCATGTTTGCGATTGCTCTCTCTCGTCTTTATATCTTGCATGCTAATATTATCTTTATCTTTATATGCTTGATATATTGTGTGCTTATTGTTATATGCTTGGGGATTGTTTGCTAACACTTGTATTCAACCAAGAGAGCCAATGCGGTACCTCAACTCTTATTTAGAGGAATCTTGAGGAGTTAGTCCAGAGCCCTTCACGGGAAATCCGGCTACACTCTTGTGTTATACTTGGTGTTTAGTTTAAGAAGTTTGAGTTTGCATTAATTAGTTTTTAATTCTGCATTAATTGACCATTAGATTAGCCAGTCACCTATTCACCCCCCTTTAGGTGATTACAATTGGTATCAGAGCCAAGTGCTCTTGATTTTGGTCTAACAACCTAGAGTTAAAGATCCTCATTTTATAACTAATCATAATATTTGCACATACACCATGGATTTCATGTCACCTCCCACCTTTGACATTCTTAACATCCAAACTTGGAAGGTTAAGATATCCTTATACCTCAAAGCCCTAGGTATTCATGTTTATTTTGCCACTACTAGAGATTCTTATTGTTTAAATGGCAAAAATATTGAGGCTAATGCAAAAGCCATCCATGCTTTGAAGAGTACCCTAAATGATGATTATTTATTTAGGGTTGCTAATCTTGATTCGGCTTTTATAGTTTGGAACACCATCATCTCCCTTGGCGAAAAAGAACAATATTATGCGGGAAGCGACTCGGATGTTGGAAGTGAGGCTTCCACCGTATGCTACATGGTCCAAGGGGATAACCCCCTTGAGGTAACTACCAAATCCGAAATAGATGAAGATGTTGATATGTCTTATGATGAGCTTGAATCATTTTGTCAATAACTTCTTGAAAAATATGAATTGCTTAAAAAGGATAACAAGAAAATAAAAAATAAATTTGATTGCTTGTTAAAAGAAAAAGATTCTTTACAAGATAAATTTGAAAATATCTCAAAAGAAAATGAATGTTTGAAAAATAAAAATATTTCTTTGCTTTCTAAATTGAATGATTTGTGTGAAGGAAATAATGCTTTGAAAAATAAAATTGTTATGGTAGAAAAATGAAAAGAAGTTTCTTTGAATGAAAACAACTCTTTAAAAAGAAAAATTGTTGAAAAAGAAAAAGTTAATGTTTCTAAAAAGAAAAAGATTGTTGATCATGCTTTACATGCTAGTATTGATAAAAATGAAATTAAATTTTGAAAAATAAAATAGATTGTTTGAGCTCAACTTTAAGCAATTGTACATTAACCATAAGAGATTGGAATTCTTATTTCAAAAGAAATAAGTTCCCCATGTTCATGCACAACACCCACATCATGCATATGCACACTTTGCACGTCATGATCACACTCATACACATATGCATCCTAGAGTGTACAAGTGTACACATTATGGCCGCAAAGGCCATTTAGCAAGATTTTGTTATGATAGAATAAATTCTTCAAATTTTGCTAACAAAAAGGTTTGGGTTCCTTACAATGCTAACCCTCATGGACCCAAAAGAAAATGGATACCAAAATCTCCACCTTTTGTATTTGATGTAGGTGCGGGCTCTCACAAAACGTGAGAGAGTTGGTGTCTTGGTGGTGGATGCACATGGACTTGATGGACATACATTTGATGCATTGCTATCAAGGAGGTTTAGTGGGACAACCACCATGTTTTAATTTGGAGTATAGTTCATGTGTTGGTAACTATCTCTAAAACTCCTAAGTTTATTTACATGCTTTCATTTGATGATTTTTTAGTATGTTCATATTTTATTTGTTTTGTGCTTCATATGGTAAACACTTGTTTAAATGTAGTCTTTATTAAAACTTAGAAATATACTAGTACAAGTAGTGAGAAACATTTGATTCATATACGTTTGCACTTCATTGTTCATTTGTACTCACTATATGCACTTGTATAGCCTAGTTTTGATGATTTTCTCATTTACACTTGTTTTACCTATTTTCATGTTTTACTTCATGTATATATATTTTGTATTCAAATCTAATAAATATACATGTATACCCTTGAGTTTCTTGCCTTCATGCAAATTATATCATAGACTCTTTTTATCTTTGGGATATGTATGCATATTGTTAGCTTTGGATAAAATTATACATATACCTAGAAGTTTATTTTTAAATGGAAAATGAATTTTCATGTTTTTCATAATTGTTTGATAAAATTCATGTTTGTTTTGAGCGTTATTGATTACCTTCATGAAAAATGCTAATTACATGATTCTTGTACACTCACACTTTATTTGTTTATTCATGACTTTGTTTCATGATTATTTTTGAGCCTTATAAATTTCGAGTGTCAACCATTATGTATTTAGTATGTTTCATGATAGACATATGTTTTGGTTTCATGTTTTGAAGGATATTTAACCAGTTTTTTAAAAATTAATTTAACTAGTTATTTATTCTTTATTTGGTAGTATTTTTTAAAATAAAATATTTTCAAACTCTATTTTTTGAAAACCCCTACCAACCCCATATGGGAGGACGGATGGGCGAGTATGCCTTGTAAGCCTTCTTGAAAATCTTTTATCTTGTGCATAAAAAGGGTGGCTTATTATGAGTTATATACTTGATTTACATCATATTTTCAATTAGTATCTCAATTAATTTTTTTTGTATATACTCATATTTTATTTCCTATATATGTATGCTTCGTTTCAAATAATATCAATTTCTATTGGTATTTTCATATTCATACATATATATATATATATATATATATATATATATATATATAATATATATATATGATTTATTTGTGCTTGATTTATAAGATATTGACATGTTTTAAGCACAAAGTATGTTTATGTTAAGGTTAATTCAAATCTAAATTTTCAATTGATTTCTCAATTGTTACTGTTTATATAAGCTTATGCATTATCTTTAATTGGCATTTTTTTACAATTGGTATTTTTTTTAATATCAAAATGTATAATATATTTCAATTGGTATCTATTGAACTATTTATTTCAATTGGTATCCATGAAAATTTAAATTGATATCAAAATATAAAATACTTTCCTTCATTAGTATCAAAATTTCAATTGGTAAAATATTTTTCAATTGCTTATATTTCAATTGGTAAAATGTTTCAATTACATTTAGAATTCAAAATTTATGTTCAAAATTTGTATTGTTTAGTTACAATTGGATTCTTAAAATTGTTTTGATATGTTTTAGTTCCAATTGGTATCTCAAAAATTTTTTTATGTACAAATGATATCGTAAAATTTGTTTTAGTATTATAAAAATTTTGATTTAAAAATGTTTTGATATGAATTGCCTATATGCAAGGGAGCTTAACATCTCTTCTACATATAGATTCATGTTGAGTGTATGTTATATTGAGGAGCTTGACAACTCTTCTTTATGCGATATACGCAATGTTCTAAATGGCGGCCACAGCGGCCACATCGGCCGGGAAAATTTATCGGGGATGGGGATATATCGGGGACATATCGGGGATATTTTCAAAAATCGGATGTCAAAATCGGATTGTAAGTATACATATCTTCTTGTCTTAAATTGCATCTCAATAAGACAATATATGCATAAATTATATAAACCTACATAAAACACCATATATATATGTTTAAAATATACTTAACTCGATAACTTGCATTAAGCTTATAAATGCATAATCACTATCCAAGTGTAGAATCTTCACAAATGCCACATTGCCACATCGCTCGAATTACCCAAATACCTAACCTAGAAATTGAGTGTAAAACGCTATATCGGGTCCAAAATCGTCGAAATTACGGCCGATATATCGGGTCCATACCGATTTATCGGCAATTTTGGGTGAAAATCGCTATATCGGTTTGGATGTGCCAAATCATTGCGACTAGGTGCCGTAAACGCAATATCGGCGCAATATCGGGGTTATATCGGGGATATTTAGAACAGTGGATATACGTGTGTATGGGAAGCTTCACATCTCCTCTTATGCATTGCATATTAAGCGTTATGTGAATTAGGGCTTGTCAGCCCTTCTTCATGTAATGCATGTATGTAGGGAAGTTAACTTAGCGTCTTCCTCTTCATGAATGTATATCGCATATATCTCTTTATTGGTTGATTTGATTTCACCGCTTTATTGATTTTTTGTTTCAGACAAAAAGGGGAAGAACATTGTTTTGTATTTACTTTTACCCCTTTGTTGATGATTGACAAAAAGGGGGAGAAAGATTTTGAGTTTATATATGCATATTTGTGTTTTTGCATGTATTGAGTTTATGCATCTTACAATAAACAATAATATATGAGAAAAATGATTTTGAGAGTTTAAACAAAAAGGGGGAGAAGGTTTTTGAAAAATATGTTTGATTTATGCATGTTTCTCTCTCCTAGTTGATGCATACATTTGTTTAGTATCATGTGCTTCATTGAATATCTTATTTTTTATTGTGATGCATGAGTTAAGGGGGAGCTTCTTTGAAGCTTTACTTTAATCCATGCATATATAACTCCATGAGTTTTGTCATCATCAAAAATGAGGAGATTGTTGGCCCAAAGTCCCATCACTCTAGTTTTGATGATAATCAACTCATGTAGTTATAAGTACTAATGATCTTGTGTTTAATTAGTCTCAGAATTATGATCAAGATCTTAGTTGGTGTTTAGTTTCAACAAAAGATTTAAAGTCAAGTTTTGGAGCTAGCACGATTTGATTCAAGAGCCTATGCATCAAGACCACATCAAGTACTCAAGAGGAGTCTAGCTCGTTGGATCAAGTTTGGACCAAGTCAAGAGGAGAAGAAGACTTCAAGTGAAGACCTTCAAGATCAAGACTTGAGTCTAGATTTGTTTTTATTAAGATTTTATTTTTAGATAAAATGTAAAGGATAGAATAGTTGGTGGATTGCTCAAGTATACCATATACACACACACTCTTGATTTAGATGAGTTTTCATAAAAGGATTTTCATTTTGAAAAATACCGGTTTGATTTTTGGAATTCAAAGTATACATGTCTTTAATCAAACTTATTTTAGAGCTTAATGTCAAAAATATAGATATTTCATCATGTATGTGTAGTGGATCATTTCCATACACTCTATGCTTTAAGAGTGTTTAAATTTCTTATTTTTGTATTTGGAGAAGTTTTGAAAAAATAAGTTTTGGAAAAATACAGATTTTGTTTTGAGCCAAATTTTCTAAGTTACAAAAATAGTTCAAAATGTTTGTAATATGTCTTGATTTTAATAAAACATGTTTGTTTATCAAAGTATAATATTGAACCTATTTTTGTAGATTTTTCGTAAATTTATGGGATTTTATTTAAGCTTAAAAGACAACCTTTTTAATCCCTATTTAGTTCTGGTCTGGCTTCTACCGGTCGACCGGACCGGTCGACGAGTTAGGAGTCGGTCGACCAAGTCGGTCGACAGACATGCACAAACGTGCACGCCAAGTCTGGCTGGAGGGCCGATCGACCGACCCGGTCGACCGTCAGAGAGCTTCTGCTCTCTGGAAACCTCGGTCGACCGGGCCGGTCGACCGACAAAGAGCTCTGCTCTCTGTTCCAAGCCACGATCGATTGGGCCGGTCGATCGAGGCTCCAACGGTCAGATTTCTGACCGTTGGCGGTCAATCGGGCCAGTCGACCGACAACAGTCCAGAGCTGCTAACTGGACCCCAACGGCTAGTTTTTGGATAGCCTATAAATTAGGTCTTTCTTGGATTATTTTATGCAAGATTTAAGAAGAGTTTTTGGGCTAGTCTTGTATACTTATTTCAGTGGTTATATCCACATGTTTTAGAGCTATATTTCTAAATCGAAAGAGAGTTTATCAAGAGTGTTTTCAAAGTGATTTCTTGTATTTTCCTCCACACATTCCATTCTAGTTTTCTCACACAAATACTTGAGCTATCCATTGCTATATCTACCTATAGGGATCTTTGTTGTGAGAGAATTTTAGGTGATCAAAGTGATGTAATCACCAAAATTCTACTTTGTACTTTGAGGAGGCGGACTTGCGGGTTCGCGGTGTTTCGAGTTCTTGTGTGAACTCTTTGTAGAGGTGCGGCCTCGGCGAGCTAGTGAGCTTGCGGTGTGTTGTTCTTGCAGGAACAAGAGAGGGACTAGAGAGTCCAAAGAGCTTATAGGTGTTGTGGCACCAAGTGATCCGGTGGGATCGATTTTAGTGGAAATCCTTCATAATGTTGAAGGCGGGGACGTAGAGCAAGTGTGCTCGAATCTCGAAACAAATCTTCCGTATTTGCGATTGCTCTCTCTCGTCTTTATATCTTGCATGCTAATATTGTCTTTATCTTTATATGCTTGATATATTGTGTGCTTATTGTTATATGGTTGGGGATTGTTTGCTAAGACTTGTATTCAACCAAGAGAGCCAACGCGGCACCACAACTCTTATTTAGAGGAATCTTGAGGAGTTAGTTCAGAGCCCTTCACGGGGAATCCGGCTACACTCTTGTGTTATAAATGGTGTTTAGTTTAAGAAATTTGAGTTTGCATTAATTAGTTTTTAATTCTGCATTAATTAACCATTAGATTAGCTAGTCACCTATTCACCCCCCTCTAGGTGATTACAGAAAATGGAGGGGGAGGGGGCGGGCGGCCCACCGCCGGCGGCCTGGCGGCGGCGATGCCTCTTCCGGGGGTCGCGCTCGCGGCTTAGCCCGGAATAGGAGAGGGTGTTGGTGGTTCTAGTGTGATGGTTGTTTGGTGGAAGAGTTTGATGGTGGTGGAGGTGGTTGTGGTGGTTGTTGGAGGTGGTGGAGAGTTAGAGGAGGAGGTGATGATGGGGTGGTAGGAGTGGTGAATTTGATAGAGATGGTGGTGGATTTTGGAAGAGGAAGGGAGGTGGTGGTGGTGGGTTTTGTTGAAATTGGAAGTGGTGGGTAGTTGGTGGAGGTTGAAGAAGGTGGAGGAGTGGAGAGGGAGTGTGGGGGAGTGGTGGCCGGTGGCTATGGGGGCAGCGGCGATGATGGTGGAGGCGACGGTGGTGATGGTGGAGTGGTTATGTTTAGTTGAAGGAGTTGGAAAGGAAATTGAAATGGAAAATGAAAAGAGAAGGAAGGAGGTGGGAAGTTTTTAATGGAGAGGGGGAAATGGTGATGATGAATGGGGATTGGGGGGAGAGGGGCTGCAGCAGCAGCCAGACCATGATGGGCAGGCAAGAAGCAGGGTATGAGGCGTGGAGTGAAGGAGATGAAGAGAAAAGGAAGAAAAAGTAAGAAAATTAAAGAAAAGGAAAAAAATAAGGGAAAAGAAGAGAAAATAGTATAAATTTTTTATTAAATAATTTATTTATTATAATACCTGAGAGTACAAAGTAGGGGAGTAGATAAGGAAAAAAGCAAGAAAAGATAAGATCGATAATTAATATTATTTTTTAAATAGGGCAAAAATTTGACTGTTTTAGAAACGTTCCGAAAAATTCTAAAAAATAGAAAATATTATTCTAAGATACTTGATGAAATTGGATTCGAGAAATTCAATCTAATTTTCAAATTAAAAATTCTAAAATCTTCTAACGATACCGGCTGACAACAGAATCGATGAAATTTTGATAAATTTAGAAAATTTCAAAAAATGTATTTAGATAGAAAATAAAATTCTCAGAAGTAACGTGAAAGCCGTTTTTAAAAATTTAATTCCGTTTGAAAAATAAAAATCTGAGAATCGGTCAGCGATGCCGACCGACACCGATTTTGGAGATTTTGTAAAATAAATTTGAAAAATTTCAAAAAATCATGAAAAAATCTAAAATATTAGAAAACAATGTATGAAACTGAAATCATTCAAATTGGACTTCCATAAAGGTCAAATAGGGTTACAGGCTGGTATCGGGTTCCCGGTCGGGTCAGAGCTTACTCTAGATCTGAGAATCCAGATCCAATACCAAAAACATGATAAATCACAACTCCAATACAAATATTGGAAGAAAATTAAAACAATATAGTCAAAAAAATCAGGATACGTATCTGGGTACGTATCCCGGGAACGGGGTTGCTACATTTTAGTTAGTCAGATCTTGTTAAAGAGGTTTGCCGGCTATCTCACGCCAATCTTTCCTAAGCATCTCCATACTTCAATAGGAATTTCATCCGCGACAACATCTTTCCTTAACTTCATCTTCTTCAAGACTTCTTTAACTTCAGATTTGCTAATTCTGTGCATATAATTATGGTTCATATCCTGCCACTGAATGGTAAGATCACCCAAATTTTGTATAGAACTACTATTGAACAATCTGTCAAAATACTCTCTCCATCTTTCTTTGATTTCTTCATCCCAATCTATCTTATCCTCATCTTTAACACATCTCACAGTACATAAGTCTTTAGTCTTTCTCTGACTTATTCGAGCAATTATATATATATTCTTGTCAACTTCTTTGGTGTCCAACTTCTTATACACTTACACTTTAGCTCTTACATTCTGAACAGCTTTCTTAGCCTCCTTAGCTAATTTATACCTCTAAAAACTCATTCCATCACAATTTTTCTTCAAATCTTTGCAAGAGTCTCATTTGATCTTAATGGCAGCTTTTACCTCTTCATTCCACCATGATGTGTCCTTACATGGTGGAGCACCACCCCGTAACTCACCAAGTACATCTTTTGTTACTCTTTTAATGCAGCTAGCAATTTTATTTCATTTTTGTATTGGGATCATCTTGGGCTTTCCAATCTACAAAGACTTCTTAATTACCTTCTTTTAGCTGCCACCACTTAATCTTACGATTTAACTGATGTTTAATCTTTCTAAATCTCCTTCTAGTCTGAACATCTAAAACTAAGAGTTTATTCTGGGTTACTACACTCTCACCCGGTCGTGCCTTACAAACAATGCAACTACCTCTATCTACTCTCCTAATTTAAAAACAAAAAATCTATTTGGCTCGCACTTGATTTACTTCTAAAAGTGATCAAGTGATACTCTCTCTTCCTAAATCAAGTATTCGCTAAGATCAAATCATAGGACAAAGCAAAATCTAGATCGAGTTATCTGGTTCATTTATTTCCCCAAAACCAAATCCTCCATATACACTATCAAACACATAACGACTAGTTTCTACATGCCCATTGAGGTCACCGCCTATGAAGAACTTTTCTCTAATGGGTATCCCTTACACTATCTTATCTAAATCCTCCCAAAATTGACGCTCACTAAACTAATCAAGCCCTATTTGCAGTGCATAGACACTAATAATATTAAAAATCTCCTTGCCCAAAATAAATTTAACTAGTAAAATTCTATCACCCTTTCCCCTAACCTCCACTACATCCTCAAGCAACTGTTTATTTATGATCACACTCACCCCATTACGATTTCTATCTCTACCACTATACCAAAGTTGATAACCCCAAAGGCTCTATAATTCTAACTTTTTTACCTACCCACTTAGTCTCCTGCACACACAAAATACTAACATTCCTTCTAACCATAGCATCAACTAACCCCGCGAATCTACCTGTAAGAGAACCTATATTCTATGATGCTAATCTAATCCTGTATTCATGAGTTAACTTCTTTACCCTCGCCCGCTCATAAAAGTGTGAGAATCCTTACTCATTTGACACCACATCCGGGCGCTGATGTGGCTCGTCGCTTCTGGATGACGACCTAGCAACCCTTATCCACTTTTCACCGCACCTGAGTTCCGATATAGTGAGTCGCTTAGTAGGGAATGCCCCAACAAAATTTTAGTTCTTGGTTCATATTCATAGTATGTTACAATATTTTACGTTGGTTGTCACATGCCTATCGCAACCCTCCTCCTTTATCCTGACTTGGGATAGGCATTGAACGGTGCACTGGCGGAGTTACTTTTCAGAGTATATGTCGATATTTCCAAGTAAATGTCCATATTTTCGAAAATATGTCCACCTTATGAAATTTATATCATTTTTTCTCATTATTATCCAATGTTTATACTTTGTTACTAAGTTTGGTATTAATCCTTCTTAGTAATCAAATAGAAAACATGAGATTTTTCATTTTATATTTATCTATAAATTTTGGAATATATGTCTACATTTTGAAAAAAATTGTCCAACTTTTTGAACTATATATCCATGTTCTGGAATATATGTCCACATTTTGGAAAAAATGTCCAAAAATTGGAATATATTCCACATTTTGGAATATATGTCCACTTTTTGGAATATATGTCCACATTTTGAAAAAAATATCCAACTATTGAAGTATATTTTCACATTTTGGGAACTTGAATATCAGGTGTAATATATGTCTACATTTTCAAAAATGTGTATAACTATTAGAATATGTGTCCACATTTTGGGAACATGACTACCTTTTGGAATACACGACCATAAAATATAAACAATCTTTACAACCAACAAATAATTGTATCTAAGTTTCAAAAATTGTTCTCTGCTCAGGATTATAACGAGCCAGCGGAGACTCACAGAGCTCGGCGGAGCTCGCTGCGATCGGAGAAGCTCGGCCTGCGATCTTCCCAGATCAAGGGCGGATCGGAGACTTCACAGATCAGGAGTTGGAAAGAAATTAATAAAAAGGATAAATAAATAAGTGAAATAAATAAATAAATATTCATATATTAAATGTTTTTTAATAAAACAAGTCATTATTTTTTTTCATTATTTTATTTTGCAAATATTTAAATGATTTTTTATAAATATTTTAGTCAAGTTAACAAATTTTTTTGAAATGGACAAATAACAATTAAAGTGGACAGAAAAACAATTGCTTCCAAAATTTTGAATTAAAAAGCAAATAATTAAAGTAACTGTCATTAAAGATTTCATAATACATCATGTGGGTCAATTAAAGGACAAATGACAGCACATGAGTTAATTAAAGTAAAAATAATATAAATAATATAAATATATGCCAAGCATATATTGAGATATAGATCTGCAAATAAAAAAAAAAACTTGATAAAAGACTATGATATGATTTCAAATTCCAGAAAATTTTTGGCACAGCTCTCTGGAAAGCTAAAAGCAATTTTTCCAAAGAAAAGACTCCCCGCTCCAACGGCTAGTAATCCCCTTTATTAACTCACCCGACACCGACACCCACACACACACACACCCTCCACGTGTCAAGCACAATCACTCTCTGGCCCCACTTCCTATTTCTTACCCCAATCAAAATTTCAAATTTCAAAAATCTTCTTTTTAAACGCATCCGACAGAAAACGCCCCAAACGCCGCACTGATCTCTCTCTCTCTCTCACTCGCCCCCCGCACCACCCCCCCCCCCCCCCCGCCGCCGCCGCCGCCTCTCTCTCCCCTCATCCTCCTCCTTCCTTTGATCTCGCCATGGACAAAGACGACGATTGCCTCTTCACAACACCCTCGCTCGTGCCGCTCCCCACGCCCTCCCGGGCCCGCCGGAGCTCGCTCTCGGCCCTGATCCCAGGGCCAGGCCGGGCCCTACCGCCCGCGAGAAAGAGGCCGGTGTGGATCTCTCTGCAGGGGCGTCTCGTCGGAGCTGAGGAGGCCACGTCGGCCCGAGCCGTCGGAGGAGGGTTGAGCCGGGAGGAGGCGGTGGCGTTCGAGCTGTTCAGCCCGCTGCAGAGGGTTCTCGTCGTTGCCGTCATGGCTGCGGCGGCAAAGGAGTCGAGGAAGGGGAGCGCGATCGCCAAGTTGAAGAGATCGGTCGAGATTCGGGTCAGTTCTGAGTAAAAATTCGTTCTTGGACATTTTTGCTCTGTTATTGGGTTTTCTGACATAATTTTTTTTTTGTTTTAGTTTAGGATTTTGTTAGATTTTTCTGATATTTTTTTCTATCGCTTTTAAACATTGGACTAATGCTAGACATTGACATCCTAATAAATGGACAAATTGAAAAGGCAGCTAAGTTTAAAATGGACACGGATTAGAAAAGGAAAAAATGGCAACTTTTTTTGAAAATTATAAATGAGAAGGTATTTCGTTTTCTTTTGTCTTAAAGTGGTGCATGCTGAAATCTTTTAAGTGATGGGATTAATAAAAATAGGAGACTGTTAGGGGTTTTACAGAATCAAGCTTTTTTTTATTTCTATACATAGACTGTTTTAAAGGTATTTTTTTTATAAAAAAAATCCTCTTTTCAAATTTAATTCCAAGAAAAGACCCCTCCAAAATTTAATTACCTCTTACAGCCACATAGGCGGTAGTGGTTTTGCCGCATGTGCATGGCGCAGGGCTGCCGCGGGGTGGTTATTTTTTTTATTGTTTGGATTTGGCGAACCTGAACATAAAACTGTAGCAATTATGCTAAATTTTATTGTCGAGACTCTCTCTCTCTCCTCTCTCTCTCTCTCTCGCGCGACCTCGACCCCGATCTGCTTCCCCGCAGACCACCCTGAGCAAGAAGAACTCGAATTATGGATCTTGTCGCGGAGGTGATAGGCCTTGCTTCCTCGTGGCAGCGAGGCCCTAGAGGGGCTCGAGGACGGAGGCAACGAGGGCGAGGTGCTAGAGGGCGGAGATGTAAAGGTGGGAGAGGAGGAAGAAGAGAAAAAGGGCGATGAGGAAGGAGGGGAGGAAGGCGGGGGAGTCCTCGGAGTGTGTAATACCCCGTTCCCGGAATACGTACTTAGTTGCGTATTCAGATTTTCCGATCGTATTTTTTCGATTTGTTTCCTGTATTTGTTTTGCTTTATGAATTCCTTATATGATTGTTTTGTCTTGGATTTGGATTCGTGGACTCGGAGTCAGTCCCAGTCCGAACCAGGAACTCGATTATAGTATATTATTCGATTTGGTCTTTCCGGTGATTAGATTTGACCGATTTTAGTTTTAAATATTATTTTCCATTATTATATATTTTCTATGATTTTCTAGATTTTTCTGGAATTAAAATGAATTTCTTCAAAACCGGTGTCGGCCAGTGCCGCTGACCGATTCCTGGATTTTTAATTCTCAAACAGTTAGGAATTTCATGATGGTCCTTTAGACAGTATCTCTTAGAATCATGTTTTCTACCTACATTCTTTTTCTGAGGATTTTATGATTTTATGAAAATTCCACCGGAGTCGGTATCGGCCAGTATCGCTGGTTGATTCCGGGACGATTTGAATTGAATTTCTGAATTCCGCTTTCACTTTACTTCTTAAAACCATATTTTATTCTTTAATACATTTTCTGGGATTTTTTCGGAATTTATCAAAATCCGGCCGACCCGGGTAGACCGGTATCGGCGGTTGGCTTCTGGATTTTTAATTTGAAAATGAGATTTTATTTCTGAAAACCGATTTCATATTATTCATCAGGATGACGTTTTCCACCTCCGGGTATTTTTGGGAATTTTTCTGGGACAGTCGATTTTTCGCGACCATATTATAATATTATTATTTTTATCTTTTCTTTCTTTCTTTCTTTCCTTTTCTTTTCCCTCAACCGACTTCACCAACTCCACCCACTCCCCTCCACGTGGGGAGACACACCCCTCTCCCATCCATCAATCTCTCTTTCTCTTTTTCTTTTCTTTCCTTTTTCCTTTTCTTTCTCTTTTTCCTTCTTCCCTTTTTCTTCTCCTTCTTCTTCTTCTTCCTCTCCTGCGTGGGCGACACCCAACCGAGCCCCATCACCGGCCCGCCGGCGTCTCCGGCCACCACGACGCCGACGAGAGACCCCCCTCGAACTCCGGCCAACTCCTTCTTCTTCTTTTTCTTCCCTTTCCTTTTTTCTTTTCTTTTCTTTCCTTTTTCTCTTTCTTTCTCCTCACCTTCGATCCGGCCACCACCTCCATCGCCGGCTCCCCTCTCCTCCGGCGCTGCCCCGGCGAGGGCAGACCGCCGCCGGCGTAAGGCCGGCGGCCTTGGGCGCGGCCAGGGGGCCTCGGGCCCCCTGTGCGCTGGTGTGGAGGGGGCAGGGCCCCCTCCTTTTTCTCCTCGGGGTGGCCGGCGCCACCCCGATTCTGGCCGCCGCCGGCGGTGAGCCGGCGGCCGTGGGCGGCCAGGGGCCCGCCTGGGCCCCTGTGCCTGTGCTGAGGGGGGCAAGGCCCCCCTCTTTCTCTGCTGGAGGGGGCACAGCCCCCTCCCTTCTCTGTTGAGGGGGCGCTGCCCCCTCTTTCTCTGCCGGCGGCCGGCGCCGCCCAGCGCCGCCGTCTGGCCGGCGGCCAGGGCCGAGTGCCCCCAATGGGGGGGCACTGAGTGTGTGCGGGAGGGGGGCAGCAGCCCCCCTTCTTTCTCTCTCTCTCTCCCTGGTTTCTTCTCTCTCTCTCTCTCCTGGGAGCACACTCCCTTTCTCTCTCCTGCTCCCTCTCTCTCTCTCACCTGACCACCTTCTTCTTCATCAATAACTTCCAACACTACCTCCATCACTCCTTCACTTGTACTCCTTTTTGTAAGTAATTTCAATCACCTAGACTTGGTTAATTCTTAGCATGTTCAAGTATTCATATCTTGTACAAATTATGTCTTCAAACCATGATTATTTGACCATCAAACAAAACCCTAGAAAATCTGTCCTGTGTGCTGTTCCCAGTCGACTAGTCGACTTGACCTATAGATTAGTCGACTAGAAACCCTTAGTTGAAACGTAACCTTTCTGATTACACAGTTTTAGTCGACTTACCTTAGTTCCTAGTCGACTTGAGACCCTTAGTCGACTACACTTTTGACCCTAGTCGACTAACTCTTCCTGAATCAGAAACCCCAACTTTCTGTATCTCAGTTCTAGTCGACTTGATCATACTATTAGTCGACTTAGAGTATCTGTTAGTCGACTACCTATTTTACTCCAGTCGACTAACTATTCCCTGAAACCAAACCCAACTCTCTGTTGCACAGTTTTAGTCGGCCAGACCCTACTGTTAGTCGACTAACTCCACTATTAGTCGACTACTCTTCCATCCTAGTCGACTAACTTTGCCTGTCTGTCATAGTTGATTCCTTTCTTGAATATGAACCTTATCCTCTAGACTTATATCATATGTTGGTGTTACATGACTTGTCACTTGACGAACATCATCTTCCCTTCTCTCTTTCTCTCTCCTCTTCACTCTACATATTTATATCAGGTTTTGTGGCGCATCCCAAGCTTCCGTGGATTTCGGATATTTCGGTATATTGGTGACTCAGGCGAGTGTTCTCACTCGCTACCCTCTTGCTTTACCATTCCATTGATTATGATAGTATTCTCGCTCTAGTCTTCATGTATTGTATTTCATGCTTTATATCTTTTATTGCTTTATGCTATGCGTGGCCGACCCTTCGTGGTCGTTGGACTTGTTGGACTTTGGACCATTGCTTTTACATTACCACTTGGCATTATTTTAGACCTGTCAGTATGTGCTACCATTTATCATATGTATATCACTTGGCAACTGTGTTATCATCTAACCACCTGCCATGCCACTATTTGGCAAGACCCTTTTATTATGTCATGACTTACCTGACTACTATCCATTCTTGATATGCTTGGTTGTTTACTAAATATCACCACTCTGTCATGCTATCACTTGACACCCAGCATGATGACTTGACTTGTGATTATCATCTTTACGGGGACCTTGACTTATGATTCTGTGTCATGATCAGTGACCTGTTTTCCTGCTTTACATGCAGTGACCTGACTATATAGTACTTATGTACTCCTTATTCCTGATCATGTCTATTTCCTGTTTTTCCCGTAAAGTGATAATTAAACTAATGAATCCTAAAAAGGACCAACTTGTATTGGGTCGGGGGAAACATGCGGATATCGATATGTGTTCGTGTTTACAGTTGTATTAGGTATATTGTACAATCATGTTCCGGTCTGACCTGAGGGCCTCCAGGGGACCGAGGGGAGAGCTGGCTCCCTTATTCCTGTTATTATAGGGCATACATAAGTCCCTCCTGTTAGGCCTTGCGGCTGGTTCCGTCACCATGCAACGGAACACCCTGGACCGTGGTCCGGGCATGCACGGGACCCACTGTAAACATAGTTCGTTGATACCCCCGCTGTTTCCAATAACAACCTCGACTTGCTTATATATGGATGTATGTGAGTTGGCCGTACACCGAGACACATACCGAGATATATGGGCAAGACGAGTAATAATAAAGTGTCATAATAACCGGCTCTTTAAGTTGTAAGTAGAGGTATGTGGAATGGGACGCATACCAAAGCCTGCATCTTAAATAGCTATGAATCCGTGATGTGCCTTACCGTATTTGCTTTTCCCGGACTTTATATCAGATTTCATGTTTTATGAGTATTATGTTATAACTACCTGGTAGCTCGGATTGGTTTTATTCGGATTTCCTGTTTTACGATTCTCATGCCATGTCTATTCTTACCTGCTCTATCCTATCTGCCTCCTGAATATTTCCTACTTGATATATGCATTATTGTGCTCACCCTGCTTCACCACTTGGTTTTGCTTTTACACTCGCCTGGGGAGTATTATTTGACTCCCCTGGATTCTCACGTCCAGGTCTTAGAGCTAGGAGCGTGTGTTCAGAGTAACGCAGCAGTAGCGTGGATCTCCAGCCGACCGTCCTGAGCCACATCCTTCCAGGCCCCTGTGAGTCTCTCGAGTTTTCCTTTTTAAACTCGTGAGTGTCCTTTTCTATTCATACTTGTACTTTTCCTTGTATACTTGTATGTGAGCTCCCTTTTGTACCGTTCACATATATTGTATATCTTTTGTACTCTCGCATTTGCGCATCTGTGATATAATATTATTGTAATATTGGATCACATCTGGTGATAATTCTGTAATTGTATATATGTGTTGGAATGTATAATGCACCATTTGCTTCCGTACTCTGATTCTTGTTTGTACTGATGCTTAGCGTATATACGGGAAGGTACTTCGGACTTACGTATATACGTTGCAGTGACGTCCCCGTATCCGTGGAATCGGGGCGTTACAGGTTGGTATCAGAGCATAGGTCAACTTAGGCTCGTCAGAGCTTAGGTCAGCTTAGGCTCTAAACCTCTTCAGTACGTCCAGAAGGCAAATCAATGGTAAAGCGATTTGCAACTGGAATACATGAATCTTGGTTATACATTCCAACTGCAAGTGCGGAGTTATCTATTTCTTGACTATCTTTCCTTTGATTTCAAATCCCTCCTTGACTATCTTTCCTTTGATTCCAAATTCCTCCTATCCTTTCCCTGTTTTGGTTTTATGAATCCTTATACTATTTTAAGATATGACTAGACTAGAGAGGTAGTGGCTGGTTCAGAATGAAGCTATTATGTGATCTCTTCGGCCAATTCTATGAAGCTTGGTATTCTCCAGATCGATCTTGATCTGGCTATCTTTCAGAGGACAGCAGTCGGATTCTTAATTATCGGTCTTCTTTATTATGCTCAGGATTTTCGGGGTTTTCTTTATTTCACAGCCACGACATCATCAGTATTATTCAGCATTATTCTAAAGATTTATTACACAGCCACGACATCATCAGCCGGAAATGCAGAGTATGATTATTATTCAGTTGACTTGAGAGCCCTACCTATAGTGCTTCATATCTTAATTGGTATAAATTCCACCCTTGTCCCCTTTGTATTCAATTTGCCCCTTAACGAAATTGCGAGGACGCAATTTTTGTAAGGTGGGTGGATTGTAATACCCCGTTCCCGGAATACGTACTTAGTTGCGTATTCAGATTTTCCGATCGTATTTTTTCGATTTGTTTCCTGTATTTGTTTTGCTTTATGAATTCCTTATATGATTGTTTTGTCTTGGATTTGGATTCGTGGACTCGGAGTCAGTCCCAGTCCGAACCAGGAACTCGATTATAGTATATTATTCGATTTGGTCTTTCCGGTGATTAGATTTGACCAATTTTAGTTTTAAATATTATTTTCCATTATTATATATTTTCTATGATTTTCTAGATTTTTCTGGAATTAAAATGAATTTCTTCAAAACCGGTGTCGGCCAGTGCCGCTGACCGATTCCTACATTTTTAATTCTCAAACAGTTAGGAATTTCATGATGGTCCTTTAGACAGTATCTCTTAGAATCATGTTTTCTACCTACATTCTTTTTCTGAGGATTTTATGATTTTATGAAAATTCCACCGGAGTCGGTATCGGCCAGTATCGCTGGTTGATTCCGGGACGATTTGAATTGAATTTTTGAATTCCGCTTTCACTTTACTTCTTAAAACCATATTTTATTCTTTAATGCATTTTCTGAGATTTTTCGGAATTTATCAAAATCCGGCCGACCCGGGGTAGACCGGTATCGGCGGTTGGCTTCTGGATTTTTAATTTGAAAATGAGATTTTATTTCTGAAAACCGATTTCATATTATTCATCAGGATGACGTTTTCCACCTCCGGGTATTTTTGGGGATTTTTCTGGGACAGTCGATTTTCGCGACCATATTATAATATTATTATTTTTATCTTTTCTTTCTTTCTTTCTTTCCTTTTCTTTTCCCTCAACCGACTTCACCAACTCCACCCACTCCCCTCCACGTGGGGAGACACACCCCCTCTCCCATCCATCAATCTCTCTTTCTCTTTTCTTTTCTTTCCTTTTTCCTTTTCTTTCTCTTTTTCCTTCTTCCCTTTTTCTTCTCCTTCTTCTTCTTCTTCCTCTCCTGCGTGGGCGACACCCAACCGAGCCCCATCACCGGCCCGCCGGCGTCTCCGGCCACCACGACGCCGACGAGAGACCCCCCTCGAACTCCGGCCAACTCCTTCTTCTTCTTTTTCTTCCCTTTCCTTTTTTTCTTTTCTTTCTTTCCTTTTTCTCTTTCTTTCTCCTCACCTTCGATCCGGCCACCACCTCCATCGCCGGCTCCCCTCTCCTCCGGCGCTGCCCCGGCGAGGGCAGACCGCCGCCGGCGTAAGGCCGGCGGCCTTGGGCGCGGCCAGGGGGCCTCGGGCCCCCTGTGCGCTGGTGTGGAGGGGGCAGGGCCCCCTCCTTTTTCTCCTCGGGGTGGCCGGCGCCACCCCGATTCTGGCCGCCGCCGGCGGTGAGCCGGCGGCCGTGGGCGGCCAGGGGCCCGCCTGGGCCCCTGTGCCTGTGCTGAGGGGGGCAAGGCCCCCCTCTTTCTCTGCTGGAGGGGGCACAGCCCCCTCCCTTCTCTGTTGAGGGGGCGCTGCCCCCTCTTTCTCTGCCGGCGGCCGGCGCCGCCCGGCGCCGCCGTCTGGCCGGCGGCCAGGGCCGAGTGCCCCCAATGGGGGGGCACTGAGTGTGTGCGGGAGGGGGGCAGCAGCCCCCCTTCTTTCTCTCTCTCTCTCTCCCTGGTTTCTTCTCTCTCTCTCTCTCTCTCTCTCTCTCTCTCCTGGGAGCACACTCCCTTTCTCTCTCTCTGCTCCCTCTCTCTCTCTCACCTGACCACCTTCTTCTTCATCAACAACTTCCAACACTACCTCCATCACTCCTTCACTTGTACTCCTTTTTGGTAAGTAATTTCAATCACCTAGACTTGGTTAATTCTAGCATGTTCAAGTATTCATATCTTGTACAAATTATGTCTTCAAACCATGATTATTTGACCATCAAACAAAACCCTAGAAAATCTGTCCTGTGTGCTGTTCCCAGTCGACTAGTCGACTTGACCTATAGATTAGTCGACTAGAAACCCTTAGTTGAAACGTAACCTTTCTGATTTGTACAGTTTTAGTCGACTTACCTTAGTTCCTAGTCGACTTGAGACCCTTAGTCGACTACACTTTTGACCCTAGTCGACTAACTCTTCCTGAATCAGAAACCCCAACTTTCTGTATCTCAGTTCTAGTCGACTTGACCATACTATTAGTCGACTTAGAGTATCTGTTAGTCGACTACCTATTTTACTCCAGTCGACTAACTATTCCCTGAAACCAAACCCAACTCTCTGTTGCACAGTTTTAGTCGGCCAGACCCTACTGTTAGTCGACTAACTCCACTATTAGTCGACTACTCTTCCATCCTAGTCGACTAACTTTGCCTGTCTGTCATAGTTGATTCCTTTCTTGAATATGAACTTATCCTCTAGACTTATATCATATGTTGGTGTTACTTGACTTGTCACTTGACGAACATCATCTTCCCTTCTCTCTTTCTCTCTCCTCTTCACTCTACATATTTATATCAGGTTTTGTGGCGCATCCCAAGCTTCCGTGGATCTCGGATATTTCGGTATATGGTGACTCAGGCGAGTGTTCTCACTCGCTACCCTCTTGCTTTACCATTCCATTGATTATGATAGTATTCTCGCTCTAGTCTTCATGTATTGTATTTCATGCTTTATATCTTTTATTGCTTTATGCTATGCGTGGCCGACCCTTCGTGGTCGTTGGACTTGTTGGACTTTGGACCATTGCTTTTACATTACCACTTGGCATTATTTTAGACCTGTCAGTATGTGCTACCATTTATCATATGTATATCACTTGGCAACTGTGTTATCATCTAACCACCTGCCATGCCACTATTTGGCAAGACCCTTTTATTATGTCATGACTTACCTGACTACTATCCATTCTTGATATGCTTGGTTGTTTACTAAATATCACCACTCTGTCATGCTATCACTTGACACCCAGCATGATGACTTGACTTGTGATTATCATCTTTACGGGGACCTTGACTTATGATTCTGTGTCATGATCAGTGACCTGTTTTCCTGCTTTACATGCAGTGACCTGACTATATAGTACTTATGTACTCCTTATTCCTGATCATGTCTATTTCCTGTTTTCCCGTAAAGTGATAATTAAACTAATGAATCCTAAAAAGGACCAACTTGTATTGGGTCGGGGGAAACATGCGGATATCGATATGTGTTCGTGTTTACAGTGGTATTAGGTATATTGTACAATCATGTTCCGGTCTGACCTGAGGGCCTCCAGGGGACCGAGGGGAGAGCTGGCTCCCTTATTCCTGTTATTATAGGGCATACATAAGTCCCTCCTGTTAGGCCTTGCGGCTGGTTCCGTCACCATGCAACGGAACACCCTGGACCGTGGTCCCGGGCATGCACGGGACCCACTGTAAACATAGTTCGTTGATACCCCCGCTGTTTCCAATAACAACCTCGACTTGCTTATATATGGATGTATGTGAGTTGGCCGTACACCGAGACACATACCGAGATATATGGGCAAGACGGGTAATAATAAAGTGTCATAATAACCGGCTCTTTAAGTTGTAAGTAGAGGTATGTGGAATGGGACGCATACCAAAGCCTGCATCTTAAATAGCTATGAATCCGTGATGTGCCTTACCGTATTTGCTTTTCCCGGACTTTATATCGGATTTCATGTTTTATGAGTATTATGTTATAACTACCTGGTAGCTCGGATTGGTTTTATTCGGATTTCCTGTTTTACGATTCTCATGCCATGTCTATTCTTACCTGCTCTATCCTATCTGCCTCCTGAATATTTCCTACTTGATATATGCATTATTGTGCTCACCCTGCTTCACCACTTGGTTTTGCTTCTACACTCGCCTGGGGAGTATTATTTGACTCCCCTGGATTCTCACGTCCAGGTCTTGGAGCTAGGAGCGTGTGTTCAGAGTAACGCAGCAGTAGCGTGGATCTCCAGCCGACCGTCCTGAGCCACATCCTTCCAGGCCCCCTGTGAGTCTCTCGAGTTTTCCTTTTTAAACTCGTGAGTGTCCTTTTCTATTCATACTTGTACTTTTCCTTGTATACTTGTATGTGAGCTCCCTTTTGTACCGTTCACATATATTGTATATCTTTTGTACTCTCGCATTTGCGCATCTGTGATATAATATTATTGTAATATTGGATCACATCTGGTGATAATTCTGTAATTGTATATATGTGTTGGAATGTATAATGCACCATTTGCTTCCGTACTCTGATTCTTGTTTGTACTGATGCTTAGCGTATATACGGGAAGGTACTTCGGACTTACGTATATACGTTGCAGTGACGTCCCCGTATCCGTGGAATCGGGGCGTTACAGAGTGGTCAAAGAAGGCGAGAAGGGCGAGTAGGGAGGTGGCGAACGCGAGGCTATAGAGGAGGAAGACACAAAGAAAGTGTAGGGCGACAGTGTAAAATCTTATTCATAGAGTTCTTTTAGCTCATTGGAGAAGATAGACCCGAGTTTACCAAGAAGTCAGCACACGACCGAAGATAGTGGCTCTGATCGTGCATAGACGTGCATATTGGGAGAAAGGAGTTGTGGCGATCGACCGCCTAGAGGAAGCAACAACAACAGAAGACAGTCGGTCGACCACCCGTCGACCAACCAGAAGATTGATTGTGGCTCTGCACAACTAGCGGTCGACTAGGCGGTCGAATTATGGGAAGAGAGTGTAAAATCTAGTTGATAGAGTTTTTTAACTTATTAGAGAAGATAATCCGGAGTTTGGAGTTCAACGGTGTGCCAAGAAGTTACCACACGACTGAAGATAGTGGCCCGGTCGATCGGGAGTACAGACGTGCACATTGAGAGAAAAGAGTTATAGCGGTCGATCGCTTGATCGACTGCCCAGAGGAAGCAGCAGAAGAAGATAGTCAGTCGACTGCCTGATTGACCGACGAGAAAAATTATTTTTGGCTCTGCACAACTAACGGTTGACCGGCCAGTGCACAGTGTTGAGCCTGCACAGCCAGCAGTCAATCGCCTGATAGTTTTGTATTTGAATTCTGGTTTCTTTTTTGATCCGAATTCGGATCTGTTGGCTTCTTTTTCTTCGTGGATTCTCTGGTTATATAAAGAGGGTATTATTCCCGGAATATATAACCCGAATTGATTGATTAATAAGATCTCTCTCTCCTTCTGTTCTGAGGATGTAGGCAATTGCCGAATCTCATTAAATGTGTGTTTTTCTGCATTCTTTATGCTATGTTCTTACCAATTGTGACTGTTTTGCGGCAATGCTCTGGTATTAGCGTGTAGACCTTTAGCAAGTCACCTAACAAGTGATATCTGAGCTTTTTGGGTTTTCGACAGAGAGTTTTTTCGGGTGGAGAAAATCTCTTTGGAAACTGTTTGACAGTTTCATTTGGAGATAAAGATTTGATCTTTATCAATTTGGATTTATTTTCACTAATTATTTCCGCATTAATTTGTTAGATCTATTGAAGGAGATGGCTGAGAAGAGTCAACCCAAGGTGCATACTGTGAATAGTCATCCATCAAGGATTGAAATTTGACAACACGAACAATTTTAGCATGTGGAGATGTGAGATTGATTGTGGCTCTGCACAACTAGCGGTCGACTAGGCGGTCGAATTATGGGGAGAGAGTGTAAAATCTAGTTGATAGAGTTTTTTAACTTATTAGAGAAGAAAATCCGGAGTTTGGAGTTCAACGGCGTGCCAAGAAGTTACCACACGACTGAAGATAGTGGCCTGGTCGACCGGGTGTACAGACGTGCACATTGAGAGAAAAGAGTTGTAGCGGTTGACCGCTTGATCGACTGCCTAGAGGAAGCAGCAGAAGAAGATAGTCAGTCGACTGCCTGATTGATCGACGAGAAAATTATTTTTGGCTCTGCACAACTAACGGTTGACCAGCCAGTGCACAGTGTTGAGCTTGCACAGCCAGCAGTCGATCGCCCGACAGTTTTGTATTTGAATTCTGGTTTCTTTTTTGATCCGAATTCGGATCTGTTGGCTTCTTTTTTTTCATGGATTCTCTGGTTATATAAAGAGGTATTGTCCCTGAAATATATAACCCGAATTGATTGATTAATAAAGATCTCTCTCCCATTCTGTTCTGAGGATGTAGGCAATTGCCGAATCTCATTAAATGTGTGTTTTTCTGCATTCTTTATGTTATGTTCTTGCCAATTGTGACTGTTTTGCGGCAATGCTCTGGTACTAGCGTGTAGACCTTTAGCAAGTCACCCAACAAGTGATATCTGAGCTTTTTGGGTTTTTGACAGAGAGTTTTTTCGGGTGGAGAAAATCTCTTTTGGAAACTGTTTGACGGTTTCATTTGGAGATAAAGATTTGATCTTTATCAATTTGGATTTATTTTCACTAATTATTTTCGCATTAATTTGTTAGATCTATTGAAGGAGATGGCTGAGAAGAGTCAACCCGCAGTGCATACTGTGAATAGTCATCCATCAAGGATTGAAATTTGACAGCACGAACAATTTTATCATGTGGAGATGTGAGATTGATTGTGGCTCTGCACAACTAGCGGTCGACTAGGCGGTCGAATTATGGGGAGAGAGTGTAAAATCTAGTTGATAAAGTTTTTTAACTTATTAGAGAAGATAATCCGGAGTTTGGAGTTCACGGCGTGCCAAGAAGTTACCACACGACTGAAGATAGTGGCCCGGTCGACCGGGCGTACAGACGTGCACATTGAGAGAAAAGAGTTGTAGCGGTCGACCGCTTGATCGACTGCCCAGAGGAAGCAGCAGAAGAAGATAGTCAGTCGACTACCTGATTGACCGACGAGAAAATTATTTTTGGCTCTGCACAACTAACGGTTGACCGGCCAGTCACAGTGTTGAGCCTGCACAGCCAGCAGTTGATCGCCTGACAGTTTTGTATTTGAATTCTGGTTTCTTTTTTGATCCGAATTCGGATCTGTTGGCTTCTTTTTCTTCATGGATTCTCTGATTATATAAAGAGGGTATTATCCCCGGAATATATAATCCGAATTGATTATTAATAAGATCTATCTCCCCTTCTGTCCTGAGGATGTAGGCAATTGCCGAATCTCATTAAATGTGTGTTTTCTGCATTCTCTATGTTATGTTCTTGCCAATTGTGACTGTTTTGCGGCAATGTGTAGACCTTTAGCAAGTCACCCAACAAGTGATATCTGAGCTTTTTGGGTTTTCGACAGAGAGTTTTTTCGGGTGGAGAAAATCTCTTTTGGAAACTGTTTGACGTTTCATTTGGAGATAAAGATTTGATCTTTATCAATTTGATTTATTTTCACTAATTATTTTCGCATTAATTTGTTAAATCTATTGAAGGAGATGGCTGAGAAGAGTCAACCCGCGGTGCATACTGTGAATAGTCATCCATCAAGGATTGAAATTTGACAGCACAACAATTTTAGCATGTGGAGATGTGAGATGATGGACACGCTGACGACGTTAAATCTCAAGAATTCTCTACGTATGGAGGAATAAGACTTCTCAAAGGACTAGGATAAGATGAATATGATGGCATGTGACATCATAAGATCTTATTTAACACAATATCAAGTATCATGTGATGACTGAGACTTCAGCGAAGAAGATATAAATCTTAGAAACTAAGTACTTAACTAAGAGCATAGAGAATCGCCTATATATGAAGAGGAGGCTTTATCGCTTCTAGTTGAAGAAAGGTATCTCGATCGGTGAGCACTTGAATAACTACACTCAGTTTCTTGCAGATTTAGCCAACATAGATATGGTAATCGAGGAGGACGACAAGGCGTTTGATTCTTTTAAGTTCTCTTTCTGATGAGGATTACAAGACTTCATTCTCACCCTAATCAATGGTAAAAAACCCTTGGGTTAATGAAATTTCTTTTGTTCTTGTAAATCATTAATTGAGAAGAAAAATCAAAGAGTCCTCCAATAGTACATCGACAGAAGTGTTGACAGTAAGAGGCATGAGTTTCAGTCAAAAAGACAAATATGTTTATGGTAGATCAACATTCAAAGCCGATTTTAAAGATCTGAAGAAGAACCAATGTCCCCTTTGCAAAGAGTTAGGACACTGGATTGTTGATTGTCTAAGAATTAAGGATAAGAATGAGTCGAAGCTCGCAGCAAATCTAGCACAGGTGGTCAGTACGTAAATTGGTGGCGCTTCACATGCATGTGGATCAGACTCTACTCATCAATATTCTCGTTCACAGTCACTACTTCTATTGTTAGTTACTCAGGTGATTGTGAGTGGATTTTAGATACAAGTGTTGCCTATCATGTGTGTCCCAATAAGGATTAATTTTTTAGTTTTGAGACGCTAGATGGTTGTTCTATCATCATGGGTGATGATCTCCATGTAACATGGAAGGGATACATACAGTTCTTATCAAGATATTTGATGGAATGGTGCGAAAATTGAAGGAGGTGAGGTATGTACCTCTATTGATAAAAAATCTTATCTCAGTTGGTGTCTTAAAATATTGAGTTTAGAGATATCTGGTAGAGATAGTGTTCTCAAGATGCTTAGAGGCTTGATGGTGGTATTGAAGGGCGTCTAGCGCAATAACCTTTATTACTTGAAGGGTAATACGGTTAATGGGCAAGTGACAACTTTATTGGTTCAGATGATGATTGTATCTGATTATGACACATGATGCTCGGACATACAGGTGAAAAGTCTTTACAAGTTCTAGGAAAGTAAAGTTTGTTGCAAGGTGTCAAGACTTACAAATTAGAATTTTATGAGCATTGCGTCATCGAAAAGAAGATCAATGCGAAATTCGGCACCATGATTCATTGCACCAAAGGGATTCTTAACTATATTCACACATATATTTAGGGACCTAACAAGATGGCATCCATTAGAGGTAACGACTACTTTGTGTCTTTTATTGATGATTACTCTAAGCGATGTTGAGTATATATCATGAAGTATAAAGGGAAAGTCCTAAAGTTATTTGTGAAGTAGAAAAGAAATATGAGAAGAATACAGAAAAAAATCAAGGTACTCCGTTCAGATAATGGTAGGAGTACCCTAGTAATCTCTTCCTACAGTTATGTCACGATAAGAGCGTAGAAAGATACTTCATAGTGAGAGAAATACCGTAACAAAATGGGATGGCCGAAAGGATGAAAATGACCTTACTGGAGAAGGTTCGTTGCATGTTATTCAATATGGGATTATCAAAAAAATTTGGGCTGAGGCATTGGCAAATATTGTCATCTCGTTAACATATTGCCTTCATCCGTGATAGGAGGTTGAACTCTTTTGAAAATTTGGTCAGAAAAAGTTGATCAAGACTATGACTCACTACAAGTATTTAGTAGTCCAGACTTCAGCCTATTATCATGTCAAGAAAGATAAGTTGGGTGTGAGAATGAGAAAAGTATGTTTGTGGGTTTCAAGAAAGGTGTGAAATGCTACAAAATTTGAGATTCAAAGGATATCTTGAGCAGGGATGTCATGTTTGACGAGACTTAAATGGTGAAGCTTACAGACTCTCAGCATATGAATAGTGAGAAGACCAACAGAATATCACAGACGGTGGAGAGTGATGTTACTACACCACCTCCAAATAAAACATTCTCATTCGAGATCACACCTGAGGTGACACAAGGTGGTGATCATGCAGCCAATGATGATGCTGATGAGGATCAAAGACCGATTATGGGTGATGTCCAAAATTCTATTGCAGTTGAAAGAACTCGAAGAAATCCACGTAAGCCTAGTTGGCTCATTACCAATATGATTGCGGTTTATGCTTTTTCAGTCGTTGAGAAGACAATCATGTCTACACATAGAGAAGCTGAAATCTCAGAGTCCATCTAAGATGTGGAAGGATGCCATGATAGAAGAGATAAACTCTCTTCGCAAGAACGATACTTGAGAATTGATAGAATTACCCAAGAAAAAGAAAGTTATTGATTGTAATGGGTGCTTGCAAAGAAATAAGGATCTCTAGATGGTGATACTATATGCTACAAGGCCAGATTGGTAGTTAAAGACTACATACAGTGAGAAGATATTGGCTATAATGAGATATTTTCACCTGTTGTAAGGCACTCATCAATACATATATTGTTGGCACTGGTGGCACAGTACGAGTTGGAGCTTGATCAACTCGATATAAAGACCGTTTTTTCTATTGCGATCTTGAGGAGACCTTTATGTCTCAGCCTACGGGATTCAAGACTATAGGAAAAGAGAATATAGTGTGCAAGTTAAAGAGATCACTTTATCAGTTAAAACAATCACCTTGACAGTGGTATAAGCATTTTGACAGTTTCATAAGAGGCAAGAGGTACACACGAAACCATTATGACTCATATGTTTACTACAACAAGCTACCGGGTGGAGAATTTATTTATCTACTGTTATATGCAAATGATATGCTCATTGCTTCTATAAGTAGATCCGCGATTGATAAATTAAAGAAAGACTTGTCTTTTAAATTTGAGATGAAGGATCTTGGTGAAGAAAAGAAGGTATTAGGCATGGACATTGAGAGAGGCCAAAAAATAGCAAGATTTGCTTGACAGAGAAAAAGAGTATTTGAAGAAGGTACTGCAGAATTTTAACATCAATGGCGACACAAAGTCTGTAAGTACACCGTTGGCCCCTTATTTCAAATTAAGAACTATTATGTCTCCTCTTATTGTTGAAGAGCGTGTGTATAAGTCTCACATATCTTATACTAGCACAGTTGGTAGTTTAATGTATGCAATGATGTGTATGAGGCATGATTTATTACAAGCTGTCCTAACGATTAACAGATACATGCACGATCCCGGTAGGGGTCATTGGGAGGTAGTGAAGTGGATTCTATGGTACATCAAAGGTATTATAGATGTTGGTTTAGTGTTCGAGAAGGATACTATGGGTAAGCAAGAGTATATCGGATATATCGATTCTGATTACGCTGGAGACCTCAACAAGCGCTGGTCTACAATAGGTATATATTCACATTGTTTCAAGTATCGATGAGTTGGCGCTCTATTTTACATTCTACTGTCGCTTTGTCTACTATAAAGACCGAGTATATAACCATGATGATGGCTATGAAGGAGGCAATTTAGCTTCAAGGATCGACTTGGAGATTGAACATGATCTATTAAAGATCAATTGTGATAGCATAAGTACTATCTATTTGGCAAAGAACTAAGTTTATCATGCAAGATGATGACATCGATGTTGGATTTTACTTTGTTCGGGAGATTCTTATTGAAGGTGATATCGAGTTAAAGAAGATTCACACGAAGGAGAATCCTTCGATATGCTTATAAAGGTTGTTCCAAGAGTAAAGTTCGCACATTGCAAGGAGTTACTTCATATTTTTCCAATTGCTTGAGTTCAGTGAAGCTCGTTTGGATGAACTATGGATGGCTTGATTCCTCGGGCAGTGGATATGTAGGCAATCACATTGGTGCAGTCTGGTTGAGTCGACATGATACTTTGTTGTGTTCAGTTCAGATTTAAGAAATCTTCATCGAGGTGGAGAATTGTGAGGAGAGAGTGTAAAATCTTTATTAATAGTTTTTTAACTCATTGGAGAAGATAGCTCAAAGTTTGGAGTTCAACGGCATGCCAAGAAGTCAGACAGTAGCCCGATAGACCGCCAGATCAACCGGTTATGCACAGAAGTGCACATTGGGAGAAAATAGTTGTAGCAGTCGACCGTCCAGAGAAAGCATCAGCAATACAAGACAGTCGGTTGATCGTCTGGTCGATCGATCAAAGATTGATTTGACTCTGCACAACTAGTGGTTGACTGGGCGATCGACCGGTCAACGCGCAGTGTTGAGCCTGCACAGCCAGCGGTCGACCGCCCAGTCGATCGCACGACGTCGATCGCACGTCGGTGCTGAGCAATTTCTTATTTGAATTCTGGATTCATTTCTGATCTGAATTCAGATCTGTTGGTTTTCTTTTCTTAATGAATTTTCTGGCTATATAAAGAGAGATATTGTCCTCATATTTTGTAACATGAATTGATGATTAATAAAATCTCTCTCTTCTTCTGCCCCGAGGACAGAGATAATTGCTAAACCTCATCAAATTTGTATTTTTTCACATCTCTATTTTGTTCTTGCCATTTGTGACTGTTCTACGCAATACTTTAGTATTTGCACGTGGACCTTCGGCATGTCACCCAACAAAAAGGTGGAGATGAGGCAGGGGATGATGGGGGGTCGGCAATAAGGGAGAAGGAGAATGAGATTGGCTTGGCGGCGTAGAGGGAGGCAACAATGACAACGAGGGCGACAGTGGAGACGAGGGAGAAGACAAAGGAAGAGAAAGTAGGTGAATAGGTAGAGGAGGGAGAAGACAAAGGAGGGGTCGAGGAGCGGGTGGGCGAGGATGGCGAAGGAGAGGGGGAAATGAAGGCGGGGTTGAGGAGGGTGAAGGTGCAAGGGAGGGCGAAGATGCGAACTGGAAACCCCACCATCGCTCACCCAACGCCACACAGGTGAGGCAAGATCACTCATCACCTAGGTGACGCTGACGTGGCCTGTGAGAGGTCAATTTTGATAATTAAGTTTTGAAGGGTTCTTTTCTTGAAATTAAATATTAAAACAAGATTTTTTTAAAACCCTGTTTTAATTTAATTTTCTCAAAAAATATTTTACTTTATTTTATTAGTATTTATTTTGTGATTTGTGTTCTCTTCTTAGTCATTAATTTCTTTTGTTTGCTAAAGCGACAAAGTTTCCCAGATGAAGAAATTGGAAAGGTAAGGAAAGTACGTTTATTTTCCCACAAATGAATGATGAATTATTAAAATTTTCTTTTAAAGACTTTATAAACAATTTTTGAAAAGCTTTTTTTTTGTCTTTTAATTAATAAGTATGCTTGCTTTAAAGTGATATTATGACATGTAAAATATTATTGTTAACCTCATGTTTAAGTCTTGGTTGCGATTTCATGTATATTGATTAATTTAGCCTCTGATTCATGGAGTTTTACTGATGGGCAGCTCGATTAGAAATAAACATATCAACAACACAATGTTTCACTGTAATAAATTGGCTAAGTTTTTAATGAAATAGTGTCCAACATATTTTGTTTTCTTCCTCCAAAATGATTAATGTACTATAGCCATTCAATCATCATATGTACAGGATGAAGTGCTGCAAAACATGCAAAAGAAGCTTGAGGATTTGTGTGAGCAAATGTACTCTTCAAAGGATCAACCTAAGAATCATGCTCATAAAAATTCTTTGGAAAGTGATATATTCAGGGATTACAGGATGCCAGAAAAAAAGATGCTGATTTATGCTGTTGTGGGCGTTCACTTCCTCAATTGAATCCTGAGAGTGTAATTCCTCCTCATTCTGGGAATTTATCAAACTGGGAAAAGGTGGGAACATGTCAATTGTCGATGGAATTGTTTTCATTCTCTCTCTTTTGTCTAATAATATAGTTTGTTGTTTCTATACAGGATGCCGGGATAGAATCTGGTAAAATTGAGATCTTTAAGTCTGGTCATCTGAGTATGGGGGAGCCAGAGGAGCGCCGGATGTCAGATTTGTCTGATTTTTCTAGCGTCACCTCATCGGTGGTGGATATTCAGGTGAGGGAACTCTTGCATGCAACTTGTCTCAGATTTTCTAGGTCTTAACCTTCCTCCTTTTCAATATTTTCATTGTCCTTTCTTTGTTGCTGCTGCTGCTGTCCAGTGGGTGTGGTTTCCGTTTACAGTGTTGTCCTTAAGATAAGCAGAACTTACTTTGTAGTAAAATCCTCTATCGCTAACAATTCTCTATTGCAAAGATTCTAAATTGGCAAAAGAAAAACTTTTCAGTGAGACTGATGTAAATTCTGATATCGTTAACCAATGAGGAATAAACTAAGAACTTTTATGGTGTTTCAATTTAAATTTGTTGGAATTTTTTTCCTCCCAGTTTTCTTCTTTTAGGAAAATCCAAATGATTGGATATGGTTTAGATTCAGTTGCAGTTTCCCTGACTATTTGAATTCTCAAGCTCAATACAGCTGACATTTCAGAAGAATTTTTGTTATTCTTATTCTTCTTTCTGTAATGACTGTGTTTATGATTTTATTTAGCTGAGCACATTGGCAGAAGAGCAAGATCTTTACAATCTTCGAAAGGAATGCGAAGAGAAGGATGCTATTATAAACGAGCTGACTGCCGCTGCCCATGCGTCCAACATTGCCGACTCTAAGGTATTTTCCGCCTTCTTTTTAGTCATGTCCTATGCTTTTGAATACAAAATTCTTTTCTCAGTATGTTTCTTCGTTCTTTATCATAAAAGAGGATTTCAGAGTTGGAAGAAATTATAAGGCGGAAGAACATGATTATAACAAAGCTGAAGAAGGATATGGTGGTTTTAGAACAAAAGGTTAGAATAGCCTACCCTGCATTTGCACCTACAATAGAACAATTTCACATTTAGTTGAGTTCTTAGTTCAATCTTTTTCAATGATGTTTGTAGGTCGTCCAGCTGACGAGGCAGCGAAGACCTTCCACTGCATCAGGAATAGAGGATAAAACGATTCCAGCAATGGCAACCAATATTCTCTATGACATGAGTAGCTCTAGTCCATCATCTTCCGATTCTGATACTCCAGTGCAGCAGAGGGAGCGTCAACCACAGGTTTCAGTTAAGAGCCAGTCTCAACCATCAGCGAAATCTTGCTATTCTAACTTACCTGCCAACAAACCCAGAAGCACCGATCTGTTAGTCCTGTTAAAGCAAGTCGTAGTGTCCCAGGAGTTGATCCGACTGGGGCATTGAGACCAAAGCACCAGTTGCCTAGTGCAGACGCAAAGAGAACTAAAAGACATACTCTGCAGGAAGCGTCTTGTGCGGCTCCACAAAAGAGATGGTTTTAGATTCTCAATATCATCTTGGTACTTTTCTTCACACACTTCCATTTTTTATTTGCAGATCTTGAGAACTTGTGACTGCAATTCCAAAGTTCCAACTTAGTTTGCATTCTACTGAGCATCAAGCTTAAATCTTGATGTTCAAAAACGATGATAAATACACCTTAAAATACTGGATCATCTGGGGCATTATCAAAATACAATGCTGTTCAATGATTTGGTCTCTGGCTGCCTGTTAGGCTGTTCAGGTGTTCAGTAGTCTCAGTGGTTGATGAATTGATATTGAACAAGGTTTTCTGACAATTTCTTGTAGGGAAAGTCTATACATGGGGTCGGTTGTTTTTTCTCCGTTTTTTTTTGGGTAACCTTAACCAAATCGCAGAAGAATTCTTGCGAATTGGCCATCAATTCCTTGTTCTTGCAAATTCTGATTTCTTTCATGCAATATCCATGCACTGTACAATATCCATTAGAACTAATAAAAAACTGGTCCTTTTTCGCAACTATTTTCATGTTTACTGTCTTTATCTAATTGCATATTTTTTATTCATCTCAATAATTTTCATATAACATTTTTATCTTGTTCTACCAAAATTTCAGATATTAGAGTAATTTTGAAGCAAGCGCTGATCTCGTGCACAATACAAGGTTGCGGAGCAATGAAATCCTCTCAAGCTACAAATTTACAGAAATTTTTGGATGGGTACTTCTATGATAAATGCACACCTGAGGCTTTTATCAGTTCTTGTTTGTCCCAAATTAAATTATGTGGCATGAGCAAGGAAAGGTGCATGTATGAACTGCAGAAATATTGTTTTTGGTGTTATATATATAATCAGTTAACTAGTTATCTTCGTCTATATATCGATGCTCATGAAAGTAACCATGCAGAGTAATTTCTGATTGCTTAACAATCAAGAGAAACTTGTTAAATCCCTGTGGGATTTTAGAAGACATATTGAATCCCTGGCATTTTTATTGGGAGCAGTTGCTCCAAGTTGCATTGTAATTTTGTTGTTAAATCTCCCCATTGTCACTGAAGACAGGAATTTTGCAACTGCAGAGACTTAAAATACTATTATGGAAACTCGAAACACTTAATCGCGCAGCCCTAAAATTACAATTACAAAAATTCGAACACTTGTGTTGAGCTCAAGCGGCATTAAACACTTCTTTGATATAACACAATATCTTCTCTGTGGTTTGAAGATGAATTGAATTGTGTGGCAGACTTTGTGCGCTACTTGTTACTTTATCCTTTCTTGCTCAACTTGTTTCAATTGGTTTTGAATTCTCCATTTTGAAACATTTCTTGAATTCCTTGAGCAAATGAAACTTCACAGTGAATTTTAATTAATACCAAGATAATAAGATATAATACTCATCAATCATCTCAAATTCACGAACAGTGCTGGCAGTTTCAATTAAAATGAATTGATTTGGGAAAATATTTGTCACACCCATCACAACACCTTTGAGTGTATTAGCCGCTCTTTTTATTTGGTTTTACAAATACTCAAAAGCATATAATCTTTTAGAATAAATGCATCCACATTTTAGAATTTGCATGTGCGGGCTAATTGCAAAGAATTTTCATCCCATTAACATATATATGTAAGTTTTTATGAGATCTAGGATTGTAGAGGGGTTGTCGTGCAAAGTCAACATTGTTTGTTTCAAAGAAAAGCTCTTGCATGGCATGACAACAAGATGCATTTGACCGCGGCAGCTGCTCGCTTCTTCGCTCCTTCGTTTCTCCCCATTTCTTCTTGATTCCTTCTTCAACCTTCAGAAAACCCCAAATTTCTTTTTTTTTTTTTTTTCCATTTCTCAATCTCAATCGCAGAGCAATTTAACACGGCGTGAAAACGAGAGAGATCGCGGGAGATCTCTCCATGATCCATCCCCCTTCGAGCTCTCCCCATCTGATCTAACTCAAACCCCGTCCCCCTCTCCCAGTCTCAACTCTCTCTCTCTCTCTCTCTCTGCTTATTGGCGGTGATCTTAACCCTAATTAATGGCGAATTTGCACGGCGATTTCAGCCAGAAGATCGACTACGTGTTCAAGGTGGTCCTGATCGGAGACTCGGCGGTAGGCAAATCGCAGCTCCTCGCTCGGTTCTCGAGGAACGAGTTCAGCCTCGACTCCAAGGCCACCATCGGGGTCGAGTTCCAGACCCGGACCCTCGCAATCGATCACAAGACCGTCAAGGCCCAGATCTGGGACACCGCGGGCCAAGAAAGGTATCAACTATTTTTGGATCAATTTGCGTTTTTGAGTATGTATGGTCTAATTTAGGTAAATTAATGACTAATCTATGATGATGGTATTGTTTGGGATTAGCTTCATAAGTGCTGTGCTTTCTTTGGGTGCTAATCATCCTTCTTTAGAAGGTATCAGAAGCAAAGGAACCTTTCCTATTATAACTGCGCTTTAATTTCTATATTTTGTGAACAGATTATTGCCTTCTTACTTCAAAGTCTGTTTTATGATAATACTGGGGGATTCAATTGATTTATCTCAGTAGGAAGGAGTCTTTATTTGATCTGTTACAAACAGAGAAGTGGTTGATATGGAAAGAGAAGTTGTTTAAAGTGTGATAGGGGCTCCTAGAAATATTCTCCTTCTTTCTTTATTTAATCAAAGAAATGAGGAAATTGTAGCAACCAAACTCTTCCTACTTCATGCAAGTAGAGATACTTAATCTTTTAGGCCTTCTATAAATTAGTTAATTGATGATAAGTATTATGAGCTATCATGATTGTAGGTTAACAGTACAATTTTTGGATGATTACTCTTTACTAACATTGCCAATTTCCCTCACATCTTAGCTCATTTTAATGGGTTGAAATTTGGATGTATTTGGGTACATGAGGGATTTGCTACTGAAACCAAGCATATCATCAGCTGCTGAATCTGATTCATTGATATTCTTTTGTACCGATTTGCTTTTTAAATTGTTATATTCTTGGGATTATATCACACAAGTTATAGAGGTTTGAAGTAATCTAGTTCTTGATGTTTAGATTGATAAATAACTGATATCATGTGAGAGATCACTTTCTCTTGCCAGTTGCCACAATCAGACTTCTTTTTAGATGTCTGGTCAAATTGTTGAAAAGTAATTATTATTATTATTATTTAAAACTATACATGTTTGGAACTCTACAAGATCCTATCATCAGTTAAAACCCTTTACATGTTGCTTACGATATTCTTCTGAGTAGACCTACCTTACAAAATTGAAATTTATTAACTGTGGTCTTTCTAGGGATGAGTCACAGAAAACTCTTGAAATCCATCCCGTATATTCGCATATCCTGTTTTGTGTTATCCTAGACTCTTAGAAACCTAAAACCCTTCAAGACCTATAATGTACGTATTCTTTGTTGCTTTCTCTTAGATTGACCAATCAATTTCTTAGTAATGAATCACTGAAGCATATTCGGGGGAAGGGAGAGAGAATATTTTGAATGGAACATGTACCGTGTGAACATCTTGCTCTAGCTCCAGCTTATCTGCAGATGTGGTCAGTAAATGTCAAGTTGTTCATTCAAGTCAGAGCCACTTTTGACAGCAAGAAATTATTATACTGTAATCATCTTTTTTCATGAATCTCCCTGCCAACTTAAGAAAAAAAAAAGAGAATATATGTAATCTTGCAGAAAGAAACTTTGAGCTTTTCAATACAAGAATGTCTCTTATGGATGTCGCGTTATGTTCACGTATGGTGCTAATGTATTGTTGTTCTGTTTAATGTTTGCATTCTTTGAAGCTCTCAATAATTTAAAATCATTGGTGAATAGTATCTTTACCTAGTGTAGATCTGGCAGATCTGTCAAGCTGAATAAGAGGGAAGGAGAAGCAATGATGAAGAAAAGATACAGAGAGAAGGTAGATAAACCAGCATAGTTCGCTATTATATCATTAGCTAATTCAGTTAGAAAATTATGAAGTCAGGATTTCTAATTCCAATCATATATGATTGTATACCTACCAAAGGCTCCATAAATAGTACATAATCATAACACTTGTATATTTTCTAGAGAACATTGGCAACTTGATAGTGAATGGAATATCATAGTTTGATGTTCCTCAAGATGGAAACATTCACATAGTACCAGTACCTTATAGCTTCTGAACCTTACATGATCCTTAGGCATGATCCACAATCCCACATAGTTGATGATATGTGATGATCAACTTTATATTGCTTGTGCTTGTGCTACCCCACTTTATTGTCATTTTCATCATACAATGGATGTTTGATAAACTTCTTTTATTGAAAGTTCTGAGAGAGGATCATCATATGGTAGGAGCCATGATGGATCACATCTGTAGTTTCTGATTGGGTTGGCCGTTGGAGATGCCTATGTTTGATCCAGTCTTTTCTGATGTAGTACTTATAATAACTGATCCGTTCGGGATATTGTCAATTTATCATTTTAAAGCACAAAATCCTTTGACACATTCTAATGTGACATAGTTGGGGTCCAAATGGACATGAACAACCATGACTTGTCTCTAGAAATAAAGATCCATTAATTTGTGTTTCAAGAGTTAGGTCAAGCTAAACTGTCCATCAGAATTTGTGAAACTTTGTGTTATATTTTGTTAGAAATTATCAACTGCCGAATCATCATCATTGTTTTTTGAAAATTAAGGTGATGGGCACAAATATAGCGCAAACAAAAGAGGAGAGAGAGACATAAAAGATAATGGATGGCTTCATACTACACATGGCCTCACACCATGATCACAAACGCAATGACATCACACCATAAACTCAGTAATTTTCTTCATCCCAGAGAATAAAAAAATCTTAATTTTTTTTTATTCACCAACAATTAACTAGATGAGAAGGCCTAGACTTTATTTATAACAAAATCTTACTCGAAGCCTAAGAAAAATCTAATTCTATTTACCAAAGCAAATGTTTGCCTTATTAATTACGCAATCTGACGTCAGGCCTAAGAAAATTGATTCCTAACTAAAGGCCTAAATAAACAAACTATAATTCCAAAAATAAACTTGTCTTCTATAACTAATAATTAAAAATGTAAAAGATCACTTTCCAATGAGATTTTAGATTCCAAAAAAATCAAGATAAATCTAAAATATAATATTTTTTATTCTCGTGTTACTATAGTTTGATACTATAGCATGGTATTGTAGCACCCAAAGAAAAAATCACATCAAATTGTCCTGCATCAAATTCCTCTTCTTGGAGAAAACTTGATGTGAGTTTGAAATGGGAGAGAACAAAGAGCTTCAGGTGAAAAAATCGGATCTAATGTCAATCTCGGCTTTGAACTCTTAAGATCGACTTTGTGAAAAGTCATCATGCATTAACCTTCCACTTGTTCAAATGTGATTTCATTGTTGAGTGGAGAAGAAACTTATGTTCGATAAAAATTGAATGAATGCATGATCTTTACCAGTTGTGCTATTGCATGATTTGCTTAAAAATTGAGAATGATACTTTGTTAGGCAAGAGAGGTCAACTTGGACTGCAGTGGCACTGAATCAAGCTTTGCTTCTGGTTCAGGCTCAAACTTAGGCTAAACCTCTAGATCCAACTTTGATTCAAATTTGATCTTTAGGTTTGATTCATGGCTTAAAAACTCGGCCGATCCGGTTCTGACTCGGCCAAGTTGGAACCGGATTGGCCGCCTCTAGTCTGAAATCGGGCCACAAGTCAATAGTATTGCATCGTTTGGCCTGATTTGGAATGGACTCGGAGTCGGCTTAGACGTGTCGGCGGCCGAGTCAACAATGGAATCGGCTTGACTCCGGCTCCAACCGAGTCCATCCCGATCACCGCCAAGTCACAGCCGAAAAAGCAAAAAAAAAAAAAGATCTGAGAGAGATCGTTGGGGGAAAAAAGAAAAAAAAACACAAAATTACCTCGTCACCATCGATTTTCCCCATTGCCATTGATCTCTGCCAAGTCGCCGTCGATCTTCAAACAAGATCTCTGCCAACACCAAGTCGTCGTCGATTTTCGAATGGAGAGAGAGAGAGATCGGAAAGGGGGAGAGAGATCAGAGGGAGGGGAGGTCGCCCCTCCCTCCGATGTCTCTCCCCCTCTCCGATCTCTCTCCCCCCTCTTCTCACCCGATCGCTTTCTCTGTCTCTCTCTCACCCCCTCTTTTATAAACTTTCTTTTTCCTTTTTTTTTAATTTTTGATTTTTTCAGATTGGCCCTCAAATCTTTTATATTTTTAAATTTATCTCAAATTTATATATTTTTTATATTTACCCCCTCAAATCATCATATTTTCCCATTTACCCTTCAAAATAAATTTTTTTGGACATATGATACTGAAAATTGATGTTTACATTATTTTAAGATTTGTTATTATTTTTTCAGAATTTTTTGAGCTTTATTTGTAGAATTTTGATACTTGTAGAATTTTGCGCTTATCACCCGAGTCTATTCTTAAACGCCACGATCGATGTGGAACGATACCCGTCGAGTTGGCGGCCGAGACCACAACTTTGAACTATGGTTTGATTTTTGCTCGGGTTTCTTTAAGTGACTAACCTTTGAGTCAGACATCCATCAATTCAAACCTGGTCTTGATCTCTTCAGGGGTGAGCATGATTTCTCAATTCAAAGATGGATGACATCTATTTAGGAAAAAAGGACCTCTTCATGTCTTACTATCCATTATATTGAACTTCTCTCATACCAAATGATGATAATTAAAGATAGCATAAGTAAAAGAAAAAAAATTATCAAAGAGATAAAGGATAGAGATGCCTCACACCACGATCACAACTTAATAGCATCACATTATAAACTCAATAACAATTTCCATTATTGATAAAAAGAAAAATCTCCATTTTTTTGTTTACCAAAAAATAACTACATGAAAAGGCCTTGCCTTTATTCATAACAAACCTTTACTTGAAGTCTAAGAAAAATCTAATATTGTTTAGGAAAGAAAAGGTATGCCTTATCAATTAGACGATCTAACTTATGGCCTAAGAAAATTGAATCCTAACTTAAAATCGAAAAGAATATTTTGAAACTAACTAGAAATCCAAAAAAAATTCGCCTTTTATATTTAATAGTTAGGGCTACAAAAGATTACTTTGCAAATAAGACTAAAAATATCAAGGTGGATATAAAATATAATAATTTTTATTCTCATATAGAGGTAGCACCCCTAAAAAAATCATCACAAAAGTGTCCTACATCGCTAGGTCAAAATAAGTTGTTAATACCCACAATAACTTAAATTCGTTATCTTTTACGGAGTAAAAATGTAAATTTCCTCCATTATCTTTTGAAGTGCTCAATTCATATCTGATGAATCATTTATTGGTCTTGGATATGTGGAATTGTAGTGAGAGGTAACAAAAGCTTTCTCGTTTAAATTTCAATTGTCTAAGTTTTTGTAATGGCTGATGTGTTTTTATGTTTCCTGATTTTGTAATATTTTTGTTCTTATGCATGAAAATAGCCAATAAACACTCATTTACTTCCTTAAATGCAAACCTGACATTCCATTTATTGATCCAAGTTTGGACTTTCTAGCTCATAGTTGGTTCTCCACAATCCACACTTCCATAAACCTTTCTCCATTGAAGAAATTTTGAAATCTGAACCATTCTTGATGCTTCTTTATGACAACACTTATTTTTTTTTAGGATGAGAACAATGTAATTTGCACATAACATTGAAATCAATTTTTGGTGTTTAGAAAGTCTTATAGTTTGCTCGTGTTCTCATAATTTTTTCAAAGAAGTGGAAAGGAGGAAATGATATGCATTATGGAGAAAGTGGATAATGTTTGAATATGTGTCCGTATAAGCATTGTTATATTGCTAACCATACTGAAATGTTCTTGATACTTCTTTATGGCAACATGCTTATTTATCTTATTTTTTGAGGATGAGAACAATCTTATTTGCGCATAACATCAAAGTCAAATTTTGGTGGTTTAAAAAGGCCTATAGTTTGCTTGTGTTGTTATAATTTATTTTAAAGAAGTGCAAAGCATGAAATGATATGCATCAATGAAGAAAGTGGACAATGTTGAATGCACATCCTCATAAGCTTTGTTGCTAACCATGCTGAATTTTTTGGCACTAGGCCAGGGGGGGAGAGAGGACTTCCATTAGGGAGGCAGACACCTTGAGAAAGTCTTTGTACTGGAAACAATTGCCCCAGGAAGGAAGAAAGAGCACCCATGTTGCTGATTTATCAGCATCATTCTAGACCCAACTACATGCGTAAATTGCAACTAGCCAATTACACCTCCATGCATTGCATACACCAGCTGTTGGGTAATGAATCAACAATAATTTGCCCCTATTTCTTGGTTAAGTTTCCTTTACTGGTGGAAATGGTGAGATTCAAGCCATTGACTTCTCACTTAAAGTGGGAGTGTAGGTTCTGGCTGACCGAAGCTCGTTTGGTCTAATAATAGAAACAAAACCAAATTGGTGGTGCAGAAGTATAGCTTTGCAACTGGATCAGGTTAGATGCATATAACATTAGCCTTGGATACGATCCTGTACTTGTGTGTTGCCACAGTCTAGGTTTCATCTAGTTATGGCCATGCTTGGTTTAGGTTGTGGTTCTGGATATGAACTTAAATTTTTTAGAGTTATCCATTTTCTAAATCCATGTTCCTATGTTATTTCTTTTGCACTGGCATTGAGTGAAATGTGATGCATTAGAACTTGACTAGACCCTCATCTCTGAGTCCCATTTTTTCCTGAGATGGATTATGTCCAGCCCAAGAGAATTTTATCCGTTCTAGGTCATACACCATGTTAAGCAGGTATTTATACGGACATATGATGTATGCCTTTCCTCTAATTGAATTTTCTTTGTATAAAGCTTTTTATTTGTTTTCACCACATAGTTCCTCATAAACAAAAGTGCAAGTGCTGCTTTTGTTATATCCTCTAGTTAATTCTTTTATCATAGGTCTATATCCGCCAGTTAATTCTTCTTCTTCGTAGTCCTCACAAACAAAAATTCTTGTGTTGCTATTGTTATGACCTTTAGTTAATTATTTTCACATAGATCCTTCTTCTTCTTCTTCTTGGGTTTTTCATACTTTTGAACCTGGGACTTCTCACATCTCACTCCCACCTGTTTACTGCTGAGCGAGTCCCCAGCGCGTAGCTCTTCGTATCTCTAAATAGTTTCTCATAGGCAACTGTTTAAGTAGTACTTTTGTACATGTTCCCCTCTGCATATGCCATTCTGCAAGTGGACTCTTCTGCAGCTATCATTTAAATATATATGGTTCTTGAACATTAGATCTTCCTTCAAACAGTGTTGCTAATACATGTCAGACTAGATTTTGGGATACATTTTACAAAATTTAGGTGTACTTGAGTTTTGCATCACACAAAAACTTACAAAACATATCTTTAAGTGGTCTAGAATTTATTCCTCACCGCCATTTGGTGAGAAGGAAGGATTTAAAAGCTTTCTCCTTCAGTTAGGCCTTATTTAGGGTACCATTTTTTTTTGGAAGACCAGATCCTTATCCTCCTATTAATGGAGGGATTCCCCTTTGAGTTAGATTGGGAAGGATCAAGTTGTTTACTAATTGAGTGTGCCAACCCTTTGCCAAAAATAATGGAAGTGTTTCACTTTTTTTTTTCCATCGCTACTATTATATCTATTAAATATCTGTCCTGCTGGTATGCCATTGGGAATTTTCTATTAAGGGTGTGTTTGGATTCATGGAAGTGGGAGGAAAATGGAAGTGGGAAAACTCATTTCCCACTTCCCTTGTTTGTTTTGAACCGCAAATAGGAAATGAGAAAAATCCCTTTTTCTTTTCCTTTTTCCCTTTTACACCTTTCTTTTACACTACCACTTTCAGGGTGCTACTAAATCTCACTTGTAATAAGTTGTAGCTTAATGCGTTAAATTTGATGTAATATAAATCCTACGTTTCAGTCCAATTACACTTCAAAAACGTTACTTCAGAAATAATATTTAATTTAATATTATTTTGTGATCAACTTTGTGGTCAACTTTTCCGCTTCCACTTTCACATTACGAACTAAACACCGCAAAACACAATATATTTTTTCACTTACACTTTCACATTACAACCAAACACCGAAAAAACTTATTTTCACAAATCTCAATTTCCCACTACACTTTCATATTTTCCAGTCCTACTTCTCGCTTCCCATTTTCCTCCCACTTCCATGAATCCAAACACGCCTTAAAAAGAAACCTATTCTGTCTTGACCTCAATGCCCTATGATCCTTGGACACTAGGCAGACTCCTCAGTGTGGACTTGCTTCCAAGTAGCACAAGCTTCTCCACAAATCTGCTGACTAGCACGGCCTCTTGCTCAGTTCAAAATTTGAGAGAATCCTACTGAGATGTAAACCCATGACATCCTTTCAGTCTAAGGGATTGTTTATTTTGCTGTAACCTTGTCGTGTGAGTTCATGCTTGTTGTAATTAAACAAACTTAGTTGAAGCTGTACTGTTGGATACTGAACAAATGTGGACTTCATGCTGTTGTAACTGCAACTTTAGGTCGCTATATTGTCGGGGACTGCAAAATGCAGGTGAACGAACATGCAAGAACGTGTGTTACTTTCTTTTCCTTTTTTCTTTTCTTTTTTCTTCTTCTTTTTTTTTCTTTTTTTTTCCCTTTTATAATTGGGGCGATAACAGTTGTGTAACTAGTAAATAACTTGTGTGCTGATGACATATAGCACTGCATGACTTGTTGCAACTTTTGTAGGTTCACATTTGTATGTTTTGACTGAGGAAATATAGAACCTCATGTAACCAAGTGAAATGTGCTGGCGCATAATGATGCAACATGACTTGCTACCACCTTTTTGTATGCTTTATAGCAACAACTAATTATCATTAGATGAGAGAAACCGCCTACGATGGTTTGGTCATGTGCGACGTAGACTTACAGATGCGCCAATCCGGCGAGTAGAGCATATCAATTTAGGGCAAGTTAAAAGAGCGCAGGGGAGACCGAAGAAAACATGGATGGAGGTAATAAGACAAGATATAGAGGCTAAAGGTCTTAGTGAAGGCATATTGCTCGATAGGAATGAGTGGAGAAAGCTGATCCGGCGTAATTCTCTTTTGGTTCATGTACCCTACCCCAAATACTTGGGACAAATGGCTTAGTTGTTGTTGTTGTTGTTGTGACTTGATTTCTACCTTTAACTTAATTATGATGAAACAAGCATGTATCCACAACTTGAAGAAAGTAAACTTATAGGTACTTGGGATGTAGGAGAATCAAAATTTTCAGTTAACATCCTGGAATAGGTTTTAGAGAAAAGACATTGCATTGATTTACCAATAATAAAGCCCGTGTAATTTATTAATGGAAATTTTGGTTATTTCATATCAATGCATGTGAACTTGAAGACTGGATCCAACTTATTCATCCTGCCCTTGGAGATAGGATTCAGATAGGACTCTGCCTCACAAGTTTCCTTGTCCTCCCATAGAGGAAACAATTGCGAGTTGACTGGCAACACATACAAGGTGCACTCTGTGTAGGACAATACATGGTAACTGAATGCAAACATCTGAATCCATCCCACGCCATTCTTATTGGCTTTCACAGGAACGTCTCTACCTGCAAGGATTAAACATGTTACATACAAACTTCAAAAGACATTTCACTGTGAATCTAGCTGTAATTGATATATGGAAACATGCTGTGCAGTCATTAATAATGGTTTTGAAAATTTGAATATGTTGATTGGCTTTTAATTCTATAACAAGGTTTAGTATCTTGTAGGAACTAATCAAGTTGATTTAATTGATTTTTCTCCCCAAGATGAACATAGAAGTACTGAAACAATTGCTTACTTTCTAACTTGAATGAGAGAGGGAAAGAATTAAAAAAACTACCAACCTTTTAACCTGCATCATTTCTGTGAGATTTACATACAGATACTGCACAGAATTGCTCCATTTTTCTAAACTGAATGAGGGTGTGTGGGAGGGAGACGTGCATAAACACAGTGTACAGTTTTTTTTTAATTTCTAAACTAAATCAATGAGGGAGGAAGGGAGCATTTCAATACTTACCCTCATGAAAAGCAAGGAGACTGCTTAGCATTAAGAAGACTAGAATGATGCATACAGTGTTGAGGCACCTACCCACGTCTTCTTTGAAGTGTGGCTAACTTACCTCAGGGATCCTTTTTATAGCCTAAAGCTTCTCTACAGGTGGTTTCTAGTTATTCTAGCATATATATAAAGCTGATGTGTATATATACAAATGTTTGCTCATTAACTAGTATCATATTTTTGGTACACGTAGAGTTGAAACATCTAGTGTATATACATGTCTTTACTGAGCATGGCCAACATAGTTGTGGCAACATATATATAAAAGTTGACTACATTCTTAGGCATGTGTGATGCACATGTTAAAAAAATAATATATGATGGGAAGAAATTTAGTAAACAAATCTATTTAAATTAAATTAAGATGTCTAAATATTTAATATATACTCTCATAATAAAATTTTATAATCCATTATTTGAGTATTCAAATATTTAATTAAATAACTTTTAACTTGTATGATATAATAAATGTTGCACGAACAATTGAAAAGTTATTAAGTTTAGACCCACATGATAATAACATTCAATGAGAGTTTTAATATAGAACATGACAGAGAGAGATATTAGAGCATACCTCAATTAATTGAGTAGTCAAACATTTAATTAAATAACTTTTAACTTGAAGGATATAATAAAATATGACATGAAAACAATTGAAAAGTTATAAAAAGGAATATGCTATAATCGTAACATTCAATTATTTTAATACTGAATATGCTATAATTATAAAGGTCCTTTATAAATTTGTTGTAATAGGTAGAGAAAGATATGATAGCAGACCGTGTGAGTCGCTTAGAATATCAAGGTTTTGCATCAAAATAGTAAAGATGTATAAGATACACAAATATTTGGTCATTAATGAAGTTGAATGTTTTTATCTTGCATATATAGCTTATTCTTTTATATTAATTAATACCATATATATGGTACAATATGTTTTGATTTGCTTGGGACAGTAAATGATGTCCTAATTTGTAATTTTCACACATGACTGGAACATACATGGTTTCGATTGGGATATGTTAGACATTGATATATGAGAATACGAAGTATATGTTGCAACACATAAATTTATATGTGCTAGAGTTCTTTTCCACGTAAGGGAAGTTCCAAACTATTTCATCCTCATCTACACATTATCAAGGGGTAGATGAAAAGTTATGGGTTTTCGAGATTGTTTGTCCATCCATCAAGCGATTCAAACTTGTTCTATTCACAAAAACTGTTCAAATTTGCAACCACATGATGGTTGAGAAAGCGACCTTTAAAGCCCATAAGTTTTCATCAGCAATTCCTTGAGGATATGTAGATCATGATGAATAGTATGGATCATTCCCACGTCCGAAAAAGCTCCAGGATATAAATTTATGTTTCGTAGCACATATCCTATATTCTCTTTCTCTCTCTCTCTCTCTCAAACACACACAGAGGGACCTGACTGCTATCGGAAGGATTAGAGGTCAAATTCTTTCCTTTCAAATTTAATGTTAGGCGGGACTTGGCTGCTTTTGGAAGGATTTGGAGTTCAATCCTTCTCATTCAAATTCAATGTTAAGTCAGTTAAATTGAAGATTCACTCTATTGAAGTTAATCTACATCTTTTAAAATGATCAAAAACTAAAATGAAGTGTTTTGAAGTTATTTTACTAATGATCAACTAGGCACAAATAGACAGTTAAAAGTAGGATGTTGCTTAGGCTTATGATTTTGGACATCTAAATTCTTGATCCAACCATTTGATCATGATCTAAACACTTAGAAGCCCTTATAATCAAGTTTTGTTGGCTTTCAAGGTTTTCAATTAAACTAACAAACTCACAGTTTTGACCGTCCATTTTGTGCCTACTTGATGGATACGTAAAACTTTTAAACACTTTTTTTGTTTCTAGGCACTCCTTGCAATGTAAATCAACTTGAAACAGAGTTGAATTTCAACATGTTTTTTCTAACATTGAGTTTGAGTGGGAAGGATTTCCTTCCCAAAGGACTCTTAAGTTTACCTCTGTTTCTCTCTCTCTCTCTCTTTCTATATATATATATATATATATATATATATATATATATATATATATATATATATATATATATATATATATATATATAATAGACTTGTGTCATTCCGAAAGGATTCGAGCTCGAATCATTCCCACTCAAATACCAACATCCGACATTCAAATACAAGATCCACTCCGTTGAAGTTGATCTATATTATTTAAAGTAACTAAAAATTAAAAATCAACTATTTTGAATACTTATTGCCCATCAATCAAGCGGGGCAAAATGGACGGCCAAAAGTAGTGAGTTGGTTAGATTTATGTCTTTAGACATATAAATTCTCGATCCGATCATTTGATCATGATCTAAACATTTAAAAATTCCTACAAACCAATTTCTGTTAGGTTTCAAATGTTTTACATCATTAGACTAACCAACTTATTATTTAGGCCGTCTGTTTTTCTCCAACTTGATGCATGAGTAAAAAGTATTTAAAATACTTGATTTTTAGTTTATAGATACTTGAAATAATATAGATCAACTTCAATGGAATGAATTTTGTATTCGAATGTCATAGGGTTGTATTTGAGTGGGGAAGGATTCGGCCTCGATTCCTTCCGGAATGACATAAGTGTGTGTGTGTATATTAAAAGGTTAAGACACGGACCCCACACTAATTACCCAAACCCAACTCGTTCGACACAAGTAGGAATCAAACCTAGAACCTCTCCCATAAGAGGGAGGAATATTACCAGTGGGCTAACCCGCTTTCACACACACACACGTGTGTACACACACACACACACACACCTGTGTGTACACACACGCACGTGTGTACACACACACCTGTGTGTGTGTGTGAAAGTGGGTTAGCCCACCAGTAACACTCATGCCTCATAAGGGAGAGGTTCCATATTTGATTCCCACTGTTGTCGAATATGGAGTTGGGCTTGGGTAATAAGTGTGGTGCGTGAGTCTTTACCTTTAAAATAATTTTGTATACATAATATGTACACATACACATACATATATTTATATGTGCGCGTGCGTGTTTGTGTGTATAAATTTCTTTTCTGCAAGGTAAACCTTGCATACATCTCTCTAAATAAGAAAACCCTAGAGGGGGAAGCTCTTGAAAACCCTCTTTCCCCCTATCCTATTTGTTCCTCTGGCTAGGTTTTCTCTTATCTAGTTGCGAGAGCAACTTGAGAAAATTTCATGATATGAAATTTGAGAATCAGAGATTGAATTGCAACAAGGCTACTATTCGTGGTTCATCTTCATAGTTGAGAAAGGACGTGCACGAGACTTTATGCGGTCTGAACTGCTGGGAGTGGTTAAGGATAAGGATCCTAGTCATCTTGACTTTCTCTTATGGTCTCATCCTTTCTTATGTGGAGCTATAATTGATTCTTCATAGTAGCGTGTTATGTTTAGGTTCGTTATCAGTGAGAAGATAATGGTTTCGTTGAAGATTGAGTTCGTAGTTGTTTGATGGTAATCGAAATACTTGACACCCATCTAGAGTTTGGATCTACGAGAGGGTTGACCATCTTTTCTTTAATTTTGGCTCTGATTTTTAGGCGGGACACGTGTATACTCGTGAAGTCACGGCGATTGATATTTGTTTGCTCTGCTAATTGAACAGAACAAGCCCTAAATTCTTGATTTGGCAGGAAACAAAGCACTGCTTTGGGCTCAGTAAGCTAAGGGAGCGCGACTACCACTTCAGTCAAGTAGAGCACCACATTTAAATGTGCGCCAATACTTTTCAAGGGAGCCCATTTCCGCTGGCATCTCGCATCCACACCATTGTTTGACTGCCACTCGGGGATGTAGTTGTAGATATGTGGAATTTTTCGGCAATTGCTTCAGCCCACCTGAAGGGGGATTGCTTCTAGAAGAATCTATAGTGATCCACTATAATTAACCGGGGGTAAGAGATGCTTGCTTCAGGTAGCTCAATCTGCAGTCTACAAAAGGGTCAACTTTTTTTGATCAGTGGATTCAGTTGATTCAAGTTTGTGAGTTAATGATCTACAAAGAGATTTGATGTTTTATTTGTCTTATTTTCTTTTGAGAAGTAGGTATGCCAAGATGGATTTGCTTCTTTTCCAAGCTATTTTTAACATGTTAATGACTTTTATGATATGTTTTTGGACTGTTTGAGTTATTAAGAGTTATATTGAGTGATTGGGTTCTCATGTGAGTTATTAGTGAGGTTAGATTTAATGTAATATTCTGTACCCCACTTTTGGTCAATAAAAATAATTTTACCGTTCAAAATATATGTGTAAGAGTGAGAGATGGAGAATAAGGGATATGTGCTGCAACACAGAAAATTACATGTGTTGGAGCACTTTCTCACATGTGGATCATCAATGGGGATGATCCATACATTCATCATGGTCTACATAGCCTCAAAGAGTTGTGGATGATAAATCATGAGTTTTAGAGGCTGTTTGCTCATCAGTCAAGTGGTTGCAAATTGAACAATGTCTGTGAGTAAAACAAGTTTAGACTACTTGATGGATGGGCAAACAATCTCAAAACTCGTGATTTTTCATTCACTGCTCATCGAGAATGTGTAGATCAAGATGAAATTGTCTTTGAACCTTCTCCACATGTTTGAAAGTGCTGCCCCCCGCTTGTTGGATAGTTTGACCTGACTGAACCTGACAAGCCCAATTAGCAATATAGGTATTTTCGGCTTGCATTGATAAATCAAACTTGAATACTCGAGTTTGCTGCCATACATGGTCATAAGAACATCATGGAGTGTGGGCACTGGAAATATGGAAACTCTTTAAGTGAAATGTATATTGTGCGTATCGAGAATTGTACTTCTTGTTAAAGGTAGAGTTTATGTAAAAGTTGGTTTCCCCCTCACAAGTTACTCTTGTCTAAAGACTCTATTGCCTTCAAATTATCGGCTGTTCATTTCTTCACGTGCTGCGATCTTTCTTGGGATATTGGTGATTGGCCTTGACTCTCGAGGAGACTTTTTTTCAGTTACACTTGAATAATATTGGAAACTACTTCAGTTTTTGGAGAATTGCACGTAATGAAGAGATTGATTGGACCAGTATACTTGATTGGAGTCTTTTGAGATATGGTAGCATTTTTCTGATCCTTTCTGAAAAATTAGGGCTCAGTTTAATTTTAGATCTTGTGCATCCATGAAGATGTAAATAACGTTAAGTTGTTGCAGTTTAGATGCCCACAGCCGTTTCGTGGAAGTCTAGAAGCATTTAAAAGCTTTCTCCTTCCCAGTCACTGTTTTTTGTGACTTGGTCCTTATTGATCTCTTCCATTTCGGATATTATCAATTCATCATTTGTCAACCACTGGATCCTTTGCCACGTTCTAATGCAACATAATTGGCTCCCAAATGGAAAGGAGCAACCCAGATTTGCTCTAGAAATAAAGTTCCATTACCCTGTGTTCAAGAATTAGGCAAAGATATCTTCTGTCCATCTGAATATATAAAACTTTTGTGCTATAGTTTGCTAGAAATTATCATCTTCACAGTCATTGGTTTTTTGGAAATAAGGGTCAAGCAAAGTTAGTATTACTCTGGTTCATTTATTGGTCTTAGTTCTGTGGATTTGGAATGACAGGAAGCAGAAGTATGCATTTTTAATTTGGCAGTAACTGACACGTGTTTATGCTTTTCGACACCATATTATTTGCTGCACTTACTACTTGTACTGAAAATAGCCTACAAACCCTGCAGATACAAACCTGACACTTCATTTATTGATAAAATTTGAAATCTATAACATTTTTTATGCTTCTATATTGAAACATGCTTATTAATCTTTTTTTTTGAGGAAGACAACAATCTAAGTTGTATATAACATCTTGGTAAAATTATGGTGGTTTGAAAGTCCAATAGTTTTTTCATGCTGTTATAATTTATTTGAAAGAAGTGTAAAGCATGAAAAACATGAGCATCTATGAAGAAAAGAGGTGAACATTATTATGTTTTGGCAGCATTTGGACTGTAGTGTTAATTGCGCGCTGGGGATGACCTACCCTGGGAAGACAACTTGAGAAAGTTTTTGATGGAATAAAGAGCTTCCAAGAAGATTAAAGAGCACCTTTAGCATGCTACTGCAACATGTATATATAGCAACTAGCCTCCACTAGCCGAATACGCCTCCATGCATTGCGAACATTAGCTGTTGCTTAATGAGCCAGCAATAATTTGCTGCTGTTTCTTGGATGAAATTTCCTCTACTAGTTCAGGTGGTGAAAATCAAAACCATTAACTCCCACTTAAACTGGGAGTGTTGGTTTTGTCTGAGCTTAGTTCATTTTGTCAAACATAGTAACAATACCAAGTCAGTAGTGCTGAAAACCTGAAATATAGCCTTGAAATTAGGTTAATTTTCTCAAAACTATGATGATTTTTCATGATTTTCTCACATAACCCCCTAAATTCCTAAAAACCAACATACCATCATAAAGAATTCCACAAATTCCCAAAAAAACTACCATCCATTAGTCACATGTTAGGGAAGATAAACAAAGAGAAATCAGTCACATGATAAACATGTGGCAACCCTCAGATGACCAACTAATGCATGATGGTTTTTGGGAATTTTGAGAAGTCTTTATGGTAGTATTTTGGGATTTTAGAAGTTTAGAGGGTTATTTGAGAAAACCACGAAAGGTTATGATAGTTTTGAGAAATTAGCCCTTGAAACTAGCTCAGGTTAGATGTACGTGTAGCATTGAATTTGGATCTAATTCTGTACTTGCTTGTTGCTAGGGTTCATCTAGTTATAGCCATGCTTGGTTTAGGCTGGTAGAGACTTACAAATAACATATTTTTAAAATAAGTGTTCCCACACTATTTCTTATGCGGTGAATCTAAGTTTAGTGTGATGCATATATGACTTGACTAGACCGTTATTTCTTAGTCCCTTTTTTTAAAGATGGATTAGGTCAAGTCCAAGAGAATTCTGAGGCGTACACCATGTTTGGACATATATACACATAGGGGTGGCAATTGGGTCAGACCGGGTCATAAACGGGTTGGGTCAATTAGGTCAACCCATACATAGTTGACACAGACCCGACCAATTTATTAAACGAGTCAGAATTGTAGACCCAAACCCTACTCGAAGTTAAATGGGTCGACCCAACCCGCCAGACCCATTTTTAATGGGGAGGTGGATCGCTGTTACCCATTTAACCCCATTTACAAAATTGCTCATACATCCCAAAAAATAAGAGAAAAATACACTAAATGCAATGATTTCCAAGCACAAAATTACAAACCTCGTCATTTAATCAACAATTTCTCCAATTTCGTATATGTACCTTTTCTCTTTTCAAAGTACCAAAGTATAGAAAACAACTAATGTCAAACAACACCACAGGTCCACAATCAAGCATATTTATCAAAAAAATAACTAAGCTAATGGGCCTCAGTTATGCGAGGAGATTGAGCTTTGCTGCTTCAGGGTCTCAGGTCAGTGATGACAAGGAGGTCTGAATTGTGAACTAAGGAGGAGGAGGAGATGGAGATGTGAGGGGAGAAGCTTTGCGACGACGAGGACAGATCGCTAGAAGGGAAGTATATAAGCCCGATAGGAGGAAGAGATGCAGCCATGGTTCAAAGACTCGGCCGAGTCAGAGACGAGTTGGCCGAGTCGTATCCGTCTCGGCCCGCTCCGAGACGAGTCTGAGTCACGAGTCGGTCGACTCAATTCAGAGGAGACCGACTCAGCCGAGAATCGGAGTTGACTCGGTCGACTAGGCATTATGATGATAATTTTGTGCCTCATCGCAATTCAACGTGGAAATAACTACATTAGCATGTATTTATGAATATAGTTTGTGCAATTTACTATATTGTGCATGTATTTTGATATACTTTTACCAATGACGCGTGTATTTATGCTTTCGTTTTATATTTAATGTGCTAGGTGATATATTTGGACATGTGATATATGAATGTGGATGTCTACATTTTTTTAAGATTTGTCGTGATTTTTTCAGAATTTTTTGAGTTTTCTATGTAGCGTTTTGCGCGTATCGCCCGATACCGATCCGAATCGCCGAGACCGATCTGTCTTAGTGCCCGCCGAGTCGGCGGCCGAGACCGCGATTGTGAACCATGGATGCAGCAGTGAGGAGAGACTCAAAGAGGAGAGGAGCTCCGCAATGGCGAGTTTGGGGTTGGGAGATTTCATTGATTTTGGGGTAATTAGGGCAGCAGTTGAAACCGAAAGAGTAAAATGACTCAAATTTAGAGTACTGGCTGAGTCAAAACTCAAAGTTGTGTGTATTATGTCTTCTATAAATTGGTCTAAACGGGTCATAAACGGGTTAATCATAACTTAGGCTCGACCTATTTAACTAGCGGGTCAACCTGATTACGACCCAAACCCGTATATGTTAACCAAACCCATAAATCTAGGGCTCGGTTTGTGTAGTCGGCCATAATTGCAACCCTATATATACACATACACATAATGTGTGTATTTCTTCTAATTAAATCTTTCACGTAGGGCTTTTATCAAATATCACTACATAGTTTCTCAAAGACAAAAGGTTAAGTTGTAGTTTGTTGTATCTTTTAGTTAATTCTACTTTATTGATCTTTTTAACCCCCAAATCTTTCACATTTAAAAAAATCCCTATCAAATCATCATATTTAGGAATTGAACAACCCCCCCCCCCCCAAAAAAAAAAATAAATAAATAAATAAATAAATAAAAATCATGGGAGGTCTCAAAATTCTGCCCTTGTGTAACTTGTGAGAATAAAAGGGGATTACTCCTCTTTTTCTGTTAAAAATAACTAAATTACCCTCTTTTCTTCTTCCTATGTTTTCTCATCTTTACAATACAAACCCTAATCTTATTCCCCAGTTCTCTTTCTTTGCAAAACATTTGTTCCTTTCGGACAAATCCATTGCCGTGGCCTCGTCGACTTTGCCATCCACCTCTACCACACTTCTTGACCTTCATTTGGCCCACTTCACCCCTCTACTACTCCTCTTCCCATTCCACCACCAGCTCGCGTGAGGATCTCCTCCTTCAGTGATGTGGTTTTTAGAGAAACCTAACTTGCCTCCCCCTGCATCTCCTTGAGGGTTTAGGGATGGAAAATGGTGGAAATGAGAGTGGAGTAATGGGTTAAATGCATTGAAGGGAGGAAAGTGAGAAGGGAGGGTTATGATAGGTAGGGCCAGGGTTATAAGGGGTAATTTCCCCTTATAACCTTCAAAAAGAAAAAAGAAGGTACTGGGAGGAGGGGCTAGTTGCTAAGACCTCTATGATGCGGAGGATCAATTTCTAAATAAGATGACTTGGGAGCATTTTCTATGAGAAGTGTGCGCGTGGCCGCGTGTAACACTTTTTTGGTGTCTAGTTGGAAGACTTGAACCTCAGATTTTATAGAAAACACTCCCACCTTTTTACCATTGAGCTATTTATCACTATACAATTCCTCATAGGCAACAACTCAAGCTCTACTTGCATCTCTCTAGATATGCCATTATGCAGGAACACCCCTCTTAAACTATATTTCAAACGTATATGGTTCTTGAACATTAGAGCTTCATTCAAAGAGTGTTGAACAAGCATGACAAATGTCCAAAAACCTTGTATTCTTGAGGTATGGTGACATTTTATAATTGTCCTTTCTACAAACCTTGGGGTTACTTTAAGTTGAAGTGTTTTGCATCCATGAAAAACTTACGGAACTTGGAGCGCTGCAAGTTATTTCCCCTGCCATTTAGTAGGAAATAAGGATCTAAGATCTTTCCTCTTCCGTTAGGCCTTTATCTAGGATACCCTTTTTTCCGTTCTTTCCTTTTTCTTTTCGTGTGCGTGTGTGGTTGGAAGACAATCTCTTATCTTCCTATACTGCAAGAATTGTTCTCTTGGAGGATTAATGGAATGGACCATCCCTTCGCCAAACAAAACATAAGTATCTCAGTTCTTTCTTTTTTCGGTCACTGTTTATTTTTAATGAATACAGATCTTCTAGATACCTTGACTTCAAGGCCTTATTATCCTTAGACACTAGGCCTGACTATTAGTAGCTTACATGGGAAAATGTCATTAAGAAACTTCAAGAGACATAATCATAGCCAAATGCTAGTTGTAATTGGTATGTGGACACAATACACATGATGTGCACCAACAAACTGTCATTAATTAATGAGTTTGAAATGTTAACCGAGTTGATTGCTTTCTAATTCTATACAAATTTTAATATCTTGTTGGAACTAATTCAGTTGATTTAATGATTTTAGAATACTTATCTATTTTTAGCCTGTGCTTTATTTCGGGAAGATGCACATACATATACTACTAACAATTACCTATTTTCTAACTTGAACGAGGTTTTTTTTGGTGGGGGGAGGGGGGGGGGAGGGAGGGGAGGGAGTTAAATATTGCACAAATTGTTTAACATGCATCATCTCTGAAAGATGTACATGCACATACTGCAGAAAGTTGCTAAAAAAATTCCAAACTGAATAAGGGTAGGGGAGAGATGTACAAGAACACAATGCCTTTTTTATTTCTAAACTGAATGAATGAGGGAGGAAAGGAGCATTTCGATACTGACCCTCATGAAAAGCAAGGAGACTGCTAAGCATTAAGAAGGCCAGAACAAGGCGTTTGAGGAACTTAGCCATGTATTCTCTAAGGTGTGGCTAACTGACTCTGGGACTCTTATATAGCCTAAAAATTCTTGAAGTGGTTTTATAGTTATGTCAGCGTACATATGCAAATTTTTGCATATTAATGTAGTAGATTCTTTTGCTCGGCATATATACAAATATTTGCTCATTAATTAGTATCATATATATGGTAAGAACATCCAGTGTGTATGTCTTAACAGTAAGGCCAACTGTCATGTGGCAGCACACGCGCACACACACACACACATATATATAGAGAGAGAGACTTGTGTAATTCTGGAAGGATTCGAGCCCAAATTCTTCCCATTCAAATACCAACATCTGATATTCAAATACAGGATTCACTTGAAGTTGATCTATATTATTTAAAGTAACTAAAATAAAAAATTAAGTATTTTGAATACTTTTTTCTCATCCATCAAGCGATAAAATGGACAACCGAAAGTAGTGAGTTGATTAGATTTATGTCTGTAGAAATACAAATTCTCGATCCGGCCATTTGATCATGATCTAAACATTTAAAAATCACTACAAACTAATTTTTGCTAGGTTTCAAGTGTTCTACACCGTTAAACTAACCAACTTACTATTTAGGCCGTCCGTTTTTTTCCTACTTGATGTATAGGTAAAAAGTATTTAAAATACCTGATTTTTGGTTTATAAATACTTGAAATAATATAGATCAACTTCAATAGAATGAATCTTGTATTCGGATGATGTATGATTGTATTTGAGTGGGAAGGATTCAGGCTCAAATCCTTCCGGAACTACACATATATAAAGAGAGAGAGATAGACTTGTGTCATTCCGGAAGGATTCGAGATCGAATCCTTCACACTCAAATACAACCTTATGACATCCGAATGCAAGATCCATTCCGTTGAAGTAGATTTGCATTATTTCAAGTAACTAAAAATCAAAAATCATGTATTTTAAATACTTTTTGCCCACCCATCAAATCGGCGCAAAATAGACGGCTGAAAATAGCATATTGTATAAATCTACGTCTTTACACATACAAATTCTCGATCTGACCATTTCATCATGATCTAAACACTTAATTTTCACACTAATTTTTGTTAGATTTCAAATATTCTACACCGTTAAACTAACCAACTCATTATTTCGGCCGTCCATTCTGTGCCTCCTTGATGGATGGGCAAAAAGTACTCAAAATACATGACTTTTGAGTTTTTAGTTACTTGAAAAAATGTAGATCAACTTGCATTCGGATGTCATAGGGTTTTATTTGAGTGTGAAGGATTCTGCCTCGAATCCTTCCGGAATGACACAAGTACACACACTTGTGTCATTCTGGAAGGATTAAAATATCAAATCCTTCCCATTCAAATCTGATAATAGGACATTTATTTTGACGATCCATTTTATTAAAGTTGATCTACATGTTCTAAAACCCAATAGACAGAAGATTAGGTGAACCCTGGGTTATTTGGTCATCGATCGGATCATTGAAAATTTAACAGTTTTGCTAAAATAGAACTTTTGTTACCCTTAGAACAATGACCAAATAGCATGGGGTTCACTTCATTTTTGGTATATTGGGGGTTTAGAACATGTGTAGAGTAAGATGAAAAGATTGGATCATCAAAATAATTGTCCCATCATCGGATTTGAATGGGAAGGATTTGACATTTTAATTCTTCTGGAATGACGCAAGTCTCTCTCTCTCTCTCTCTCTCTCTCTCTCTATATATATATATATATATATATATATATATATATATATATATATATATATAGAGAGAGAGAGAGAGAGAGAGATAGACTTGTGTCCTTCCAAAAGGATTCGAGCCTGGATCCTTCCCACTCAAATTCAACCCTCCGGCACTCGAATACAAGATCCACTCCGTTAAAGTTGATCTATATTATTTCAAGTATTTATAAACCAAAAATCAAGTGTTTTGAATACTTTTTGCCCATCCATCAAGTAGGGGAAAAATGGACGGTCTAAATAGTGAGTTGGTTAGTTTAACGGTGTAGATCATTTGAAACCTAACAAAAATTAGTTTGTAGGGGTTTTTAAATGTTTAGATCATAATGAAATGGCCGGATTAAGAATTTGTATGTCTAAAAACATAAATCTAATTAACTCACTACTTTCACCCGTTCATTTTGCGTTGCTTGATGGATGGGCAAAAAGTATTATAAAACACTTGATTTTTGGTTTATAGATACTTGAAATAATATAGATCAACTTTAGCAGAGTGGATCATGTATTCGAATGTCGAGGGGTTGAATTTGAGTGGGAAGGATCCGGTCTCGAATCCTTTTGGAAGGATACAAGTCTATATATATGTATATAGTCGATATATTAGATTCACAAATATTTAATCACTAGTGAAGCTGAGCTTTTACTGTGCATATATATAATGCATAGCTTTGTCTTAACTAGTATCATGTAAATGGTATGATATATCAGGCATAGTTGGGACAATAAATAAGACCCTTGTTTGCAATTTTCATCGGTTGGTTGAGCATCCATGCTTTGTGATTGGGATAGATTTGAAATTTCATGATATTTATGTTGTGCTCTTAGGCGATAGGATGCATGTCGGATAGGTTGATCCTGAACCTGACCAAGGCCAACTAACAAAGTGGCTGTGTTGAGCTTGCATGAATCAAGCTTGATCTGGAGTAGGCAATGTCTTACATGGAATGTGGAAATGGAAAAGAATGGAATGTGGAAATGGAAAAGAATGGAATCTTTTAAGTGAAATCTATATTTTGAATATGGTGCTTTGTAATTTTTTAATGGTTCAGTAATGTATGTAAATTTTGGCTTCCCCGCATTGTTGGTTGGTCATTTGTTGATGTACTGTGATCTTAGCCGGGAGCATTAGCGTTTGGTCTTGAGATTTTGTGTCAGTTACAGTTGACTACTGTTGGAATTACCTCGAGTTTTGGGGAATTGCACTTAAAGAAAGTGGTTGATTGCACCAGTACATGATTGAAGTTTTTTGAGATATGATGGCATTGTGGTCCTTTTTCTGAAAAAAATAGTGCTCAGTTTAACTTTGGACTTTGTGCATCCACGAGGACTGTAAATAACTTTTAAGTAGGTGTAGAATTTGATGGCCACTGCCACTTAGTGGAAGTCTAAAAACATTTGAAAGCTTTCTGTTCTGTTAGTTACCGTGGATGACACTGGTTTTGGAAGATCTCATATCTTTGGTCCTCTTAACAGAAGGAAATATGATGGAAACAAAATGAAATATATCCCATGGAGATAGGGGAGGGAAAGGAAAAATCTTTCTATTCTTTTGTATTCTATATGTTTGTTTTTCTATCTATCTGCATCAGTACATCTTGGTTATGAGTCATATTCCATATATTCTGTTGACATTAAATAGTTTTCATATTTGGACTAAAATCTTCCATAAACAAAAGAAGGTAAACAAGAATCTTTTCTATATTAAATGTTTTTCTAACTGGAGGTTTAGATTTATTTCCCAACTCCATTCCATTTCTGACTTCAGTCGGTATCGCTTGTTATCTACTTGTGAGTATGCCTTCTCTTGTCAATGATGTTAAAATTCTACCTAAGCTAATTGGCATACAGCCCACCACATCCTTCTTTTCTTCCTGCAGAACTTCATAGCAAAATCATACAAATTCCTGTCATTTATCACAGACCAAGTCCCAGTTTATCAGTAATTTATAGACTGGCCAGAGCTCTGTTAGTTTGTTAATGCTGGATTGTTATTATGTTATCTGCTAAACTGTCCCCTTTTACATGGTTAAATAAACTTTGTTTAGGTGTACCTCTCCTTTCATTTCCTACAGCACTGAAGTATCTGATGATGGTCTGGAGTGGTGTAGGTACCGAGCAGTGACAAGTGCATACTACAGGGGAGCAGTGGGCGCGATGCTAGTGTACGACATGACCAAGAGGCAGTCATTCGATCACGTGGCTAGGTGGCTAGAGGAGCTCCGCAATCACGCTGACAAAAACATTGTCATTATGCTAGTTGGCAACAAGTCTGACCTTGGCACTCTTCGCGCAGTCCCCACTGATGATGCCAAGGAGTTTGCGCAGAGAGAGAATCTTTTCTTCATGGAGACATCCGCCCTTGAGGCCACTAATGTTGAGACTGCCTTCATTACTGCCCTCACCGAGATCTACCGTATTGTTAGCAAGAAGTCCCTGACTGCAAATGACGGCCCAGGGGCTGCAGGGACCGGATCTGCCCTCCTAAAGGGGACCAATATTGTTGTTCCAGGCCAGGAGCCACCCCCCGATTCAGCATGTGCTTGCTAAATACTCTCTTGGGTTTGGATGGCCTGCCATTTTTTTTGACTGTTAGTAAGACTTTGGGGTGTAGGTTTGGGTTAGGCTGGTCACCTGTAATTTACTGAGAACACGTTGATCTGAGTTTTTGAAAAGCTTGAGGCAGCAAGTCTCTCATAGAATTCATTCTAGTCACATACTGTGTTCTTTGATTTGTCAGGCAATAATTTGTTTCTTATTTTTGTAGTTCCAGGTTGATATTGCTCACATTTAAATTGCTATATCCATGTTATATTTCGGTCCATTAATATTATCGTATTTTAGTTTGTGGATTCAAAATATATTCAGGTTGAGTGATGGAAAAAGAGAGAGAAACGACGGGGTTGCGTCGTTGAAGGCGGGTTTTACAATTAGGATTGGTGAAGTAATTCGAAAGTTTTCCTTAAGAAACTTTACAAATTACAATTATTACATTTAAGAATCTTTTATTCATTACCATCATTTAGTTCCTATCAGTATTGATTAATTGAATAATTTTTTAATTAATTATAAAACCCACTAATTAGAATCTGATTGTAAATAATAATCCTTATTTAGTTAGATATACTAATAGAATATTATTTTTTTTAAAGATCCTTTTAATTAAGTAAGAATCCTCTTATTATAATATTGTTGTTGATTATTACTAGTATTATAATTATCACAAATAATTTTCACCTAATAAATTTCCAATAAAATTTTGAATATTCAAATCAAATAATATCACTAATAGATCCCGCTATTCCAAAGTTTTCATGTCCATAATTGCTAAACTTATAGAAAATAAATAAATTTATGGGAGATTTCGCTACTGCCCCTATGTCAAACCGTAATTAGCAAAAAAAAAAAAAAAAAAAACTCAGCATCATAATTTTATTCGCTTCAGCCACCTCTTTTTTTAACCAACCATGTGTGACCATGTGTCAAGCGCAGAAGTGCTCCTCAGTGGTGAAAGATGCAAATGTCCCGCAGGAATCGCTTAAAAAAAAAGAAGACTTTTTCGAAAATGTGAACTACTGTTATATAAATGATTGTGACCATGCATGATCGCAGTTCTCATAAAAAAAAAAAAAACATATTTCTGAAGACTGTGAAAATGATCACAGTTCTCACAAAAATGTGTTGTTTTTAGTCTTTATGGGACTATGACCATGTAACACCCCATCCCTAGAATATGTACACAGATGCATATCCCGATTTTTTGAACGTATTTTCATATTTTCTCGTATTTATTTATTCTCACATAACGATACTGCTTGATTTGACTTCTCTGGTAGGCAGATTTGACCGATTTCAGGTTCAATCACTTTTGACAATTTTTAGGATTTTTCATGATTTTTCGGAATTTTCTGAATATTTCTATAAAATCTCAAAAATCGGTTTTGATCGGTACCGCTGATTGATTATCGTAATTTTAAATTACAAACGTAGTCAAGTTTCTGAAAATCGCTTTCATATTTTTTTCTTAGAATAATATTTACAATCTTAATACATTTTTTAGATTTTTCTAAATTTATCAAAATTCGGCCAGATTCGGTGTTGACCGGTATCAATGATTGATTCCAGGATTTTTAATTTTACAACAGGATTGGATTTCTTGAATCCGATTTCATCATGATTCTCAATGTAATATTCTTTATTTTTTAGGGCGTTTCCAGTATTTTTTGAAAATTTTCGCGTCCGCAAACCGGGAATTTCACCATTTCAGTTATTTTTCGTTTCTCTTCCAGTTATTTTTTTCCCTATTTCCTTTTTTTTTCCTTTTCCTTTCTTTCTTTTCCTTCCAACAACTTCCAAAACACTTCTCCATTCTTTTAAACTTTTCTACTTCCTTCCTCCAAAATATCTCTTCTAAAATATTCCAACCCATCCTTATCTCTCTCCCATCACCAAGTCCGGTCAAGCCACCTCAACCTTTCACCATTTCACAAAAAAAAAAAAAACTAACCCTAATCCTTTCTCTTCTCCTTTAAACTCCAACTCCAAAACAACTCCATTTCCTTCTCCTTTCACCTTCATTTCTCCATCAAAAACCCATAACCACCAACTCCTCCTTCTCCACAACAACTACAACCCGTACAACACATCTCGATCATCTTTTTCTGTAAGTTCACCTAGAGGGGGGGTGAATAGGTGATGACTAACCTAATGGTCACTTAATGCCAAATAATGCGGAATTAAAGCTATTATGACCTAAACAAAACTCTTACACTAAACACCACGTATAACACAAGAGTGTTGCCGAATTCCCCGTGAAGGGCTCTGGACAAACTCCTCTAGATTCCCCTTGATAAGGGTTGAGGTGCCGCGTTGGCTCTCTTGGTTGAATACAAGTGTTAGCAAACAAACCCAAGCAAGTATATCAATGAGCACAAATGAATATATCAAGCATATAAAGATAGACAATAAAAGTATGCAAGATATAAAGACAAGGAGAGAGAGAGAGAGTGAGCAATCGCAAACACAAGGGATTTGTTTCGAGGTTCGAGCACCCTTGCTCTACATCCCCGCCTTCGACACACGAAGGATTTCCACTATAATCGATCCCAATGGATCACCCGGTGCCGCAACACCTACAACTCTCGGACTCCCTAGTCCGTACACACCGCAAGCCCACCGGCTCGCCGAGGCCGCACCTCAAACACGGAGTTCACACACGAACTCGAAACCACCGAGTCCCCACTAGGACCCGAAACAATGCGAACACAAGCGTCCGCCTCCTCAAAGGAACAAAGTAGAACTTTGGTGATCACAACTCTTGATCACCTAAAATCCTCTCACAATAACACTCCCTATAGGGTAGATATAGCAATGGATAGCTCAAGTGTTTGTGTGAGAAAACAAGGATTGAGATGGTGGAGGAAAACTCTAAGAATCACTTTTACACTCTTGATAAAACTTTCCTTTTGATTGGAAATATTTGCTCTCAAATATGTGGAGAAAACCTTTTGAAAGGATCAGAAAAACTGGCTTGAAAGCTCTCCTAAAATCTTGTTGCAAAACAATGACCAAACCCCCAAATTTATAGGCTGTCAAAAACTAGCCGTTGGGGTCTGTCAGACCTGTCGGTCGACCGCCCGGTCGACCGCCAACGGTCAAGAATCCGACCGTTGGAGCCTCCGGTCGACCGCCCGGTCGACCCAAAAGAACAGAGAGCACTGCTCTCAGTTCCGGTCGACAGGGTCGGCAGACCGGCCATCTGCCAGGTCAAGGCGTGCACGTCGTGCACGTCGGTCGACCGAGCCGGTCGATCGACTTCAGCCCTAGTCGACTTGATAGGTCGACTAGTCGACTTGGCTGAAGCCTGGAACTGAAAATCAGGGATTTAAACTAAGGCTTTTTAGTTCATATAAAATCCCATAAATACTTAGAAAATCTACAAAAATAGTTTTACCAATATACTTTGATAAACAAACATGCTTGCACAAAATCAAGGCATGTTATAAAAGATTTGGACTATTTTTGTATGTTGGAAATATTGGTTCAAATGAAAACTTGTATTTTTCTAAAACTTGTTTTCCAAACTTCTTCATGATATAAAAACAAGATATTTTGAATTCATTAAAGCATAGTGTGTATGGATATGATCCACTACACAATTAAGATGAAATATCTATGTTTTTGGCATTAAGCTCTAAATATGGTTTTGGATAAAAGACATGCATATAAGACATTCCAAAAACCAAAAAGTATTTTTCCAAAATGAAAGTCTTTTCTAAATATGAAAATTCTTTTATGAAAAGACAACTAAATCAAGAGTGTGTGTGTGATATATGTTTGAGCAATCACCAACTATTCTATCCTTTACATTTTATCTAAAAGTAAAAATCTTATACCTAGACACAAGTCTTGATCTTGAAGTCTTCCCTTGAAGTCTTCTCATCTTCTTGACTTGGTCCAAACACGATCCAACGAGCTCAACTTTTGATGTGGTCTTGATGCATAGGCTCGTGAATCAACCGGTGCTAGCTCCAAAACTTGACTTTAAATCCTTTGTTGAAGCTCCACACCTACTAGGATCTTGATAACAAATCTGTCACTAATTAAACACAAGATCTTTAGTACTATAACTTCATGAGTTAATCATCATCAAAACTAGAGTGATGGGCCTTTGGGCCAACATTTTCTCCTCCATCTCTATTTATTCCACTACAAACTCCAAAACTCCACCAAATTTCCACCATCTCCTTTACCTTCTCCAAAAAAAAACCATCACCAATAAATCCTTCCACCACACCACCTCCACTCCATCTCCACCTAGGTCGGCCACCACCCTAAGCCTAGGGCCAGCCCCCTCTACTCCGACGATGTCTCCGACGACCATTCCGGTAACTATTTCGACAATTACTTCACCATCTTCAACTACATTATCTCCACCACTACAAACAACTCCATCATCATCACCACCTCTTCGATTCCTCTCCATCACCACCATCTTCACCCTCACAGTCACAAGTCCACCTCCATCACCCTATTTCAACCTCCAACATCACCATCATCATCACCTCCTTCAACTTCCTTTTCATTTCTCCTTCAAAATCCAACTCCTCGATTACCACCAACTACAAACACCATCACCACACTCTTCCACTCTCCCTCTCCTTTCTCCCCTAGGCCGGCCACCCCCCTTAACCTCCCTAGGTGGTGGCGCACCTCCCTAGGGCCAGCGGCCACCAAAGGGCCAAGCCCCCCTCTCCTTCTCTCGCTTCCTGTATTTCCTCGCTCGGGAGATCGGGCGCGCAAAGTTTTGAAAATTGTGTTTTAGGCGAATGGCTTTCCTCACAATATTGAGCTTGTATTGGATTTGATATTGTGTTAAAATTTGTATCAGTCTGGTGTGATTGTATGAGTGTGGGTGTGTTGTATTATGTGGAGATGTCATGGTTTATATCGGACTGATGTACTGTAATGCTCATAGTAGTGTAGATGACATCATTCTTATGCATGTGTTACTAACAGTGCAGGTACCCTCGTACCAACTCTAGGTTTCTGCCCACTCACGAGCTAGCTACCCAATAGGTTTAGGCATTGCATCCTTATGGATTTCGTGGTAGCTACCAAGAGTGCGCTTAAACCCGAGCGAACTCTAGCCTTCGGGCTCTTGCCCACTTCCTCGAAAGAGGAGTGCGCTTAGACCGTCATGTCTTTTATGCTCCGCCTGTTAGGAATGCTCAGCTCCCAGCGCTTTATCACTAGACACGCTTAGGCAGAACTCTGCTGGATTTTAGACTCGTATTTTAAGTCGAGTCGTTCTAGTAGCTCCACCAAGTGCTTTAGTGATTAGATATTGTTCGCAATCTGTGCCTCCAGCTCTACTTAGCTCCACTTGGATGTTCACTTGCTTGCTAACTACCTGCATTGATGGTTAATATCTGCTATTTCTTGGCATGCTTTCACTTGGTGTTTTAACCTCTTATATGCTATCACCTGCCATCTACTTACTATCACCTGCCATCCAACATGATATAGCTAATTATAATTATCAGTTACAGAAATGTTAACTTAATCTCCTGATAGTACTCATGTACACTTGATATTCCTGACATGCTCCTGTGCATTCCTGTAATTTGATAATTTCCTAATAAATTGTAAAAATAACAACTTACACCTGGTCGGGGGGAAACTAACAGTGTAACGCCCCGATCCTGGCGGATACGGAGACATTACTGCAACGTATATACGCAGGTCAGAAATACCCTCACGTATATACGCTAAGCATCAGTACAGGCAAGAATCAGAGTACGGAAGCAAGTGGTGCATTATACATTCCAACATATGAGTACAATTACAAAGTTATCACCAGAGGTGACCCAATATTACATGAATATTACATCACTGATATGCGCAATTGCGAGATTACAAGCAGATGTACATGGATGAATAGTACAAAAGAGCACTCACGAGTTTACTAAAGGAAAACTCGAGAGGCACACAGGGGGGCCTGGAAGGATAGAGTTCTGAACGGTCTGCTGGAGATCCACGCTACCGCTGCGCCACTCTGATCAGCAACTGGGAGAATCCACACGCTCCAAGTTCTGACATGCTCCAAGCTCCATGACCTGGACATAAGGATCCAGGGGAGTCAGATGAAACTCCCCAGGCGAGTGGTGATACAAAAGCCAAGTGGCGAGCAAGGATAAGCACATGTAAAGCGATAAGACCAAGTATAGCCGAGGACGAGCAAATCTGATTGTATGGTTTCAGATCACGGCTCCATAAGACTAGTACGTCGAAGGAATAATCCAAACAAGGAAACCCTCATCTATATACCTTTATCTTATGTTTCCATAATCCAAGCACATACAATCCAATTGTACTCTGGGCATGATAAGATAATGAACAGGAGTCAGGTGGATACCAGGGATAAAGTAGAGCATGAGCAATCAATACCATAATAACCGTAAAACCGGAAATCCGATGAAAAACCAGTACAAGCAAATATGATGAGGCATATCACAGATTCAAAGCCGTTTAAGCTGCAGGCTTCAGTATGCGTCCCATTCCACATACCTCCACTTACAACTTAAAGAGCCGGTTATTAGACACTTTATTATTACTCGTCTTACCCTGATATCTAGCTATGTGAACTAGCGTCCCAGCACACATAGATCCATATCCGAGTAAAGCAAGGTTGTTATTGGAAACCAGCGGGGGTATCAACGAACTATGTTTACAGTGGGTCCCGTGCTTGCCCGGGACTACGGTCCAGGGTGTTCCGTTGCTTGGTGACGGAACCAGCCGCAAGGCCTATCAGGAGGGACTTATTGTATGCCCTTATCATGATTCAGGAGGAGGGAGCCAGCACTCCCCTCGGTCGCCTGGAGGCCCACAGGTCAGACCGGAAGTTTTAGTTGCACAACATGCCTAATACCACTGTAAACACGAACACATATTGATAGCCGCATGTTTCCCCCGACCCGATGCAAGTTGTTCCTTTTATGATTTATTAGGTTAATTATCAATTTACGGGAATAACAGGAGCAGGACATGATCAGAAATTCAGGAGTTCAGGTCACTGTATATAATACAGGATAACAGGTCACTGATCATGATACAGGATATCAGGTCACTGTACATAGTACAGGATAACAAGACAGGGTTCCCGTAAATGTGATAATCACAGGTCAAGTATATCATGCTGGGTGTCAAGTGATAGCATGACAGGGTGATGATATTAGACAGGTAACCAGTCATGTCAAGAGATTAATATAATCCGATGGCAAGTCATGTCATAACAAGGGGCCTTGCCAAGAAGTAGCATGTCAGGTGTTAGGTGATAACAAGTCAGTTGACAGGTGATATACATGTGTTAAAAATAATATGAAAACGACAAGTAGTATAGACAGGTGTTAGGCATGAAGTAATGGCATGGGGTAGAATAGTAGCTGAGCACAAACAAAGCGGAGCGGAGCAAGCTGGAAGTACAGACAGCAAACAGTATTTAACACTGGAGCATCTGGCGAGGTTACCGGTACGACTCGACTGAAGTACGAGCGGTAAATCCGGCAGCAACTCGCCTAGACGAATCTAGTGGTAAAGCGCTGAACGCTGATCATGATAACCAGGCGGAGCTGAACAAGCTGGAAGCACAGGCAGCGAACAGAGTTTAGACACTAATGCGCTCTGCGAGGTTACCGGGATACTCGGATTAAGATACGAGTAGAGAATCCGGCAGCAACTCGCCTAGACGAATTTAGTGAATAAGGCACTGAGCGCTAAGCATGCTCACCAGGCGGAGCTGAGAAACCAGACGATCCCAATCACGCCTCTTTCGAGACAGTGAGGGACCGGAGGTTGAAGGGGGCCGGAATCCAAGTATGGTATAAGGCAGTACAATACATCACAGGCATGGTATGTGTACAAGAAGGAAACTACCCTAGTACAAGCATTCGTCACAGAGCAATACATGTCCAGATATAGGCACTCGGCCATACACAATACAGGGACTCAGCCCAATACAAAGTACATGAAAACATAAAGTAAAATACATATCAACTCGACAAAGCGGGGAATCCCAAATGGAGGCGAGAGCGAGGACACTCGCCTAGATCACCGGAAAGCCGAAAAGTCTGGAATCCATGGAACTTGCGCACGCGCCATAAAATAATATATATTTATGAGGAGAGAGAAAGTGAAGAGGAGAGAGAAAGAGTGAGAAGCCTAGAGAGAGAAAGGGACACAGGGAGACGCGGGTTCTGGAAAGTGAGACGCGGGGGTTGCAGACGCGGAAGACGCGTCGCAGGAATAACAGACGCGGGAAAGAGCAGACGCGGGGATCGCGTCGCGGAAAGTACCAGACGCGGGAATCACAGACGCGGGAGTCGCGCTGCGAAGATACCTCAAACGCGGGGTTGAGATCCGCGTTAGGAAATAATCAGAGAGGAGGAAAGGTGATTCCTTTGTTGTGCCCGACGAAGGGATGTTTGGCCCCAATCCAAAAGGAGGGTACCGGCCCTAGGTCTTGCCAACGGAGAAGCACAGGAAGAACACAGACGCGGACTTTAGCTCCGCGTCGTGTTGACACGAGAGAGATACAGACGCGGGCGCTGGCCCCACGCTGCGTCGATACATAAACGCGGAGGCCGCGTTACGGATAGCCTAGACGCGGGGGAGAGACCCGCGTCGGCAAGTCACAAAGGGGGACAGGGAGTTGAGGAGAGAGAGAGAAAGTTGTAGGGAAAAGAGAGAGAAAATGAGGTGTATTTTGAAATAAAATTGGGATTTAAAGGAGTGGGGTATTGATGTAAATAGAGGGAAGTAGTTTTTGGAATGAAGTGGGGGTATTTTGGAATGAGGGAGATTGTTTTTATTTAGGGAATGAAATGAAAGGAAAAAGGAAAGAAAGAAAAGGAGAAAGAAAGAAAGAATGAAAAGGAGGGGGAGTGGGGTGGCCGGCCGGTCACTGGCCGGCGCCGGCGGCCTGCCGGCGGCGGCGCCGCCGGCGGGGAGAGGGCGGCGCGCGCGCAGGTGGAGAGGAGGGAGGAGGTGTTGGGTCTTCTTTGGTGGTTGTTGTTGTTGTTGTAGTTGATGGAGGTGGTGATGGTGGTGGTGGTTGTGGTGGTTGTGGTGGTGATTGGTGGTGTTGGGAAGTTGGAGAAGGTGGAGGAGGTGGTGATGGAGTAGTTAAAGGGGAGAATTTGATGGTGGTGAGGGAGAATTTTGGAGAAGATGGAAGTGGATTGTGGATGGGTTTGGTGGAAATTGAAGGTTGTTGGTGGTTGGTTGAGATTGAAGATGGTGTTGGTGTGGAGAGGAGTTGTGGAAGAAGGGGTGGTGGCCGGCCTAGGGTGGCCGGCGGTGGTGGCTCCGGTGGTGGCTAGCTTGGGCGTCGGCCATCATGGAGAAGAAGAAAAAGAAGAAGAAGAAGAGAGAAAAAGTGAAGAAGGAAAGAAAAGAAAAAGGAAAGAAAAAGAAAAAGAAAAGGAGAAAGAGAGTGATAGTGATGGGGATGTGATGGGAGTAGGTAAGGGGGGTGGTGTCTCCCACGTGGGGGAATGGCTGGATCAATGGAGGGAAAGAAAAGGAAAGAAAGAAAGAAAAGAATGGATTAGAATAAAATAATAATATTATAATATAGTCGCGAAAAATCGACTGTTCCAGAAAAATCCCCAAAAATTCCCGGAGGTAGAAAACGTCATCCTGAGGAATAATACGAAATCGGTTTTCCAAAATAAAATCCCGTTTTCAAATTAAAAATCCGGAAGTCAGCCGCCGATACCGGTCCACACCGGGTCGGCCGGATTTTGATAAATTCTGAAAAATCCCAGAAAATGTATTAAAGAGTAAAATATGATTTTAAGAAGTAAAGTGAAAGCGGATTTTAGAAATTCAATCCCGATAGTCCCGAAATCAACCAGCGATACTGGCCGATACCGATTCCGGTGGAATTTTCATAAATTCATAAAATTCTCAGAAAAAGGTATTTAGATAGGAAATGTGATTTTAAGAAATAATGTCTAAAGACACTTTTAGTAATTCCAATTAGTTTGTAAATTAAAAATCTGGGAATCGGTCAGCGGCACTGATCGACACCGGTTTTGAAGATTCCCAACTTAATTGAGGAAAATTCCAGAAAATCATAGAAAATCTAGAATATTGGAAAATGATGTTTAAAACTGAAATCGGTCAAATCGGAATACCGGAATGTCCAAATCGAGCAATACTCTAGGATCGGGCCCTCGGTTCAGACTAGGGCTGACTCCGAGTCCACGAATCCAAATCCAAGACAAAACATTCATATAAATAGTTCGTACTACAAAACAAATACCGGAGGTAAATCGAAAAATACGATCGAAAAATCTGAATACGTAATTAAGTACGTATTCCGGGAGCGGGGTATTACATTCCATCCACCTTACAAAAAATTGCGTCCTCGCAATTTCGATAAGGGGTAAATGAACACAAAAAGATAGGAATGAGGATTATGCCAATCAAGATATGAATAACCATGAGTCGTTCTCCCAGATCAACTGAACGGCTAACTCAAGACTGAGGCATCTCCGCACTTCTGTCGTATATATACATCCCCTGACGGTGCCATACTGATCTGATGTCTGCTCATAAGGGAACGCTGTCAGAACTTCAAAAGACTAATCCATCCTGAATAATATAGAGTGAGCTGACTTGGAGAGATAATCAATAATACTTCAATCAGGCTGTGAACCAAAGCTGATGAGATCCATAGAAATCCGTAGTGCTGAAATCCATAATATAATACAAAACCCTGCATGGCATGATGTTGTCCTTCTGCAGTAGAATTACTGAGGTGCCACATACATATTAATTCCCCGGGAATAAACCAGAATACCCAAGATAAAGAAAACCTTGATAATGATGAGTATAAATCAAGAAGACCAATAATTAAGAATTTCCATAAACTGGGCGTTGCTAATTCTGAAAGACGTAGCCAAGAATATAGAATAACTGTGAAGAATTCTGAATACTGACTTCTGAATGATAACCCGTCTGCAGATGAAACATGAAGAAGATATCTGAGCCCTGCAAGATTGGTGGAATGGACCATTAACAAAGGTCATGGCAATAGTCCAGATATAGTGATGAAATTCTGTTCAGCAGATCCATGAAAGCACGCTGGGCAGAAGAAATCCGAGGAATGGGCTAGAGTGCTAAGCACCGAAGGGACTAGCCACGGATGAAACCAAGCCTAGATGAGGTCATCGCGTAACACAGCTCAGGTGTTTAAACATTAGGGTGCCGCGAAGCTAACGCTCTACGAGGCTCGCATATGGCGAAGCTCACGCGGCGAAGCCAGCGCGTAACACGACGCTAAATGCTAAGCACCAGGGTGCAGCGAAACTCACACCCGGTTAGGTTCACGGATGACTAGAACACGACCCTCGCTTAGCGAGGCTAGCGGAACCTTTGGTCCACCAAATCAATAAAACTGCCAGGAGTTATTGGCTCTGAGAACACGATCAAGAAATCACAAGAATCAAAACGAGTCTCGAATACTGTCTTCTAAATAATAACCTGACTGCAGATTAGCTCTGAGAATACCCGAGTTCCATGGACATAGTCGAAGAAATCATGATCGCTGTTAGAGGAATAGGAATGAAAAATATCATAACTTTGTCTGCCAGAAGTCCTGATCCTGAATTACTGTTATATACTGACACTCCTCATGAAATGATGCAATCTATCTGACTATATAAGCGATGACTACTCCACTTGACGTACCGGTCTCCTAGGATGTATCCATAAATACAAGAATATAATGCGAGGCCGAAGATCTGCCCAGTATAAGACAATGTGACATACCAGAGTCGAGGAATGCCAGAACATAATGAGAGTGACTACATCTGCCTTGCTGTTATCTCACTAGTCTATACATATCTTAAGTTGGCATAAAGGTTATAAAAATCAGAATAGTAAAAATAGGAGAGATAGGAATCATGAATTAGGGAGAGAGATAGGACGGACTAGGATTGATGGTGATAGTGCAATGAGGAGGACATGATAGAGAGAAGTTTACCAACTCCCGGACATATTAAAATGGGGATAATAATTACGGTCAGTACTTCAAGGATTCCTCCTTCAGATATCGAACACCCTTTCTGTTCTTACTCCATCATCTTGAGCATCCTGACTTCCCCTTCAGCCAGATCATATGTTTGCTTCCCTTCACCATGTGCCCTAGTTCTTGGTCTCCTTAGTATATGACTCCATGCTGGATGCTGGGGATGAAGTGAGGTTATTCTGACAGTTGGTCTTGGATTTCCTCACAACAGTGATACTGGATGAGTTGATCTGATTGGTGTGATGTTCCCTGTCTCTTTGAACAGACAGTCACTTTTCAATTAATCTCCGAACCCGTATATGACATAATCCGTAACCTTTCTGGTGGTTGTGTTGGAGGTGCCCGGCTTCAGACAATATCCGCACATCATATGTTGTGGGCAGGATTGGAGGGATGGCTTAGCTAGTAGGGCGTCCAGAGGCCTGTCTGAGCCTTCAACTTCCATCAATTAAGAGGGTCTCTTCACCAACTTCATCTGCAACTCATTCTATTCTTTCTCCTCTGGGTCCATTCCACTTCCCGGATGATGACTGAAGAACTTGAGAATACTCCTTGGGCTGCTTGGGGATAAGAAACATCCTGCTCTTCATCTTCATTTCTCACTTAAGATATTGCTTGCTCGGTTCTCCTTGTCGGCCACCATGTAAAACACCGACCGACTCTGCTTTAGGAATTTTGCAGTGTACTTATTTACAATCCAATCTCCCTACCGCAATTTGATAAATCATTCTTCCATTTCTTCCTGGGCTATTACAGAGAAGAATCTTCCTATAGAAATCCTTCGAGAACTAGTCCCAAGTGTTGGGCTTTCCCAGTCTCGCTGCTTCCGCCAACTACTACATCCAGGCTACATCTTCTAACTGAATCTTGATCGTTTTCACCTAGTTCTCGTCAGGGACCCAAGTTGACTTAGAAGATCCATCAGGTTCACTAACCACTGCTATACATCCAGGGCTTCTCCATGCTTGAAAAGATTGCCGGCTGTAATTTCCTGAAATCTAACATGTCGCCTGGCTTCTGTTCCCGGAGTGCAACCAATGATCCTTGGTGCGGGACCTTCGCCTGTACTTGATCGTGTCTCATCATATCTTGCAGAAATAGTCTCAAATCAAGATTTTCTCCGTTAGGGTTACCCTAGGAAGAACCAGAACCGTTATGATTTCCCCATCTTTTCATGTCCGAGTTGGTCCAAGAATAACAAGAAACTGAAGTATGAAAGGATGGGAGAACTTCAGAATTTAAGGATAAGATTATCAAGAGAGAATGGATAACTTTGTACTTGTAGTTGGATTGTATAACCAAGACTCATGCATTCCAGTTGCAAATTTCTTTACCATTAATTTGCCGTCTGGACGTACTGAGGAGGTGAGAGCCTAGGCTCTGATACCAACCTGTAACGCCCCGATCCTGGCGGATACGGAGACATTACTGCAACGTATATACGCAGGTCAGAAATACCCTCACGTATATACGCTAAGCATCAGTACAGGCAAGAATCAGAGTACGGAAGCAAGTGGTGCATTATACATTCCAACATATGAGTACAATTACAAAGTTATCACCAGAGGTGACCCAATATTACATGAATATTACATCACTGATATGCGCAATTGCGAGATTACAAGCAGATGTACATGGATGAATAGTACAAAAGAGCACTCACGAGTTTACTAAAGGAAAACTCGAGAGGCACACAGGGGGCCTGGAAGGATAGAGTTCTGAACGGTCTGCTGGAGATCCACGCTACCGCTGCGCCACTCTGATCAGCAACTGGGAGAATCCACACGCTCCAAGTTCTGACATGCTCCAAGCTCCATGACCTGGACATAAGGATCCAGGGGAGTCAGATGAAACTCCCCAGGCGAGTGGTGATACAAAAGCCAAGTGGCGAGCAAGGATAAGCACATGTAAAGCGATAAGACCAAGTATAGCCGAGGACGAGCAAATCTGATTGTATGGTTTCAGATCACGGCTCCATAAGACTAGTACGTCGAAGGAATAATCCAAACAAGGAAACCCTCATCTATATACCTTTATCTTATGTTTCCATAATCCAAGCACATACAATCCAATTGTACTCTGGGCATGATAAGATAATGAACAGGAGTCAGGTGGATACCAGGGATAAAGTAGAGCATGAGCAATCAATACCATAATAACCGTAAAACCGGAAATCCGATGAAAAACCAGTACAAGCAAATATGATGAGGCATATCACAGATTCAAAGCCGTTTAAGCTGCAGGCTTCAGTATGCGTCCCATTCCACATACCTCCACTTACAACTTAAAGAGCCGGTTATTAGACACTTTATTATTACTCGTCTTACCCTGATATCTAGCTATGTGAACTAGCGTCCCAGCACACATAGATCCATATCCGAGTAAAGCAAGGTTGTTATTGGAAACCAGCGGGGGTATCAACGAACTATGTTTACAGTGGGTCCCGTGCTTGCCCGGGACCACGGTCCAGGGTGTTCCGTTGCTTGGTGACGGAACCAGCCGCAAGGCCTATCAGGAGGGACTTATTGTATGCCCTTATCATGATTCAGGAGGAGGGAGCCAGCACTCCCCTCGGTCGCCTGGAGGCCCACAGGTCAGACCGGAAGTTTTAGTTGCACAACATGCCTAATACCACTGTAAACACGAACACATATTGATAGCCGCATGTTTCCCCCGACCCGATGCAAGTTGTTCCTTTTATGATTTATTAGGTTAATTATCAATTTACGGGAATAACAGGAGCAGGACATGATCAGAAATTCAGGAGTTCAGGTCACTGTATATAATACAGGATAACAGGTCACTGATCATGATACAGGATATCAGGTCACTGTACATAGTACAGGATAACAAGACAGGGTTCCCGTAAATGTGATAATCACAGGTCAAGTATATCATGCTGGGTGTCAAGTGATAGCATGACAGGGTGATGATATTAGACAGGTAACCAGTCATGTCAAGAGATTAATATAATCCGATGGCAAGTCATGTCATAACAAGGGGCCTTGCCAAGAAGTAGCATGTCAGGTGTTAGGTGATAACAAGTCAGTTGACAGGTGATATACATGTGTTAAAAATAATATGAAAACGACAAGTAGTATAGACAGGTGTTAGGCATGAAGTAATGGCATGGGGTAGAATAGTAGCTGAGCACAAACAAAGCGGAGCGGAGCAAGCTGGAAGTACAGACAGCAAACAGTATTTAACACTGGAGCATCTGGCGAGGTTACCGGTACGACTCGACTGAAGTACGAGCGGTAAATCCGGCAGCAACTCGCCTAGACGAATCTAGTGGTAAAGCGCTAAACGCTGATCATGATAACCAGGCGGAGCTGAACAAGCTGGAAGCACAGGCAGCGAACAGAGTTTAGACACTAATGCGCTCTGCGAGGTTACCGGGATACTCGGATTAAGATACGAGTAGAGAATCCGGCAGCAACTCGCCTAGACGAATTTAGTGAATAAGGCACTGAGCGCTAAGCATGCTCACCAGGCGGAGCTGAGAAACCAGACGATCCCAATCACGCCTCTTTCGAGACAGTGAGGGACCGGAGGTTGAAGGGGGCCGGAATCCAAGTATGGTATAAGGCAGTACAATACATCACAGGCATGGTATGTGTACAAGAAGGAAACTACCCTAGTACAAGCATTCGTCACAGAGCAATACATGTCCAGATATAGGCACTCGGCCATACACAATACAGGGACTCAGCCCAATACAAAGTACATGGAAACATAAAGTAAAATACATATCAACTCGACAAAGCGGGGAATCCCAAATGGAGGCGAGAGCGAGGACACTCGCCTAGATCACCGGAAAGCCGAAAAGTCTGGAATCCATGGAACTTGCGCACGCGCCATAAAATAATATATATTTATGAGGAGAGAGAAAGTGAAGAGGAGAGAGAAAGAGTGAGAAGCCTAGAGAGAGAAAGGGACACAGGGAGACGCGGGTTCTGGAAAGTGAGACGCGGGGGTTGCAGACGCGGAAGACGCGTCGCAGGAATAACAGACGCGGGAAAGAGCAGACGCGGGGATCGCGTCGCGGAAAGTACCAGACGCGGGAATCACAGACGCGGGAGTCGCGCTGCGAAGATACCTCAAACGCGGGGTTGAGATCCGCGTTAGGAAATAATCAGAGAGGAGGAAAGGTGATTCCTTTGTTGTGCCCGACGAAGGGATGTTCGGCCCCAATCCAAAAGGAGGGTACCGGCCCTAGGTCTTGCCAACGGAGAAGCACAGGAAGAACACAGACGCGGACTTTAGCTCCGCGTCGTGTTGACACGAGAGAGATACAGACGCGGGCGCTGGCCCCACGCTGCGTCGATACATAAACGCGGAGGCCGCGTTACGGATAGCCTAGACGCGGGGGAGAGACCCGCGTCGGCAAGTCACAAAGGGGGACAGGGAGTTGAGGAGAGAGAGAGAAAGTTGTAGGGAAAAGAGAGAGAAAATGAGGTGTATTTTGAAATAAAATTGGGATTTAAAGGAGTGGGGTATTGATGTAAATAGAGGGAAGTAGTTTTGGAATGAAGTGGGGGTATTTTGGAATGAGGGAGATGTTTTTATTTAGGGAATGAAATGAAAGGAAAAAGGAAAGAAAGAAAAGGAGAAAAAGAAGAAAGAATGAAAAGGAGGGGGAGTGGGGTGGCCGGCCGGTCACTGGCCGGCGCCGGCGGCCTGCCGGCGGCGGCGCCGCCGGCGGGGAGAGGGCGGCGCGCGCGCAGGTGGAGAGGAGGGAGGAGGTGTTGGGTCTTCTTTGGTGGTTGTTGTTGTTGTTGTAGTTGATGGAGGTGGTGATGGTGGTGGTGGTTGTGGTGGTTGTGGTGGTGATTGGTGGTGTTGGGAAGTTGGAGAAGGTGGAGGAGGTGGTGATGGAGTAGTTAAAGGGGAGAATTTGATGGTGGTGAGGGAGAATTTTGGAGAAGATGGAAGTGGATTGTGGATGGGTTTGGTGGAAATTGAAGGTTGTTGGTGGTTGGTTGAGATTGAAGATGGTGTTGGTGTGGAGAGGAGTTGTGGAAGAAGGGGTGGTGGCCGGCCTAGGGTGGCCGGCGGTGGTGGCTCCGGTGGTGGCTAGCTTGGGCGTCGGCCATCATGGAGAAGAAGAAAAAGAAGAAGAAGAAGAGAGAAAAAGTGAAGAAGGAAAGAAAAGAAAAAGGAAAGAAAAAGAAAAAGAAAAGGAGAAAGAGAGTGATAGTGATGGGGATGTGATGGGAGTAGGTAAGGGGGGTGGTGTCTCCCACGTGGGGGAATGGCTGGATCAATGGAGGAAAGAAAAGGAAAGAAAGAAAGAAAAGAATGGATTAGAATAAAATAATAATATTATAATATAGTCGCGAAAAATCGACTGTTCCAGAAAAATCCCCAAAAATTCCCGGAGGTAGAAAACGTCATCCTGAGGAATAATACGAAATCGGTTTTCCAAAATAAAATCCCGTTTTCAAATTAAAAATCCGGAAGTCAGCCGCCGATACCGGTCCACACCGGGTCGGCCGGATTTTGATAAATTCTGAAAAATCCCAGAAAATGTATTAAAGAGTAAAATATGATTTTAAGAAGTAAAGTGAAAGCGGATTTTAGAAATTCAATCCCGATAGTCCCGAAATCAACCAGCGATACTGGCCGATACCGATTCCGGTGGAATTTTCATAAATTCATAAAATTCTCAGAAAAAGGTATTTAGATAGGAAATGTGATTTTAAGAAATAATGTCTAAAGACACTTTTAGTAATTCCAATTAGTTTGTAAATTAAAAATCTGGGAATCGGTCAGCGGCACTGATCGACACCGGTTTTGAAGATTCCCAACTTAATTGAGAAAAATTCCAGAAAATCATAGAAAATCTAGAATATTGGAAAATGATGTTTAAAACTGAAATCGGTCAAATCGGAATACCGGAATGTCCAAATCGAGCAATACTCTAGGATCGGGCCCTCGGTTCAGACTAGGGCTGACTCCGAGTCCACGAATCCAAATCCAAGACAAAACATTCATATAAATAGTTCGTACTACAAAACAAATACCGGAGGTAAATCGAAAAATACGATCGAAAAATCTGAATACGTAATTAAGTACGTATTCCGGGAGCGGGGTGTTACAAACAGATATCAATATATGTTCGTGTTTACAGTGGTATTAGGTATCTTGTGTAACTAAATCTTCCAGTTCGACCTGAGGGCCTTTAGGTGACCGAGGAGAGTGTTGGCTCCTCACATCATGCTACCATCTTGAAAGGGCTTACAGTAAGACCCGTCATGTAGGCCTGATCGGTCACATATATTGTATATATATTATCACATTACCATGTTTATTATTTAATAAATCCTATTGATAAGTCTTATTTTTATTTAATAATTGCAAGCCCATTACTAATGGAGGTGGAAGAAAAAATGAGTCCAAAAGCCTACTTTAATTCTGATTTAATTAACTTTAAATTTAAATTAAAGAAGGGATAAATATTCAGGAGGATAGTCATGATCCCAGCTAAAGATCAGTGCATATTAGGGAGGATCACATCAAATAAAATCGGTAATTCGATTTTGTATGAATCCAATTCGGTTAGCTTGAAGATCACCGAAGATCAAATCAAAACCAGATATCAAACAGAAAATCTGTCGGATAAAAGAGGATAAAACCAAACGCCAGCCATATCTCCCCCTGGATGTGGCCAAAGCGAGAAAACGCGGCTTTGGCTGCGTTTTCGCAGCCATCTCTTGGAGATAAGGAGAGTGTTTGCTCCCCTTATCTCCTCACTCCTCTCCCCTCTGGGTTTTTGTCTATAAAAGTTAGGGAGTTTACTGAAGAAGGGAACGAAGACTAGTTTAAGTTTTTGTCTTTATTCTTAGGGTTTAGGTTCATTGTTAGATAGTTTATGAGATGTTGTATCTCAGTTCTTAATCTGTAGTTCAGTTCAGAAAAAAAAATAAGAGAGAGAAAGAGTGATTGTAATCTGAAGTTGAAGTGACATCAATAAAGATTCGACAAACTTCTTTTCTTCTCCAACTCAAGGGTATGTTGAATTTTAATTTAATATTTTCTTTTTTAGTAATGAGTAGCTAAATCTTTTCTTTCTGAGCTCACTATCATCTCTCTTTGATCCCTCTTATTTTGAACAATTTTATGCAAAGAACCCAACAGAATCATATGAATACCTTAAACTAAGCCTTGTTTCTTTGAAAGTGTTCTTGAAGGCACATGAGGATAAGATTGAATTTCTAAAACTTTCATTTTTAAAATATCACTTGAACTTTATTTTATTTCATACTTGAAAGATGACTTAATGATTTAACATTCAGTTCAATTTGAATTCTTAAACAAGGAGTTGACTTTTTCAAACAATCTTATCTGCTTTACTTAAGACTTTCGAAATTCAATGTTAAGTTTTTGCCTATGATCATGTTGTGGCACTGAGATTTTCAAGAGAAAAATATATCATTGAGTAGTAAGATAGTGAACTCAGATCTTTTTTTCCATATATTAAAACAAACAACCAATCATTCTTCAAACCTTTTAAAGTTCACTTTCTCCAAAACCTTTTTCAAATTTTAAGTTTTCTTTAAATCATCTCTTTACTCTCCATTCTCTTTTCGCATTAAAAAACACCAACATCATTCTATGCTTTTCAAACAATATATCGAAAAACTTTTATCGCATTCCTCTTCGTGGACACGACTCGTTAGCCCAAATCTAGATCATAATTCTCACTGCATTTACTTGCAATCAAATTTTTGGCGCCGTTGCAGGAGAGTGAACGGTGTAATTATTTTTTAACAAGTTTGGTATCTTATTTTAGGGTCATCAAGAAATCAGATTTAGCGCTCAAGCATTGTAGAAGAAGACTTGCTATTCTGTGTCCCTACTATAGAAAGTAGGAAACAAAATTTCAAAAAATTGCAGCGCAAAAGCTTGAAACTTTTTTGGACTACTAAGAAACGCTTTTTTGCAGGAGATATGCATTGCAAAAATACAGTTTTTTGTGTTAATTCTGCTATATCTGATATCCACATACCCTGTTTTTAATCCAACAGTAATCTGATTGATTGCCAATTGTTAAAAAAATATTTAGACTTGCATTCTAGGCATTTGTCTAATTATGTTTCTTTTATGATTACTATTGAAGAAAGCTGGAAACAAGATACGTTTGCATAGCATCTAGCATAGGAACATTCTTGGGTGATTTACTTGCTTTTTAATTGTTATTATTGCTTTTTACTTGCATAGTCTGTTTTAAGGGCAAAAACCCAAAAATAAGATAAGGTGGGGAAGTCATTACCCTTTCTTAGCACACAAACCATCTCCAAGCACGTACAACCTAAGCCTAACTTAAAATCTAATAGACGTTAGCCTTACGGACATTTCGAACTCATTAGGAGATTATCCTAAGGGGAAGGTATTAGAATTTGACTCCTGCCAAATCAGTGTCTAAGGATAAGGATTGAGGGGTGAAACCCTGAAGGCTGGTGCTTTGGCTTAATTAGGCCCGTCGCTTTTGCGCGGATACCTTCCACCAATCTTGCCCTGACTGGATGCTTAGCTTGTGGTCAGAGTCTACATTATACCTCCTGTGGACATCAACCAATTAGAGGTTGTTTAGGTCCAGGTTTACCTTAGACTAGGCTTGGTTACTTTCTCTTTTTCTTATTGACTATTGGTGAACTTGTTAGCGGTAGTGTTTGTATATGCAAGTGTGGTCGAGAGACCCAATCACATCTGGTTAACTAGAAACACATCACCACCCAAGTAAGAATCCAAACCAGATCCGGTTATGACTTAACTGACGTCTTTGCAGGATAGATTTATCTCATTAGAATCACACTTCCATCTTGCATCTAACTTCCATCGATTTGTGAATACAACTTTGAGCTCAAGCCTCAGTTCGTCAACACACCCCTAAGTTTCATAGCTTAGAGTCCGAAGATGCTTATTTCTTCATAAGAGAATTTGAAGAAGTATGCTTAATGATGAAAATCTCACACCTTGTAGATGATGTTATTAGGTTAAGATTTGTCCAATTTGCTCTTAAGGACTTAATCAAGAAATGACTTTACAGCTTAATGGTCGGCTCTATCACATCGTGGGATGGTTTCATCAAGATCTTCTTGAAGAAATTCTATCTAATTCATAAGACCGCTCTCATTAGGAAGAACATCATGCAGTTCAAGAAAGAACCTAGTGAACCGTTTTGGAGATATTTTGAACGCTTCAAAGACCTCCTTGTCCACTGTCCTCATCATGGAATAGAGAAATGGCGACAATGCCAAATTCTCTATGATGGTTTAAACTACTCAACCAAGACCCTCTTAGAAACCATGTGCCAAGGGGGATTCTTGCAAAAGGATGAAAATGGAGGATGTGATTTATATGAGAATCTAGCTGAAAAAACCATCCAATGAGAACCAACTAATGAAAACTCTAAAAAATAAAACTCCATCTCTTCAAAAGGAAGTTTTTATTCAATTGAATCATCCATAACTGCCGGTACTAGAATAGCAAACCTAGCGAGAAGACTGAAAGATTTAGAAACTAAAAACCAAGTCCAGCCAACCAAGTCAGCCCAAACTAATTTCCCAACTCTAGGTTGTATTTACTGTCAAGCAATGAATCATATGTTTGAAGAGTGTCCAGTATTCCAAGCTTAGCAACCATTTCCTGAACCGATGAATGTGGCATTTTCAAAGCCGAACAACAATCCTTACGCACAAACGTACAATACTGGCTGGAGAAATCACCCGAATTTCTCATGGAGCCAAAACAATAATGACCACTCAGGGTCAAACCATTCAAACCACTTCCAACATTCTAATAATTCTTCCAATCATCAACCCAACTTTTCATATTACCATCAAAATTCTTCCAACCATCTACCGAATTTTCAAATTATGAACAAAACTTTTCCAACCAAGCTCCACAATCTTCCTTTCAGAATACTCAACTTGAGAGGAGAATGACTGATTTTGAGAAAATATGAAAAGATACATGAAGAACCAAGATTCCCTCATGTAAATGATACAGAGGCTAATGGTTCAAATGAGCCAATTAGCCAATTCACAGAATAAGAGGCTAAAGAGTACCTTGCCCAGTCAACCAGTAACGAATCATAGGAATTCTCATCAAGCCCATTTGGCTAAGGATCAATCATTGAATCAATGTAATGTTGTTCATAGATTGAGGTCGGGAAAGAAAGTTTATAATCAAGTATCAACACCATCGAACTCCATTCAGTACAACCACACACAAGCATCCACCTCATCTAGTCCAATCCTTTCAAATATGACGAATCTGAAACGAATAAGTCAACCAGTCAGGTGCACAAGCCTATAGTACCATTTCCTAATAGGCTAAAAAATAACAAGCAGAATTCACACATGGATAAGATAATTGAGATTTTCAATCAAGTGAAGATAAAATGTGCCACTTCTTGATGTCGTCCAATAAGTCTCATCTTATATAAAATTTCTTAAGGACATGTGCATCAAGAAGTGAAAGACTAATGTACCCAAGAAAGTCTTCCCAAGCACTAACATTAGTGAGCTACTATCGGGTCTGATCTCTATCGAGTACAAGGATCTGAGTTGTCCCACTATTGCCTGCACTATAGGACAAGCCGATATTAGTCATACACTTCTTAACTTGAGGGCAAGTATCAACTTGCTCCCTTTCTCAGTTTATCAACAACTTTGGGCGATCTTAGTCCAACTCGAGTCACTATCTAACCAGCTGATCGTTCAGTGAAAGTTCCCAAGGGGAAATTGAAGACGCCCTTATCTGAGTCGGAGAGTTTATCTACCCAGTAGATTTTATGTTCTTGAGACCCAACTTGTATCCAATCCTAGGTCTCAAACTCCCGTTATCTTAGGGCGTTCGTTCTTTGCGATTACAAATGCGATCATTAATTGTTGGAATGGATCCATGAGATTGACCTTTGGAGGCATGACTAAAGAGGTCAATGTCTTCAACCTAGAAAAACAACCTCGTAAGATAAGAGACCAAACGTTTGAGGTAAACTTCGTTGAGAACAATTGTGATGAAGAAAGTGAAGATATAGAGAATGAGTCTCTGTTTCTTGATGAATTATTTAAGAATGAATACGATTATATTAATGAGAAGACATATGTTGGAGATCCTAATTTTAGAGTCCCCTTTTAAAAAAATTGATTTGAATATCTTCACTTTCGATGAGCCAATCAATAATATATTGCATGAGTCTGATTGACCTAATCTTTGAAAATCTTTTTGAAGAAGAACTCGTGTATTTGGATGAACCGACTAGGGATATTCTAGTTAATTACATACTTCCAGGAAAAGTGTTGATCTAAGTTTTGAGGAGATGTATGGAACTGAGTTAGAATTCCTAGGCATTCATGGTAAGGATGTTCCAACTGAGAAGTATGATGGTGATCAATTTTTAAATAATAGATGTAGACATATGAGGAAGAAAAACTTAAGGAAGGTAAGACTGGGGAGGATAAGAGTTAAAATGACAAAAACATTGGCCTCCACTATGCCCTATAAAGAGAACCCATTGAAATGATGGGAACAGAGCTAGAAGGATGAGACCTAAAAAGATCTAGGTGTGGGAGAAACATGATGTTCTACATATTTTTGTATACTATATATATATTTTATGCACTTCTTTTTTAACTGTATTTCATGCATTCATGCATTACAGCCATACATTGAGGATAATGCATGAGATAAGTGTGGGGGGGCTCTCACATGACTAATATAAAGGGCTTTAACATGACTAATATAACTATGAAAAAAAGATAAAAAAAAACTTCTTGAAAAAAGAAACAATATTTTGACATATTTTGTAAGAAATTAAGTCAATTTTAAGGAATAGGAGAATCATAATTAGGATTTCCTATACTTGATCAAAATAAGATGACTTGTTTGATTTCTAGGGTTAGGAGAAAAAATTTGAAAAAATAATTTAGTCTTGATCTTTACCCTGATGAAATATGCACACTCTATACACTTACACACTTAGGGTTAAAAAAAGTCTTATGCCTTATGAAAAAAACAAAGAAAAAGAGATATATATATATATATATATATATATATATATATATATATATATATATATATAATATATATATATATATGGGGTTGCTGTACCTCAGCCTGCAGGCTGAGAGAGTTTCTCAGCCGGCGGGACGTGGCTGAATATATGCCACACATCGGCCGCAGTGTGTTGGCGCCAAAAAAATCAAAAAATCCCGCCTAAACAATCGTGAAACAAATTGACAAAAATATCCTTTTTTTAATTCTAAACTGGAATAAAGTCATGAACAAACAAAATTTCAGTTGAATATATCTACAGTTATAAAATTCGTAATTTTAATACATCGAAAAATATAATTAAAAAAATTGGATCAATATAATGTAAAATAAGCAAAAGCATTGAAAATTTAAAAAACATGCCATGGTCGCAGACTTAATACAATATAACAACTGTGACACAGTCGCAGTCACTAGTCGCACTCATAGTATAACAAAACGTTTTTATGCGACCTAATACAATATAATTTCAATTTTATATGACAACTGCGACACAGTCGCAATCACTAGTCGCAGTCATTGTATAACAAAACTTCTTATATAACGTCTGCGACCCTAGTCGCATTCTATCGTACAACGATGGTGATGACGAGGATTAGAAGTTTAAAAATTGTATTTTTTTTTTTTTAAATATATATGAATCTGTTTTCTAAGGTAATTTTAAAATGAAGGTTGCGACTTTGATCGCAGTTGTTGGCCGAGTCTAATAAAATACACTGCGACCTTGGTCGCAGTTGCTGGTCTTTAGTATTAATCAACAACAACACTGCGACCTTGATCGCTATGCGTGTTAATATAAAGGAAACACCTACCTAACGTACTGCGATCTAAGTCGCAGTCATTGTACTGCGACCCTAGATTGCAGATGCTGGCCCTCTTTATCAATAACAACATATGCGTGTTAATATAAAGGAAACACCTACCTAACGTACTGCGACCTAAGTCGCAGTCATTGTACTGCGACCTAGATTGCAGATGCTGGCCCTCTTTATCAATAACAACATATGCGTGTTAATATAAAGAAAACACCTACCTAACGTACTGCGACCTAAGTCACAGTCATTGTACTGCGACCCTAGATTGCAGATGCTGGCCCTCTTTATCAATAACAACATATGCGTGTTAATATAAAGGAAACACCTACCTAACGTACTGCGACCTAAGTCGCAGTCATTGTACTGCGACCCTAGATTGCAGATGCTGGCCCTCTTTATCAATAACAACATTGCGACCTTGGTCGCAATTACCATGTACTCTGCGACCAAAGTCTCGTCTACATTATATACACAAAAAAATAAACTATATAGGAGAACCTAGATCTGACAAGGAGAGGTAAGGAAATAGGGAAAAAAATAATTTATAATCAATAACCTAAATCATATAAAGAGCGGCAAAAAGAAAGGGGAAAAAAATAATAAACAAGTCTGACAATGTGCGCTCCTAAAATTGCCTTCTGGGCAAAAAAAATAATAAACAATAAGGAAAGTTAAAGAAAAAGTAACTTTTCATAAGGGGTATGTAATACCCCGTTCCCGGAATACGTACTTAGTTGCGTATTCAGATTTCGGTCGTATTTTTTCGATTTATTTCCTGTATTTATTCTGTATTATGAATTCCTTATGTGACTGTTTTGTCTTGGATTTGGATTCGTGGACTCGGAGTCAGTCCCAGTCCGAACCAGGAACTCGATTATAGTATATTACCCGGTTTGGTCTTTCCGGTGATTAGATTTGACTGATTTCAGTTTCAAATATTATTTTCCAATATATTAGATTTTCTGTGATTTTTTGGATTTTTCTGGAATTAAAATGAATTTCTTCAAAACCGGTGTCGGCCAGTGTCGCTGACCGCTTCCCGGATTTTTAATTCACAAACCACTTGGAATTTCTCGAAGAGTCTTTAGACGATTCTTCTTAGAGTAATATTTTCTACCTAAATCCTTTTTCTAAAGATTTTACGAATTTATGGATATTCCACCGGAGTCGGTAGATAACCGATTCCAGGATTTTTAATTCACACACAGCTAGGAATTTCTAGATGATCCTTTAGACTTTAATTCTTAGAATCACATTTTCTACCTACATTCTTTTTCTGAGGATTTTATAATTTTATGAAAATTCTTTCGGAGTCGGTAGGTAACTGATTCCGGGATTTTTATATTAAAACTGTACAGTATTTCTTAAAACGGATTTCACTATGATACTTAGTATTATATTATGGAATTTTGATATTTATTTCGGGTCGTTCCGAGATACTTGGTTTCGGGACGTATCCGGTATTTTCCCGAAAGATTTCCGCATCCGCGACTCAATCCCGGGAATCCGCCACTTTCATTATTTTTATTTTGCCTTCCAAGAGAATTTCTTCTCTTTTCAATTTCTTTTCCATTTTTCCTTTTCCTTTATTCTTTTCTTCCTCCCTAAGTTTCCTCCAACTCCACACACTTCCTTTAATCCTCCACCACATAAACCTCCACCTCACCATCTCCATGGCAAGCTTTGGTTGGCCAAGGAGAACACCTCATCCCCCACTTGGCAAGCCCCTATTGGCCAAGAGACACCTCATCCTCCACTTTGCACAAAACCCCCTCTCTTTTATTTATTTGCAACTCCTTCACAAAATCCAAAAACCTATAAATACCCTTCCTTCTCCATTTCATTTCTTTTCTCTCTTCATCACTTCACAAAGCAAAGGCCTTCACCATCACCTAACTCCTCTTCATCTTCACCACAACCACCACCACAACCCCTCCTTTGGATTTGGACCGTAGCTTCCTTCGTCGATTGTATCGCCGTTGATCATTTCCGACCACGATCTCTTCAAGCTTCGCATAACCGATCTACGTGAGTAATTTCAATCACCAAGACTTGGTTATTTCTTAGCATGCTTAAGTTCACATATCATGTTCAATTATGCCATCAAAATCATATTTTTAGATCACCAAACACAACCACACAAAAATCTGTTTTTAGACTAAACAGTAGCAGTTTTCTGGAGCCCGGTCGACCGACAGTCGACCGGCAGTCGACCGACGTGCACAACGTGCACGCTGGGATAGTTCGGTCGACCGGCAGTCGACCGGCACTCGACCGACCAAACCTGGAGCTCACGGCCTTGTATCGGTCGACCGGCAGTCGACCGATCACTCGACCGACCTGTATTTTCGGTCGACCGGCAGTCGACCGACAGGCGACCGTCCTGGCACTGTTAGTGTACCGGTCGACCGGCCATTGACCCCAGTCGACCGTTAGTCTGTTTAGGCCAAAATCTGCTTCTCCTGTGGAAAAATCCTAACTCTCTAGAACCCAGTTTTAGTCAACTTGACCTGACTGTTAGACAACTTAGGACCACTATTAGTCGACTACCCCATTTCTCCTAGTCGACCAACTTCTTTATTAGTCGACCACCTATTCCACCTAGACGACTAACTTTGCCTATCTGTTATAGTTGATTCCCTTCTTGAACCTGAACCTTACCCTCTAGACTACATCACCTATAGGTATCACTTGACTTGTCTCTTGACACACATCATCTTCCATTCTTTCTCTCTCTAATCTTCACTCTACATATTTATATCACAGGTTGTGGCGCATCCCGAATTATGTGGATTCCGGATCTTTTCGGCGTTTTGGTGATTTAGGCGAGTATTCTCACTCGCTACCTTCTTGTATGCGAGTAGTCTCGCTCTTCTTTATTTGAGTTTCCGTTTCGTCGGGACGATAAGTATTTCTTTTCATGTTTTCATATACTTTATTCCATATATCTTTTACTGTTTTCATACTATGCGTGGCAGACCCTTCGTGGTCGTTGTATTCTTGGTTTCTGCTATGTTCACGATTGCCATGCTATTTCTTTAGACTTGTCAGTACATGTTTCCTTTTAACACATGTATATCACTTGGTAGCTGTATTATCACCTGACCCCTGACATGCCACTATTGGCAAGACCTTTATGTTGTACCATGACTTACCCAGACTATTATCAATCTCTTATTATGATTGGTTACTTGATTCATATCACCACTTGTCATGCTATCTCTTGACACCAAGCATGATACACCGATTCTTACAATTATCACGATAAAGGGGATGTAACACCTGATTACCGTTATGTACTGATTACTGTTATGTATACCTGTTATGATATTGTTCATTCCCGAAATCTGATAATTATGTTAAAAAGCTATAAAAAGGACAACTTGTATGGGTATGGGAGGAAGTGATGGATGCCGGAATGATACCTTGCTTATAGTAGGTGTAATATAAGTATATATATATGTATATATATATACTGGCGGTAGTGAATCTGTTTACTGAATAGGGGGATTTTTGACCTCCAAAACTGTTTCCAGGTGAATGGAAACTACTATAAGAAGTGTTATCAGTTCTCCATCGGCTTCCGTTAACAACCCTTGGCTTGCTTATATATGGATGTATGTGGGTTGGCCGTACACCAGGTCACATACCTAGATATATGGGTCAGACAAGTAATAATAATAATAGTCACCTGTCATGATTCCTGTTAAAGTACCTGTTATGATTCCTGTTGCACTTGCTATGCATGTCATGATTCCCGTTTTGTATTCCTGTTTGACTTTCATATGATATGCAACTCTGATTCTATACGCTTGGATATTCTGTGGCATGAGATAAAGGTATATAGATGAGGGTTTCCTTGTTTGGATTATTCCTTCGATGTATTAGTCTCATGGGACCGTAACCTAAGCGTATACAATCACCTTGCATGAAATCAGTTTTACCTTGGATTTCCGGTTTTCTGATGATTGTATTATGACCGTCCATATATGTATTTCATTTGTGTTCTAACCCTCCTGTCTTCTGAGTTTGACACTTGTGCTCCTCCTGATTCGCCACCTGGCATTATATCATACTCGCCTGGGGAGTTTCACTGACTCCCCTGGATTCTCATGTCCAGGTCATGGAGCTTGGAGCGTGAGGATTTCCCCCTGTTATTGATCAGAGTAGCGCAGCGGTAGCGTGGTCTCTCCAGTTACCTCGTGAGCACTCTTTTGTACTGTTCATATACATGTATCTTTTATGTTGTCCATACATGTATATCTTTTGTATTCCCGCATTTGCGCATCAGTGATATAATATTATTGTTAATATTGGATCACTTCTGGTGATAATTCTGTAATTGTATATGTGTTGGAATGTATAATGCACCATTTGCTTCCGTACTCTGATTCTTGTCTGTACTGATGCTTAGCGTATATACGGGAAGGTACTTCGGACTTACGTATATACGTTGCAGTGACGTCCCCGTATCCGTGGAATCGGGGCGTTACAGGTTGGTATCAGAGCTTAGGCTCTAACCTCCTCAGTACGTCCAGAAGGCAAATCAATGGTAAAGAGATTTGCAACTGGAATACATGAGTCTTGGGATACATTCCAACTGCAAGTGCAGAGTTATCTATTTCTGACTATCTTTCCTTTGATTTCAAATCCCTCCTTGACTATCTTTCCTTTGATTCCAAATTCCTCCTATCCTTTCCCTGTTTTGGTTTTATGAAGCCTTATACTATTTTAAGATATGACTAGACTAGAGAGGTAGTGGCTGGTTCAGAATGAAGCTATTATGTGATCTCTTCGGCCAATTCTATGAAGCTTGGTATTCTCCATATCGATCTTGATCTGGCTATCTTTAGAGGACAGCAGTCGGATTCTTAATTATCGGTCTTCTTTATTATGCTCAGGATTTTCGGGGTTTTCTTTATTTCACAGCCACGACATCATCAGTATTATTCAGCATTATTCTAAAGATTTATTACACAGCCACGACATCATCAGCCGGAAATGCAGAGTATGATTATTATTCAGTTGACTTGAGAGCCCTACCTATAGTGCTTCATATCTTAATTGGTATAAATTCCACCCTTGTCCCCTTTGTATTCAATTTGCCCCTTAACGAAATTGCGAGGACGCAATTTTTTGTAAGGTGGGTGGATTGTAATACCCCGTTCCCGGAATACGTACTTAGTTGCGTATTCAGATTTTCGGTCGTATTTTTTCGATTTATTTCCTGTATTTATTCTGTATTATGAATTCCTTATGTGACTGTTTTGTCTTGGATTTGGATTCGTGGACTCGGAGTCAGTCCCAGTCCGAACCAGGAACTCGGTTATAGTATATTACTCGGTTTGGTCTTTCCGGTGATTAGATTTGACTGATTTCAGTTTCAAATATTATTTTCCAATAAATTAGATTTTCTGTGATTTTTTGGATTTTTCTGGAATTAAAATGAATTTCTTCAAAACCGGTGTCGGCCAGTGTCGCTGACCGCTTCCCGGATTTTTAATTCACAAACCACTTGGAATTTCTCGAAGAGTCTTTAGACGATTCTTCTTAGAGTAATATTTTCTACCTAAATCCTTTTTCTAAAGATTTTACGAATTTATGGATATTCCACCGGAGTCGTAGATAACCGATTCCAGGATTTTAATTCACACACAGCTAGGAATTTCTAGATGATCCTTTAGACTTTAATTCTTAGAATCACATTTTCTACCTACATTCTTTTTCTGAGGATTTTATGATTTTATGAAAATTCTTTCGGAGTCGGTAGGTAACTGATTCCGGGATTTTTATATTAAAACTGTACAGTATTTCTTAAAACGGATTTCACTATGATACTTAGTATTATATTATGGAATTTTGATATTTATTTCGGGTCGTTCCGAGATACTTGGTTTCGGGACGTATCCGGTATTTTCCCGAAAGATTTCCGCATCCGCGACTCAATCCCGGGAATCCGCCACTTTCATTATTTTTATTTTGCCTTCCAAGAGAATTTCTTCTCTTTTCAATTTCTTTTCCATTTTTCCTTTTCCTTTATTCTTTTCTTCCTCCCTAAGTTTCCTCCAACTTCCACACACTTCCTTTAATCCTCCACCACATAAACCTCCACCTCACCATCTCCATGGCAAGCTTTGGTTGGCCAAGGAGAACACCTCATCCCCACTTGGCAAGCCCTATTGGCCAAGAGACACCTCATCCTCCACTTTGCACAAAACCCCTCTCTTTTATTATTTGCAACTCCTTCACAAAATCCAAAAACCTATAAATACCCTTCCTTCTCCATTTCATTTCTTTTTCTCTCTTCATCACTTCACCAAAGCAAAGGCCTTCACCATCACCTAACTCCTCTTCATCTTCACCACAACCACCACCACAACCCCTCCTTTGGATTTGGACCGTAGCTTCCTTCGTCGATTGTATCGCCGTGGATCATTTCCGACCACGATCTCTTCAAGCTTCGCATAACCGATCTACGTGAGTAATTTCAATCACCAAGACTTGGTTATTTCTTAGCATGCTTAAGTTCACATATCATGTTCAATTATGCCATCAAAATCATATTTTTAGATCACAAACACAACCACACAAAAATCTGTTTTTAGACTAAACAGTAGCAGTTTTCTGGAGCCCGGTCGACCGACAGTCGACCGGCAGTCGACCGACGTGCACAACGTGCACGCTGGGATAGTTCGGTCGACCGGCAGTCGACCGGCACTCGACCGACCAAACCTGGAGCTCACGGCCTTGTATCGGTCGACCGGCAGTCGACCGATCACTCGACCGACCTGTATTTTCGGTCGACGGCAGTCGACCGACAGGCGACCGTCCTGGCACTGTTAGTGTACCGGTCGACCGGCCATTGACCCCAGTCGACCGTTAGTCTGTTTTAGGCCAAAATCTGCTTCTCCTGTGGAAAAATCCTAACTCTCTAGAACCCAGTTTTAGTCAACTTGACCTGACTGTTAGACAACTTAGGACCACTATTAGTCGACTACCCCATTTCTCCTAGTCGACCAACTTCTTTATAGTCGACCACCTATTCCACCTAGACGACTAACTTTGCCTATCTGTTATAGTTGATTCCCTTCTTGAACCTGAACCTTACCCTCTAGACTTACATCACCTATAGGTATCACTTGACTTGTCTCTTGACACACATCATCTTCCATTCTTTCTCTCTCTAATCTTCACTCTACATATTTATATCACAGGTTGTGGCGCATCCCGAATTATGTGGATTCCGGATCTTTTCGGCGTTTTGGTGATTTAGGCGAGTATTCTCACTCGCTACCTTCTTGTATGCGAGTAGTCTCGCTCTTCTTTATTTGAGTTTCCGTTTCGTCGGGACGATAAGTATTTCTTTTCATGTTTTCATATACTTTATTCCATATATCTTTTACTGTTTTCATACTATGCGTGGCAGACCCTTCGTGGTCGTTGTATTCTTGGTTTCTGCTATGTTCACGATTGCCATGCTATTTCTTTAGACTTGTCAGTACATGTTTCCTTTTAACACATGTATATCACTTGGTAGCTGTATTATCACCTGACCCCTGACATGCCACTATTTGGCAAGACCTTTATGTTGTACCATGACTTACCCAGACTATTATCAATCTCTTATTATGATTGGTTACTTGATTCATATCACCACTTGTCATGCTATCTCTTGACACCAAGCATGATACACCGATTCTTACAATTATCACGATAAAGGGGATGTAACACCTGATTACCGTTATGTACTGATTACTGTTATGTATACCTGTTATGATATTGTTCATTCCCGAAATCTGATAATTATGTTAAAAAGCTATAAAAAGGACAACTTGTATGGGTATGGGAGGAAGTGATGGATGCCGGAATGATACCTTGCTTATAGTAGGTGTAATATAAGTATATATATATGTATATATATATACTGGCGGTAGTGAATCTGTTTACTGAATAGGGGGATTTTTGACCTCCAAAACTGTTTCCAGGTGAATGGAAACTACTATAAGAAGTGTTATCAGTTCTCCATCGGCTTCCGTTAACAACCCTTGGCTTGCTTATATATGGATGTATGTGGGTTGGCCGTACACCAGGTCACATACCTAGATATATGGGTCAGACAAGTAATAATAATAATAGTCACCTGTCATGATTCCTGTTAAAGTACCTGTTATGATTCCTGTTGCACTTGCTATGCATGTCATGATTCCCGTTTTGTATTCCTGTTTGACTTTCATATGATATGCAACTCTGATTCTATACGCTTGGATATTCTGTGGCATGAGATAAAGGTATATAGATGAGGGTTCCTTGTTTGGATTATTCCTTCGATGTATTAGTCTCATGGGACCGTAACCTAAGCGTATACAATCACCTTGCATGAAATCAGTTTTACCTGGATTTCCGGTTTTCTGATGATTGTATTATGACCGTCCATATATGTATTTCATTTGTGTTCTAACCCTCCTGTCTTCTGAGTTTGACACTTGTGCTCCTCCTGATTCGCCACCTGGCATTATATCATACTCGCCTGGGGAGTTTCACTGACTCCCCTGGATTCTCATGTCCAGGTCATGGAGCTTGGAGCGTGAGGATTTCCCCCTGTTATTGATCAGAGTAGCGCAGCGGTAGCGTGGTCTCTCCAGTTACCTCGTGAGCACTCTTTTGTACTGTTCATATACATGTATCTTTTATGTTGTCCATACATGTATATCTTTTGTATTCCCGCATTTGCGCATCAGTGATATAATATTATTGTTAATATTGGATCACTTCTGGTGATAATTCTGTAATTGTATATATGTGTTGGAATGTATAATGCACCATTTGCTTCCGTACTCTGATTCTTGTCTGTACTGATGCTTAGCGTATATACGGGAAGGTACTTCGGACTTACGTATATACGTTGCAGTGACGTCCCCGTATCCGTGGAATCGGGGCGTTACAGGTTGGTATCAGAGCTTAGGCTCTAACCTCCTCAGTACGTCCAGAAGGCAAATCAATGGTAAAGAGATTTGCAACTGGAATACATGAGTCTTGGTTATACATTCCAACTGCAAGTGCAGAGTTATCTATTTCTTGACTATCTTTCCTTTGATTTCAAATCCCTCCTTGACTATCTTTCCTTTGATTCCAAATTCCTCCTATCCTTTCCTGTTTTGGTTTTATGAAGCCTTATACTATTTTAAGATATGACTAGACTAGAGAGGTAGTGGCTGGTTCAGAATGAAGCTATTATGTGATCTCTTCGGCCAATTCTATGAAGCTTGGTATTCTCCATATCGATCTTGATCTGGCTATCTTTTAGAGGACAGCAGTCGGATTCTTAATTATCGGTCTTCTTTATTATGCTCAGGATTTCGGGGTTTTCTTTATTTCACAGCCACGACATCATCAGTATTATTCAGCATTATTCTAAAGATTTATTACACAGCACGACATCATCAGCCGGAAATGCAGAGTATGATTATTATTCAGTTGACTTGAGAGCCCTACCTATAGTGCTTCATATCTTAATTGGTATAAATTCCACCCTTGTCCCCTTTGTATTCAATTTGCCCCTTAACGAAATTGCGAGGACGCAATTTTTTGTAAGGTGGGTGGATTGTAATACCCCGTTCCCGGAATACGTACTTAGTTGCGTATTCAGATTTTCGGTCATATTTTTTCGATTTATTTCCTGTATTTATTCTGTATTATGAATTCCTTATGTGACTGTTTTGTCTTGGATTTGGATTCGTGGACTCGGAGTCAGTCCCAGTCCGAACCAGGAACTCGATTATAGTATATTACTCGGTTTGGTCTTTCCGGTGATTAGATTTGACTGATTTCAGTTTCAAATATTATTTTCCAATATATTAGATTTTTCTGTTTTTTTGGATTTTTCTGGAATTAAAATGAATTTCTTCAAAACCGGTGTCGGCCAGTGTCGCTGACCGCTCCCGGATTTTTAATTCACAAACCACTTGGAATTTCTCGAAGAGTCTTTAGACGATTCTTCTTAGAGTAATATTTTCTACCTAAATCCTTTTTCTAAAGATTTTACGAATTTATGGATATTCCACCGGAGTCGGTAGATAACCGATTCCAGGATTTTTAATTCACACACAGCTAGGAATTTCTAGATGATCCTTTAGACTTTAATTCTTTCAGAATCACATTTTCTACCTACATTCTTTTTCTGAGGATTTTATGATTTTATGAAAATTCTTTCGGAGTCGGTAGGTAACTGATTCCGGGATTTTTATATATAAAACTGTACAGTATTTCTTAAAACGGATTTCACTATGATACTTAGTATTATATTATGGAATTTTGATATTTATTTCGGGTCGTTCCGAGATACTTGGTTTCGGGACGTATCCGGTATTTTCCCGAAAGATTTCCGCATCCGCGACTCAATCCCGGGAATCCGCCACTTTCATTATTTTTATTTTGCCTTCCAAGAGAATTTCTTCTCTTTTCAATTCTTTTCCATTTTTCCTTTTCCTTTATTCTTTTCTTCCTCCCTAAGTTTCCTCCAACTTCCACACACTTCCTTTAATCCTCCACCACATAAACCTCCACCTCACCATCTCCATGGCAAGCTTTGGTTGGCCAAGGAGAACACCTCATCCCCCACTTGGCAAGCCCCTATTGGCCAAGAGACACCTCATCCTCCACTTTGCACAAAACCCCCTCTCTTTATTTATTTGCAACTCCTTCACAAAATCCAAAAACTATAAATACCCTTCCTTCTCCATTTCATTTCTTTCTCTCTTCATCACTTCACCAAAGCAAAGGCCTTCACCATCACCTAACTCCTCTTCATCTTCACCAAAACCACCACCACAACCCTCCTTTGGATTTGGACCGTAGCTTCCTTCGTCGATTGTATCGCCGTGGATCATTTCCGACCACGATCTCTTCAAGCTTCGCATAACCGATCTACGTGAGTAATTTCAATCACCAAGACTTGGTTATTTCTTAGCATGCTTAAGTTCACATATCATGTTCAATTATGCCATCAAAATCATATTTTTAGATCACCAAACACAACCACACAAAAATCTGTTTTAGACTAAACAGTAGCAGTTTTCTGGAGCCCGGTCGACCGACAGTCGACCGGCAGTCGACCGACGTGCACAACGTGCACGCTGGGATAGTTCGGTCGACCGGCAGTCGACCGGCACTCGACCGACCAAACCTGGAGCTCACGGCCTTGTATCGGTCGACCCGGCAGTCGACCGATCACTCGACCGACCTGTATTTTCGGTCGACCGGCAGTCGACCGACAGGCGACCGTCCTGGCACTGTTAGTGTACCGGTCGACCGGCCATTGACCCCAGTCGACCGTTAGTCTGTTTTAGGCCAAAAATCTGCTTCTCCTGTGGAAAATCCTAACTCTCTAGAACCCAGTTTTAGTCAACTTGACCTGACTGTTAGACAACTTAGGACCACTATTAGTCGACTACCCCATTTCTCCTAGTCGACCAACTTCTTTATTAGTCGACCACCTATTCCACCTAGACGACTAACTTTGCCTATCTGTTATAGTTGATTCCCTTCTTGAACCTGAACCTTACCCTCTAGACTTACATCACCTATAGGTATCACTTGACTTGTCTCTTGACACACATCATCTTCCATTCTTTCTCTCTCTAATCTTCACTCTACATATTTATATCACAGGTTGTGGCGCATCCCGAATTATGTGGATTCCGGATCTTTTCGGCGTTTTGGTGATTTAGGCGAGTATCTCATCGCTACCTTCTTGTATGCGAGTAGTCTCGCTCTTCTTTATTGAGTTTCCGTTTCGTCGGGACGATAAGTATTTCTTTCATGTTTTCATATACTTTATTCCATATATCTTTACTGTTTTCATACTATGCGTGGCAGACCCTTCGTGGTCGTTGTATTCTTGGTTTCTGCTATGTTCACGATTGCCATGCTATTTCTTTAGACTTGTCAGTACATGTTTCCTTTTAACACATGTATATCACTTGGTAGCTGTATTATCACCTGACCCCTGACATGCCACTATTGGCAAGACCTTTATGTTGTACCATGACTTACCCAGACTATTATCAATCTCTTATTATGATTGGTTACTTGATTCATATCACCACTTGTCATGCTATCTCTTGACACCAAGCATGATACACCGATTCTTACAATTATCACGATAAAGGGGATGTAACACCTGATTACCGTTATGTACTGATTACTGTTATGTAACCTGTTATGATATTGTTCATCCCGAAATCTGATAATTATGTTAAAAAGCTATAAAAAAGGACAACTTGTATGGGTATGGGAGGAAGTGATGGATGCCGGAATGATACCTTGCTTATAGTAGGTGTAATATAAGTATATATATATGTATATATATATACTGGCGGTAGTGAATCTGTTTACTGAATAGGGGGATTTTTGACCTCCAAAACTGTTTCCAGGTGAATGGAAACTACTATAAGAAGTGTTATCAGTTCTCCATCGGCTTCCGTTAACAACCTTGGCTTGCTATATATGGATGTATGTGGGTTGGCCGTACACCAGGTCACATACCTAGATATATGGGTCAGACAAGTAATAATAATAATAGTCACCTGTCATGATTCCTGTTAAAGTACCTGTTATGATTCCTGTTGCACTTGCTATGCATGTCATGATTCCCGTTTTGTATTCCTGTTTGACTTTCATATGATATGCAACTCTGATTCTATACGCTTGGATATTCTGTGGCATGAGATAAAGGTATATAGATGAGGGTTTCCTTGTTTGGATTATTCCTTCGATGTATTAGTCTCATGGGACCGTAACCTAAGCGTATACAATCACCTTGCATGAAATCAGTTTTACCTTGGATTTCCGGTTTTCTGATGATTGTATTATGACCGTCCATATATGTATTTCATTTGTGTTCTAACCCTCCTGTCTTCTGAGTTTGACACTTGTGCTCCTCCTGATTCGCCACCTGGCATTATATCATACTCGCCTGGGAGTTTCACTGACTCCCCTGGATTCTCATGTCCAGGTCATGGAGCTTGGAGCGTGAGGATTTCCCCTGTTATTGATCAGAGTAGCGCAGCGGGTATCGTGGTTCTCCAGTTACCTCGTGAGCACTCTTTTGTACTGTTCATATACATGTATCTTTTATGTTGTCCATACATGTATATCTTTTGTATTCCCGCATTTGCGCATCAGTGATATAAATATTATTGTTAATATTGGATCACTTCTGGTGATAATTCTGTAATTGTATATATGTGTTGGAATGTATAATGCACCATTTGCTTCCGTACTCTGATTCTTGTCTGTACTGATGCTTAGCGTATATGGGAAAGGTACTTCGGACTTACGTATATACGTTGCAGTGACGTCCCCGTATCGTGGAATCGGGGCGTTACAGGTTGGTATCAGAGCTTAGGCTCTAACCTCCTCAGTACGTCCAGAAGGCAAATCAATGGTAAAGAGATTTGCAACTGGAATACATGAGTCTTGGTTATACATTCCAACTGCAAGTGCAGAGTTATCTATTTCTTGACTATCTTTCCTTTGATTTCAAATCCCTCCTTGACTATCTTTCCTTGATTCCAAATTCCTCCTATCCTTCCCTGTTTTGGTTTTATGAAGCCTTATACTATTTTAAGATATGACTAGACTAGAGAGGTAGTGGCTGGTTCAGAATGAAGCTATTATGTGATCTCTTCGGCCAATTCTATGAAGCTTGGTATTCTCCATATCGATCTTGATCTGGCTATCTTTTAGAGGACAGCAGTCGGATTCTTAATTATCGGTCTTCTTTATTATGCTCAGGATTTTCGGGGTTCTTTATTTCACAGCCACGACATCATCAGTATTATTCAGCATTATTCTAAAGATTTATTACACAGCCACGACATCATCAGCCGGAAATGCAGAGTATGATTATTATTCAGTGACTTGAGAGCCCTACCTATAGTGCTTCATATCTTAATTGGTATAAATTCCACCCTTGTCCCCTTTGTATTCAATTTGCCCCTTAACGAATTGCGAGGACGCAATTTTTTGTAAGGTGGGTGGATTGTAATACCCCGTTCCCGGAATACGTACTTAGTTGCGTATTCAGATTTTCGGTCGTATTTTTCGATTTATTTCCTGTATTTATTCTGTATTATGAATTCCTTATGTGACTGTTTTGTCTTGGATTTGGATTCGTGGACTCGGAGTCAGTCCCAGTCCGAACCAGGAACTCGATTATAGTATATTACTCGGTTTGGTCTTTCCGGTGATTAGATTTGACTGATTTCAGTTTCAAATATTATTTTCCAATATATTAGATTTTCTGTGAATTTTTTGGATTTTTCTGGAATTAAAATGAATTTCTTCAAAACCGGTGTCGGCCAGAGGTCGCTGACCGCTTCCCGGATTTTTAATTCACAAACCACTTGGAATTTCTCGAAGAGTCTTTAGACGATTCTTCTTAGAGTAATATTTTCTACCTAAATCCTTTTTCTAAAGATTTTACGAATTTATGGATATTCCACCGGAGTCGGTAGATAACCGATTCCAGGATTTTTAATTCAACACAGCTAGGAATTTCTAGATGATCCTTTAGACTTAATTCTTAGAATCACATTTCTACCTACATTCTTTTCTGAGGATTTTATGATTTTATGAAAATTCTTTCGGAGTCGGTAGGTAACTGATTCGGGATTTTTTATATTAAAACTGTACAGTATTTCTTAAAACGGATTTCACTATGATACTTAGTATTATATTATGGAGAATTTTGATATTTATTTCGGGTCGTTCCGAGATACTTGGTTTCGGGACGTATCCGGTATTTTCCCGAAAGATTTCCGCATCCGCGACTCAATCCCGGGAATCCGCCACTTTCATTATTTTATTTTGCCTTCCAAGAGAATTTCTTCTCTTTTCAATTTCTTTTCCATTTTTCCTTTCCTTTATTCTTTTCTTCCTCCCTAAGTTTCCTCCAACTTCCACACACTTCCTTTAATCCTCACCACATAAAACCTCCACCTCACCATCTCCATGGCAAGCTTTGGGTGGCCAAGGAAGAAACCTCATCCCCCACTTGGCAAGCCCCTATGGCCAAGAGACACCTCATCCTCCACTTTGCACAAAAACCCTCTCTTTTATTTATTTGCAACTCCTTCACAAAATCAAAAACCTATAAATACCCTTCCTTCTCCATTTCATTTTCTTTTCTCTCTTCATCACTTCACCAAAGCAAAGGCCTTCACCATCACCTAACTCCTCTTCATCTTCACCACAACCACCACCACAACCCCTCCTTTGGATTTGGACGTAGCTTCCTTCGTCGATTGTATCGCCGTGGATCATTTCCGACCACGATCTCTTCAAGCTTCGCATAACCGATCTACGTGAGTAATTTCAATCACCAAGACTTGGTTATTTCTAGCATGCTTAAGTTCACATATCATGTTCAATTATGCCATCAAAATCATATTTTTAGATCACCAAACACAACCACACAAAAATCTGTTTTTTAGACTAAACAGTAGCAGTTTTCTGGAGCCGGTCGACCGACAGTCGACCGGCAGTCGACCGACGTGCACAACGTGCACGCGGGATAGTTCGGTCGACCGGCAGTCGACCGGCACTCGACCGACCAAACCTGGAGCTCACGGCCTTGTATCGGCGACCGGCAGTCGACCGATCACTCGACCGACCTGTATTTTCGGTCGTCGACCGGCAGTCGACCGACAGGCGACCGTCCTGGCACTGTTAGTGTACCGGTCGACCGGCCATTGACCCCAGTCGACCGTTAGTCTGTTTTAGGCCAAAATCTGCTTCTCCTGTGGAAAAATCCTAACTCTCTAGAACCCAGTTTTAGTCAACTTGACCTGACTGTTAGACAACTTAGGACCACTATTAGTCGACTACCCCATTTCTCCTAGTCGACCAACTTCTTTATTAGTCGACCACCTATTCCACCTAGACGACTAACTTTGCCTATCTGTATAGTTGATTCCCTTCTTGAACCTGAACCTTACCCTCTAGACTTACATCACCTATAGTATCACTTGACTTGTCTCTTGACACACATCATCTTCCATTCTTTCTCTCTCTAATCTCACTCTACATATTTATATCACAGGTTGTGGCGCATCCCGAATTATGTGGATTCCGGATCTTTTCGGCGTTTTGGTGATTTAGGCGAGTATTCTCACTCGCTACCTTCTTGTATGCGAGTAGTCTCGCTCTTCTTTATTTGAGTTTCCGTTTCGTCGGGACGATAAGTATTTCTTTTCATGTTTTCATATACTTTATTCCATATATCTTTTACTGTTTTCATACTATGCGTGGCAGACCCTTCGTGGTCGTTGTATTCTTGGTTTCTGCTATGTTCACGATTGCCATGCTATTTCTTTAGACTTGTCAGTACATGTTTCCTTTTAAACACATGTATATCACTTGGTAGCTGTATTATCACCTGACCCCTGACATGCCACTATTTGGCAAGACCTTTATGTTGTACCATGACTTACCCAGACTATTATCAATCTCTTATATGATTGGTTACTTGATTCATATCACCAATTGTCATGCTATCTCTTGACACCAAGCATGATACACCGATTCTTACAATTATCACGATAAAGGGGATGTAACACCTGATTACCGTTATGTACTGATTATGTTATGTATACCTGTTATGATATTGTTCATTCCCGAAATCTGATAATTATGTTAAAAAGCTATAAAAAGGACAACTTGTATGGGTATGGGAGGAAGTGATGGATGCCGGAATGATACCTTGCTTATAGTAGGTGTAATATAAGTATATATATATGTATATATATATACTGGCGGTAGTGAATTGTTTACTGAATAGGGGGATTTTTGACCTCCAAAACTGTTCCAGGTGAATGGAAACTACTATAAGAAGTGTTATCAGTTCTCCATCGGCTTCCGTTAACAACCCTTGGCTTGCTTTATTATGGATGTATGGGTTGGCCGTACACCAGGTCACATACCTAGATATATGGTCAGACAAGTACTAATAATAATAGTCACCTGTCATGATTCCTGTTAAAGTACCTGTTAGATTCCTGTTGCACTTGCTATGCATGTCATGATTCCCGTTTTGTATTCCTGTTTGACTTTCATATGATATGCAACTCTGATTCTATACGCTTGGATATTCTGTGGCATGAGATAAAGGTATATAGATGAGGGTTTCCTTGTTTGGATTATTCCTTCGATGTATTAGTCTCATGGGACCGTAACCTAAGCGTATACAATCACCTTGCATGAAATCAGTTTTACCTTGGATTTCCGGTTTTCTGATGATTGTATTATGACCGTCCATATATGTATTTCATTTGTGTTCTAACCCTCCTGTCTTCTGAGTTTGACACTTGTGCTCCTCCTGATTCGCCACCTGGCATTATATCATACTCGCGGGAGTTTCACTGACTCCCTGGATTCTCATGTCCAGGTCATGGAGCTTGGAGCGTGAGGATTTCCCCCTGTTATTGATCAGAGTAGCGCAGCGGTATCGTGGTCTCTCCAGTTACCTCGTGAGCACTCTTTTGTACTGTTCATATACATGTATCTTTTATGTTGTCCATACATGTATATCTTTGTATTCCCGCATTTGCGCATCAGTGATATATATATATTTGTTAATATTGGATCACTTCTGGTGATAATTCTGTAATATGTATATATGTGTTGGAATGTATAATGCACCATTTGCTTCCGTACCTGATTCTTGTCTTACTGATGCTTAGCGTATATACGGGAAGGTACTTCGGACTTACGTATATACGTTGCAGTGACGTCCCCGTATCCGTGGAATCGGGGCGTTACAGGGTATTTGGTAATTTAACTTCTTCCTATAAGCAGGCCGCAAGTTAGTGAGGTGACAAATTGAGCCACGTCACCGCAGACTGAGAGAAGTACCTCAGCCCGCGGGCTGATATACATTTTCCTCTATATAATATATATAAATCTTCTGATTAAGCTGGCTACGTGTGTGCCTCATAAGCATAAATATTCACGCCTAAAATGTGTATAATTCATAAATAAAAATCCTTAGTTTTGTGGCCTTATTTGCTTGAGTGCTTAAGTCCTTGGGGTATTTTCTCACCCGGTGCCCTAAGACTGTCCGGTTTGGGTGTCACCGACTAAAGGCTCGTTACATGGGCATATAAGAAAGCCTAATAGAACTGAGGAATAATGCCACCAAAAAACAAAATTAAGGTATAAGAGTTAAACTTAAAGAATCTTTAGTCAAAATTCACGGTCACGAAGGTGCATATGACTTAGGGTAAAGTAATAAGACTAGATGAAAAATACTATTTGACTCCTTATTTTGATTGATAACAAGTTTTTGGATTAGAGACTAAATTAGGAATGAAAATTTTAATTTTCCTATAATTTATAGGTTACTTGAACTCTTACAATAATACTTCAAATATTGTCTCTTTTCAAAATGCTTTTTGAAAATACTAACACTTTACTTTCTCTTTCTTTATGGATTTTGTGGGTGCAATCTACTGAAAACCTTCACGAGACAAAACTCGTCCTCTAGGGGTAACCTAGAAGTTTAATGGCTTATTGCACATGCTCAGTGCAATCGGAGTTATCTGTGAAAGTGGTCAAAATAATTTCTTAGAATTAGTTTTTATGTTTGCTCACGAGCGAGCAAAAGATAAGTGTGGAGTGTGATCGGTCGCAGATATTGCATATATATTATCACATTACCATGTTTATTATTTAATAAATCCTATTGATAAGTCTTATTTTATTTAATATTGTGCATGCCCATTACTAATGGAGGTGAAGAAAATTGAGCTCAAAAGCCCACTTTAATTCTGATTTAATTAAATTTAAATCTAAATTAAGAAATACTCAGGAGGATAGCCATGATCCCAGCTGAAGATCAGTGCATATCAGGGAGGATCACATCAAATAAAATCGGTTAATTCGGTTTTGTATGGATCCAATTCGGTTAGCTTGAGGATCACCGAAGGTCAGATCAAAACCAGATATCAATAGAAAATCTGTCGGATAAAAGAGGATAAAACAAATGCCAGCCATATCTCCCCTGGATGTGGCCAACTGATGGCCACATCCAACCACGGGAAACGCGAAAAACGCGGCCAACTCTTGGAGATAAGGGGAGCGTTTGCTCTCCTTATCTCTCATACTCCTCTCCCTCTGAGTTTTTGCCTATAAAGGCAGGGAGTTTACTGAAGAAGGGATCGGAAGCTAGTTTAAGGTTTTCTCTTTATTTTCAGGGTTTAAGTTCATTGTTAGATAGTTTATGAGATGTTGTATCTCAGTTCTTAATCTGTAGTTCAGTTCAGAAGCAAAGTGAGAGAGAGAGAGAGTGATTGTAATCTGAAGTTGAAGTGATATCAATAAAGATTCGACGGACTTCTTTCTTCTCCAACTCACGGGTATGTTGAATTTTAATTTAATGTTTTCTTTTTTAGTAATGAGTAACCAAATCTCTTCTTTCTGGGCTCACTATCATCTCTCTTTGATCCCTCTTATTGAACGCATATGCAAAGAAAAAGAACCCAACGAAATCATATGAATGTCTTAAACTAAGCCTTATTTCTTTGAAAGTGTTCTTGAAGGCACATGAGGATGGGATTGAATTTCTAAAACTTTCATTTTTCAAAACATCATTTGGACTTGTTTTTATTTAATACTAAAAGACGACTTGATGATTTAACATTCAGTTCAATATGAATTCTTAAAAAAAGAGTTGACTTTTCCAAATAATCTTATCTGCTTTACTTATGACTTTCGAAATTCAAACTTAAGTTTCGCTTATGATCACGTTGAGACTAAGATTTTCAAGAGAAGAACATATCATTAAGTAGTAAGATAGGAACTCAGATCTTTTTCTTCATATATTAAACAAACAACCAATCGTTCTTCGAACCTTTTAAAGATCACTTTCTCCAAAACCTTTTCCAAATTTTAAGTTTTCTTTAAATCATCTCCCTACTCTCCATTCTCTTTTCGCATTAAAAAACACAAGACTATTCTTTTCTTTGAAACAATACATCGAAAAGTTTTCATCATTCCTCCTCGTGGACACGACCCGTTAGCCAAAGCTAGACGGTAATTCTCACTGCATTTACTTGCAATCAAGGCCTCGCAGTCGGTTCCGTACACCAGCAACGGAACGCTTGGACCGTGGTCCCGGCATCTACAGGACCCACTGTAAACATTGTTGATACCCCAATTAATTTCCAATAACAGCCTCGCTTTACTCAAATGTGATATATTGTTGCTGGGATGCTATTACACATACTAGACATATGGGTAGGATAAGTAATAGGAATAAATATTAAGAATGGTATAAATGGTTTATTCATGTTTAATCAATTTTATTAGTTTTATGCCTTCCTTGCATGCTTATTATATCCGTACTCAAGACACAATTTTGATGCATGCTTTCTATTCAGATTTATCGATACACGTGGACTTATCTCTGCACGCCACTTGGCATTCACCTGGTCACTCGTTGGGGAGGTCTGACTCCCTTGACTTGCATGTTCAAATTCTGAAGCTTGAATTGAAGTGGAGCCCTCCGCTGAAGATCAAGTTTACCTCTCGGGAACAGGCTGGACTACCTAGCTCCTTCTATACCTAACTCTTCTGACTAGCTTGCGGGATGCCTCCCAGCTCGTGAGCATATTTGCACTCATGTTGTAAATCTTACTTTTTTACCTAGCAGTGGTGTAATATACCTGTAATATTTTTATCACGCTCTGTGATAACTTTGTGTTGTACTCATTATGTTGGAATGTATATATACTATGTATTTTCGTACTCTGATTCTTGTCTGTACTGATGCTTAACGTATATATGTGAATATTTCCGTCCCGCGTATATAAGTCACAGTAGCGTCTTCGTACCCGTCAGGGCGGGGGCGTTACAAACCATGATCTCAATCCTCATTATTAGAACATGTTTCTGAGTCTTTACAGGACTGCGACCATGATCGCATGCTCACAAAAATGCCTTATTTTTGTCTTTGTTTAGGACTGTGATCAGGATCGCAGTCTCAGAAAAACACAAAATTTCAGCCTATGTGGGATTGCGACAGTGCCACAGTCCTTACAAAATGCCCTAATTTAAAATAAAAGGACTTGACCATAATCGCAGTCCTCATATCAACATCGCCATCATCAACAGACCCTCATGTTTTCACTAGCACCGAATAATCTCCATTTTTTTTTCAGATCTAAAATACCACAAGGATCATAAAAACAACAAAAAAACTCACACGAGCACGAGCAAACGAGATCTGCAAAAAGTCGATCCAAAAAAAATTGGTCCAAGGGCTCCGCCCCATGAGACCCCCGGGAGAAGGCTCCCCACCTCCTTCCACCCCTCACGACGACTTGACCGCTCAGACCGACCCGTGAATTACTCCACGTCGGGGTCAAGGTCAAGGGAATATCATCCTTGGGGGCGATGTAGAAGGGTAAAAGAGGAAATGAAATATATAAACAAGTGTTGGTTGGAAGGAATCAATTTATATTGACGTGAATGAGACTGTAGTGAATAAGATTACGAAGTTGAGTTTTTTTTTATTATGAAACAAAATAGATGACTTTATTGAAATTTTCCTGAATTAATTAAATTTACCTAATAGTTTCTAAAAAAAAAAAATTGTCTAACTTATTAAACTATTCATTTTGATTCGCGTGGGGCCCAAGTGGACTAATCACAATGGCATTGCAGCAGAGTATTGCTAACAGCTTAGCATACTATTTTTTCTCTAATTATTATTATTATTATTATTATTCTCTCTTTTCATGTTTTTGAGAAAAACAGTGATATTATATTCTCTAATTTGCATCGAAATTCTTTTAGTTAATTTGGGAGGAGCCTGGGAGAGGGGCTCGCGAGGGCAAAGATTTTTACAATGCCTTAATCAAGTAGAGGAAGTGAGATTTCTCTCGTGATTTCTTT
>JAVJIF010004253.1:0-63464 GCA_038442645.1 Agave tequilana
GTCTATATCACACACACACTCTGATAGAACTCTTGATAGAATGATTTTCATAAAGATTTTCCTAGTTAAGAAAAGATTTTTATTTGTGATAAAATACAATTTGGTTTTTGGTATTTCATAGTTTACATATCTTATATCCAAAACCATGCTTAGAGCCTATTGTCAAAACTAGATATTTCATCTTGATTGTGTAGTGGATCATATCCATACACACTATGCTTTTATAGTATATCTTGTTTTTTGTATTTGATGAAGTTTGAAAAACATGTTGATATTTTCAAAACCAAGTTTAGTGCCTTATGTCAAAAACTAGATATGTCATCTTGATTGTGTAGTGGATCATATCCACACACACTATGCTTTAAAGTGTATCTTGTTTTTGTATTTGATGGAAATTTGGAAAACATGTGTTTTAGAAAAACAGTTTTTATTATGAGCCAATATTTCCAAGTTACAAAATAGGCAAATCTTCAATAACATGCCTTGATTTTGTGCAAGCATGTTTCTATATCATAAACTATTTTGTAGAATTTCTAAGTATTTATGGGATTTTTATTAAGCCAAAAAGACCTATCTTTAAACCCAAAATTTTCAGGTTCTGGCGTTCTGATTTTTCAGAACTGACAGTGGCCGGTCGACCGGGTCGGTCGACCGGACGTGCACAACGTGCACGCCTGTGTGCACTGGAGGTCGGTCGACCGGACCGGTCGACCGCTTAAGAGAGCTTTGCTCTCGGGAATTATCGGTCGACCGGCCGCCGGTCGACCGACAGAGAGTTTTCTCTCTTCTCCAGTTGCGCGGTCGACCGGGCCGGTCGACCGGAGGCTGCAACGGTCGGATTTTTGACCGTTGCCGGTCGACCGGAACCGGTCGACCGGTAGCTCTGACAGAACCCCAACCTCTATTTTCTGTCAGCCTATAAAAGGGGGTCTTGTCAACTGTTTTTTGGTAGAAGATTTTAGAGACTCTTGAGCCAGTTTTTCTGATACTTTTAGAAGAGTTTTTCTCCACAAATTGAGTGCAAATACTTCCCATCTTAAAGGGATTTTATCAAGAGAGTGTAAAAGAATTTTCTTGTGTTTTTCACCAAAGATTCTTTCCTTGCTTTCTCACACAAACTTGAGCATCCATTGAGCTATTCATTCTATAGGAGTGTTTTTTGTGAGAGGATTTTAGGTGATCAAGAGTTGTGTTCACCAAAGTTCATCTTTGTTCTTTGGAAGGCGGACGGTTGTGTTCGCGGCTTGTTTCGGTCCTAGAGAGGACTTGGTTGTTGTTGGGTCCTAGTGAGGACTTGTAGCTTGAGGTGCGGCCTCGACGAGCCGGTGGGCTTGTGGTGTGTAAGGGACTTTGAGAGTCCGAGGGCTTGTAGGTGTTGCGGCACCAAGGAGAGATCCGGTTGGATCGTGCATAGTGGAAATCCTTCGTGTGTCGAAGGCGGGGATGTGAGCAAGTGTGCTCGAACCTCGAAACAAACCCTTTGTGTTTGCGATTGCTCACTCTTGCTCTCTTGCTCTTTTTGTCTCTATTATATCTTGCATTACTTACATTGTATTTGACTTTACATGCTTGATATACCCTTGTGCTTAATTGTTATATAATTGCTTGGGATTGATTGTCTAACACTTGTATTCAACCAAGAGAGCAACGCGGCCCTCCACCCATTCAAGGGAATCTAGAGGAGTTTGTCCAGAGCCTCGCAAGGGATTCGGCAACACTCTTGTGTTATACATAAGTGTTCAATTACAAGACGTTTAATTTGGTCAACTTAGTTTTAATTCCGCATTATTTGTTCATAATGACCATTAGATTAGCCATCACCTATTCACCCCCCCTCTAGGTGATCTTACAGCAATATACCCCTAGAGGTGTTCTGAAGGAGGTATGCTTTTCGTCATCAGGGTACATTTTGATTTGATTGTATCCTGAGAATCCGTCCATGAAGGACATTCGTTCGAATCCACAAGTATTGTCAATCACGACATCTGTGATCGGCAATGGGAATTCGTCCTTGGGGCAGGCCTCGTTTAGATCGCGGAAGTCGATGCAGATCTGGATCTTCCCGTTCTTCTTGGCGACGGGGACGATGTTGCTACCCAGTCGGGATGTTGTTCTTCCCTGATGAAGCCAGAATCAATAAGTTTTCTGACTTCTGATTGAATTGCCTCCATTATTTCTGGACGAAACCGTCGCTGCTGTTGTTTTGACAGGCTTTACGTCCGGATTGATGTTGAGGCGGTGCATGGCCACTTGAGGATCAAGTCCTGGCATGTCCTCATATTTCCAGGCGAAGACGTCTATATACTCTTGTACAAGAGATATTAGATCCTTCTTCTCCGATGGTGACAGACCGTCACTTATGAAGATGGGCTTAGGATTAGCCTCATCTCCTAGGTTGATCTGAACAACCTTGTCTTCTGTGGGTGGCTCGCGCTGTTCAAAGCGGGTATCCCAAAGAGCATTTAAGTGTTTGATCCAAGGATCTGTATCAGATTGGATCATTTCTTCATTTCCATCTTTCAGGTGGCTTGTCGAAACCATGTTCACTGAAAGTTCTCTGAAGATGTTGCCGACACTGACATCTGACTCCCAAGATGATGTGTCTGAAGAGTAATCGTTTGCTCGACGATTCTTGAGAGTCGGAGGCTGATGGGACCGGAGTTAATACATAGCCCAACCCCTGGCGTGTCTGATGATAATAATCAGGGGCCTTCCCTTTCGGCACAAAGGATCGAAGTAGCGTCCTCCTTCCTTTGCCAAAGTTCAACCCGGGTCTGTTGGTTAGATCGTACCCCATGCACTTCATCATTTTGAGCGCTTTTGGTTCATAATGACTGAGCTGAGGGGACTCCTCCTCACTTCCCGAGTCTTCACAGGGCATTGGCTCAGACGAGATTCGCCCAAAAGAATTGGTTTTTGGCCTTTTCGTCTTGCTGGAACCACAAATATAGATTCCTGCGCATTACCATTGTCTTGGTACGTCTCGAAGGACGATTTCACTGGTACATGCAACGATGTCAAAGCATCTACTGCCGACCAGGGGTCATCGTCTATTTCGGTGCTAGTGTCTGATGGTACTGAATCAGAAGCAAACACAGAAAATATGCAAAATCTACATCTTCATTAATATACCAACCGCCTGCATCATCAGCGGAGGTATTATCAACATCGAGCTTATTAGTGCCCGTTACAAGTAGTTCTAACTCCCACAGGCACTCTTCTTTCTCAGGCTCGGTGTCAGCCTCATTACCAGAGTCTGGCTCCTCTGGTCGCGGGGCTTCATCCGTCTCCACCGGATCTTGGTACAGCAAAGAGTCGGTAAAATAATTCTCGACCCCTTTGAACGGATACCTTTCGGCAATCAACGTCTGCACCTTTCCACTCCCGTCAATGTATTTCATGACTTGGTGGAGAGTGGAGGGGACGATGGAGTTGCGGTGAATCCACGGTCGTCCCAACAATAGATTGTAGGAAGTGTCGGCGTCGATGATGTAGCATGTCACTTCCGACTTGAGGCTTCCAATCTGACACCTGAGCTTGATCTTCCCCATCGGACGGGTCTGGTTGGCATTGAACCCATAGATAGTCGTCTGGGTGGGGCTCAAACGATGGGTAGGAATGCCGAGATGTTGCATGACCCGGCGAGGCATGATGCTCAACGCAGACCCTGGGTCTACCTGGATGCGGTTCACCTCGGACGATCCAATATACCCTGTGAAGTACAGGGGTCGATCATGCTTCCCTTTCACCTGCATATCTTCTGCCATGAAGGTAATGCAGGGGGCATTCTGGGAGGTGTGGAGGCAATCCTCTACATCTTCCTCCTTCGGCACCTGGGTCATGAAGAGCTCAGCATTTGCCAGAGCTTCTTGCAGAGCTTCCCTGGTCGACTTTGATAGTCTAAGAAGTTCATACAAGGTAATGCGTGCCGGAATGTTAGCCAACTGAGCCAGGACATCAAAGCGATAAGGTGCCGTAGATCCTTCCGCGATGCCCTTTTGAAGGGCTCGAGAAAATCGAGTCGCCTTCTGCTTCTCCACAGGTGGCTTTATGGAAGGCCTGACTGGCTCCGCAGTTGGTTGTGGAGGGGCTACCGCCGTCTCGTCGTACTGTTTCAAGTACGCCTGTCCTGAACGGGTTCCCGCCATCGGTTGGTTGGGCTCTGCGGCCAAGACTATCGTTTCCTCCTCTGAGTCGGTCAGTGAAGGAATATCAGTCTCCGCTTCTCGAGAGGAGACACCCACCACATTGCAAGATGAGGCCTTTGCCTTGCCTTTGGATTTCCTGTTGGTCACAGTAGTCCATTGCTGTTCATTGACAAGGTCAGGGTGGATCCACATAACTTCCCCTTGAGGTGTAGGGACGGGTACCAAGCCTTTCTCTTGCTGCTGGTGAGGGTCTGTGTTGACCACTCTCAGCTCTCCTTTTGGAATAGGAGTTACCCCGCAGGCGTTGGAGGTTGTCTCCCGAACTGGAGAACCGACGTCACATTAGCCGTCACCTTCTTCTGCTCTGGTCGGAGCTTTAACACCTCCGCGTCAATCAGAGCCTGAAGGATGTCCTTGAAGACGTAGCAGCTTTTGGTGGGGTGTCCCAACATCCTATGATACATGCAGTAGTTGGGATTGTCGGTCTTGCCGACCTCCTCTGGGCGTCGAGCTTCAGGGAGATTCAGTCGGTTGCTCTTGTTGAGTAGTTTAAAGAGCGAATTGACATGTTCCTCCTTGAAGGAATATTGCTTGTTGGCGCGTGGCTGGCTTGAAGAGCCACTCGTCTTGCCTGATTGAGGTTTGGCGGGAGATTTGGTTTCCGTTGCCAAATTATCCTTCCGCTTTGTTTGGAGGAATGTATCTGGCGCACGCCTTGTCGACCTTTCCGGCCTAGGCTTACCTTCCTCCGCTCTGACGCGGGCGACAATCTCCTCAGCCTGTTCACCTTGTTGGACTAATTGCTTCCAGATGCGGCTTTAAGCAACTCCTATTTGAGCAAGGAGTGAGGTTTGGAGATTGTGGCGGCATGTTTCCACCAGGGTGGCCTGGGTCATACCGCTTGGACACCAGAGTGCCATGTTCCGAAATCTTTCCACGAAAGACTTGACGGACTCCCTTTTCGCTGTTTGGTAGCCAAAAGGGTTGGCATTGTGACTTCGGAGTCATCCTCGAAGAAGCGTGTTAAAAAGAGCTTCTCCAAATCGCCCCAGTTCTTGATAGAACCTTCTGGGAGCTTCATAAACCATTCAAAGGCCAACCCTTTCAGGGTGCTGATGAACAGGCGTGCCAGGATGGCGTCATTATCTACTACATTCCCGGTTTGCGATTTGAAGTAGTAGATGTGCTGGTTGGGTGACCCCTTCCCATCAAAGGCTTGAAGAGTTGGAGCTTTGAACTTGGGCGGTACGGAACCAAGTCCCATTCAGCCGGGTAGGGCCGGACCACTCCTACTTCTTGGAGGTCTTTGCGATTGGCAAGGGCCTCGAGGTGTCGCTCCAGTTGACTAATTCTTTTAACATGAGCCTTTCCCTGGTCTTGGTCGCCTTTTACTTGCGATGAGGACTTGGGCGAGCCGGAAGTAGATCGCCGCGTCTCCTCAGAAGGTTCGGAAGATGAGCTTTCTCCCTTTTTCCCTTTGCCCTTTGACTTTTTAGGAGGGGACTTCCTCCTGTCTTTGAGCAGCTGTGCAATCGCCTGCTTGAGGGAGTTGATAGATTCCTGCTGAGAAAGAATCATATCCATTTGTGCCTTCTAGATCTGCTCCAAACGTTTAGTCGTCTCCTCAGGAGTGCCTGTCATGTAGGCGGAGGTCTCCTTCTCGACGGAAGAGTTTGAAGCCCTTGATTCCGCTACGGCGGAGTGAGAATCATTAATGCCATGGGCTAAGGCATTATAGTCAATTGGGGGAATGGCCCCAGTCCGGGTGCGAGTGTGTCGATACACCCCTTCCGTGCAGAGTCAGACTCGGAGTCGTCTGAGCTGACTGCAAGTTGTTTTCCCTTGCTCCTGCTTGTCATATTCGCAGTGAGCTCCGGGTACTCAACGTCAGAGAAGGTTCTTCTGTGGGAGCGTCTTCTTTTAGCTGACGGAGGAATCAGGGTCAGCTGTCTGACTAAAGACTGCTGGTGTATGCCTGATCCGCAACGGCACTCAGAGAGCATATGGATGAGTCGTTGGCAGCAACACGATGAAGTGGCCTGATTGGCACTTCTTTTCTTCGTCAGATAATCCCTCAAATCCATGGGAGGGGATTGAAAAGATTAGCCTCGCAACGTCGAAGACGGGAGGCATCCATGTGCTGCACAGCCTGGACGCAGGCATCAGAGACGCGGTTCTTGCGTCGCAGCTGTTCAGCGCGCGTCTGGCGTTTCTGTTGAGACAAACGCGCCTGTCGCGTTGCTGTTTGGTGCGTCGGGGCAGAGACACTTGAGTGAGGATGGGCTGTTGAGCCCCACGCCTATGGGCTTGTGCCTCTTGCGCTTGACGAGGCGCAGAGGTCTCATTTTGGCGTTTGTTAAGTTGGTCCTCAGAGGACCTAACTGAAGGAATCTCGCGTTTGGGGCGCCAAACGCGGACTTCACGTACTGGACGTGGCGTGGGCAAGGCGCGAGATTGTACGTCGCGTTCAGCCTCAGTTGGACAACCAACGGTTCCAACTTGCAGCTGACGCGCACGTCTCCTCTGTCGACGCTCAGCGTTTCGATTGCGTCGAGGAGGTGGAGAGAGACCAACGACATCCTGATGCTGGACACCAGGGATTTTGACCACGCGGGTCTCCTGAGAGACGCTGACGCGGGTGTTCTGTGCGACGCGGTTGGTCGCAAAGGCAGATGTGCCTGGGACCACGCGGGCCTTCTGAGAGGCGTTGGCGCGGGTACCTTGCTTGGCACAGTCGGCAGCAGGGGAGCTGAGAAAGCCACAGATCGGGCCTCGAGGTCATTCCCCGTCGAGACCCGGCGGCAGACGCGGGTCTTTGGGCTCTTGGAGCCGGAAGAGAGAAACTCTTCGTACTTCGCCTGGTCGAACTCGACAACGAGCGATTCGACCATCTTCCCTTTATGGTGGACGTCATCGTGCGCCACTATTTGCTCCTCAGTGACAAACGTAGTCCCCAGCGAAGTCGCCATCTCTTGTATGACCCGGAAAGAGGGAGACAGGAGAATTGCTGTAAAAGTTTTCCTTGAATCAAATGAAAAGGATTACAACAACAACTACTGTTCCTTCCGGTTACAAGGGAGGGAGAATATTGAATCTTGAATTCCCCCTTTGTTTAAGGCTGGGTTCTTCGCGTGACGGTGGAGAGTGAATCTTGTTCTATGTTGACCCGATGACCGTCCTTCAGGGACCTCCTCTTCGGCCGGTAGAAAGAGTGACACAGCTCTGTCTACCAAAACACTAAAAGAGAAGGTAGGCGAAAGCTAGCTCGTACGCAGCGAACTTGCTGAAGAGTTGATCTGCTTCTTCTCTCTCTGTGTCGCCCTCCGTCTCTCTTTGCCTGATTGATTCTCTCCGATCTCTCCTTCTCTGATTGCCGATCGCCTATCGCCGATTGCCGATTGCCGATTGCCCTGACCTCATAGCAAACGAGGCTATTTATAGAGGTCCGAGGGGTGAACGTGCCCCCTGAAAACGCTCCACAATGAGGGCCAACTTTCCCGCTACATGGGCGGTAACTAACCCACGTGCCTGCTAAAGACACGCCACGATGGGAGCTGATTTTCCTTACGTGTAGGCAGTGATTGGTCCCTTAACCAAGGCGGTTATAACTGAGACGCGGGTTTTAGACCTTTGCGTCTTGAGGCTGAGACGCGGGTGTCAGGCCGACGCGCCTTGATGCTGAGACGCGGGTGTCGAGCCAACGCGCCTTGATGCTGAGACGCGGGTGTCGAGCCAACGCGCCTTGATGCTGAGACGCGGGTGTCGAGCCAACGCCTTGATGCTGAGACGCGGGTGTTAGTCCCTCGCGTCTAGAGCTTGAAACTTTGCTTTTCAATGGCTTGTCCTCCAGTAACTTTTGGACAGCCTACAACTCTAAATTGATCGTCAGTCAAAGGAGAGTATGAAGTTCGTCATGAAGACCTGATACCTTATCACCACGCAACCATTAACTTGGCCAACTCATTTGATGGTTTCTACATTAGCCATGTGTCTTGCCTCTTAAAAATAAAGACAGACGCTTTAGCTGCGGTTGCAGCTACATTGGCCTTACCAGCAGACACCACTTATCGTCTTACGGTGGCTACCCCTCACCTCTTCTGTCTGAAGTACGGTTAGAGATTAGCAGAGTTTATACAACCTCAATAATCTTTGAACTAAGGACTGGCGATTCCCGATCATCGACTATACCTTGCATAGTATACTGCCCGTGATCCCAAGGAAGCGGCTTCCGTTCGATGAAGATCTACTCGGTTCTACTATGATGCAGTGGTAAAGACTCTGCACCAGTGTTCATACGACGGTATATTTCTTCATTGCCTATCTAGTTCGAAAGTACAAGAAGTACTTAAAGAGGCCCATGGTGGCATATGTGGAGCTCATCAACCTGGTCTAAAGCTCAAAGACTGACTGCACTGATTGGGCTACTATTGGCCACTATGATCGCTGATGCGTTGAATATGCAAGAAGGTGTAAGGCCTATCAAATCCATTTGGATTTCATACACCAACCCCCAGAGCTACTCCAACCTACAATCGCATCATGGCTATTTGAAGCGTGGGGAATCAATATTGTAGGATCTATCAGTCTTCTATCGGCAAAAGGTCATCGGTTCATCCTTGCAGTAACTGATTACTTCTGAAAGTGGGTTGAAGTTGCACTGCTCATTGAAATTAAAATCGCTAATGTGGTCAACTTCATCAAATACCATGTCATCTATCGATTTGGTGTCCCCAGGCGGATCATCCATGGCAATGGTCCCTAATTTGCAAGCCAATCTTTCTATCGATTCTATGACAAGTATTGAATTTAGAATATGGCTTCAACTGCTTACAATCCTGCCACCAATGGGTTAGCAGAGGCATTCAATAAGACGATCATCAAGTTTCTTAAAAGTTTATCTCTGTGAGCAAGCGATACTGGAATGAGAAGCTCAGTGAATGTCTTTGGACCTGCCGAACGATGGTCCAAACTCTCACAGGCAATATGCCTCTCTCTCTAGCTTACAGATGTGCAACAGTCATACCTCTAGAGATACAATGTCGTGACTTCGCGTTGCTTTAGCAACCAAGATGACAGAAGAAGATAATGAACGATTACGTCTTCAAGAGCTTAAAATATTGAACGAGAAGCGACTACAAGCTTAACAGCGCATTGAGTTGTACCAAGCTCGAGTTTTGAAGGCCTTCAACAAAAAGGTCAAGGAGAGAGTCTCTCAGAAAGGATATTTGATCTTAACTGTCAGGCAACCAATGGTCATGACACATAAGACTAAAAGCAAATTCCAACTCAAGTGAGAAGGACTTTTCATGGAAGAGACAGTCTACTCGAACGGAGTATACCGCCTAGCAAATTCAAATAGCGACATGCTCATGATGCTAATTAATGGCAAGTTCTTAAAGAAGTACTATCCCTGATCACGTTAACACCATACCTCTGATCAAAGATGTACTGTATATAACCACGTTAACATTAAACCTCTGATCATTAAGATAAACTTGTCTGACTATTTCTTCTCCCCTAAGAAATCTCTTTCCTCAAACGAATCAATTTCATCTCTGCTTCTGCTGGGATGCTGATTGACATCAAACTATTGTAATACACAATGTTAACATTAAAGAGAAGGCAAGGGCAAAATTTTTAATTTTAGCCTTGTCACTCTTCTCATTTGGAAGAGTAGGTCATATTTTGAAGTCGAGCATGCTTAAACAACCGACTTTAGGCACTCTTCTTTGTGATCATTCCTCTCGATCCAAAAAGAAGGTGACTGTTAAATATGTAATAGTGGCATGTCTCTAATCATCCCTTCGCCTTTGTAATTCGACGAGTCACGATTCGGTCTCACGATGATCTCAAGCAAACTGAATTCATTGAAGAAGGTTCGTGATGCATCTCAGCAAGACCGTTCCACTATTTCTACATTCATATTTGGATTCATTGTTCAACTGCAAACTTGAGTCTTGGTTATGACGAATTAAAATGAAGTTTCACAAAGAATCTCGACTTAATCAATAAATTTTCCACAGAACTCATGTTTCATGTAACGGTCTCAGTTTTCTAAAGTCCTCAATTAACATAACATTCATTTAAACTAACCGATTATCATAATCGTTTTCAAATTCTTAAAAATTTGGTAGCACCTCCTTTGTAAATACTAGTCAGATGTGATATCCAATACAAATACGATACATTTGGCTAACATCAACATACTTATTCTCAATCCAATCACATAACTGAACTCAAAAAAAATCATCCAGGTAACCATAAAGATGTTTTGGCTTGACATTGCCTACTTATGTGAAATCATTTAATAACATAAACTTGAGAGTGCTCCTCTCGGCATCCATAAAATTCAGAAATGATAAATTCCAAGTTGTCATGATCATCACATTGATAATACACCTTGGTATCACAAACCAATAAAAAAATCTCAAATGCTAACTTGAAATAAGCTACTACAACAGTTCTCTACATTTGTACAAGTTAACCTTCTATCCCACATCCAACACGTATCATTTACAAGCATAATTATTTTAGAAATACAGCATAATTAGATTAAAAAAATCTGATTGATTCAGAATGAACTCCGCGCAGTATAAACTAGACCCCTGCCTCAAAGCAACCTACAATATACCAGTCTGAGGGAGAGTAGCTCGACAGCTTAGTTAGTAGAGTAGAAATAAATCAGGGAATGATAACAAACAATGAGAAGCATGAATAATCAAGTAATAAGGGTATATCTGAAATAGTAAGAAGGAAGAAAGAACCAATGACATCTTATGGTTTAAAAATCCAGACAATGGTCTCCAAAATCTTCAAGGATAATCAGACTCTTATGATCATAAATTCCTAATTTTTTTCTTAAATTTTCATCTTTCTGTGTAATAAGATCTATAAATTTTATAAAACAATGTGTTTAGTTGCTTGAACTCGCCTTATGTATACATAGTATGTGTTACTTACGTGTGTTGTATTCCGCACAAGATAATACACCATCACCATAGTTAAGTCATAAATATAGTTTATGCATTTAGATAACACATGCATCACCAAACATACATGTAAATCATACAATCATATCATACTTCTCATATTATAATATCACATCACACTTCACATCGTTCACATGTCATTTCACTGAACTACACCACATACATTACTTATATACATATACAATCCATGATAGAGGTGCAAAAAATTCTCCGTCTTCTCCTCCTACCGGCTCCCGCCTGGCCCCTTCCTTCATATATATAGGTACATAAAGTAATATTGACTACTTCTCAATATTGACTACTTCATGGCGGTATTAGTTTATGTTTAGTAATCCCACCCAAAACTACACATGTTTAGTATAAATACCAATTGACCGCAATAGACACTCTCTTAATAATCAAGGTGGTAAAATTTTTCTTTTACCTTATAGAGTTATATATGCGTATATATATGATGTGTACTTTCTATATGATGCTTTAAGTGAATTTGAATTTATCCATAGAAACTAGAATAATCTGAATCGTCACAGTTACCGTCTAACTTATGGCGCATTGCAAGACATCACACCTAATAAAAGAAAGAGACTTAATAAAATTGATAAGGTGCAATACATATAAAAGAAAATCACAAATTCAAGTATGTCTTAAGTTTAGTAATTTTATAGGACATACACTATCTGTCAAGAGGATAATTTGGAGTTTGGATTTCAACTTTACATTTACACATGTTATATCTCTTGATGTTGTTTGACTGTTTGTGAAGATCCTTACTATAGTAGCATTCTATAATAGACATGACATATCCATCGGTATGCAAAAGTGTTACGTGCTCAGAGAGCCTAACTATACACATAGGTAAGTTGAGACTGTAAGGAGAAGAAGAAAATTCTTACATACTGGTTAATTGAAATGTAACCTCCTTGATTTAATATACAATTTAATAAGACCTAACAGTCAATTATTTCTTAAATTTATTTGATATGATGTAACCAGTGTGGTCACAACCAAGATATATATATATATATATATATATATATATATATATATATATATATATATATATATATATATATATATATATATATATATATATATATATATATATATATATATATATATATATATATATATATATATAACAATTATTCTTACTTATTCATGGTTTGAGTTAAACTCTGAAACTGTTAGGATTTTCGCCAATATCGATCTTGATACTACCGATCCTACTATTCTGATTTTCCAACTTTGATATCATACCAAGAAAATCTTTCTTTTCAATTAATGTCCACGTTCACTCATGTGTGAGTCTACCGTCAGTATAATTTGGTGTTGATCGTTATTGTCTAATTATTAGTTAGTGTAAATTGATAGAACTATAGTCTGCATAAGTAACTTCCGTCGTTTCATGATTCTTCCACTGACTATTTGCTAATAAATATTCTATTCATAGTCTAATTCACTAGGCCATAGAAGGGGTTATGTGTTAGGGTGAAATATGTCTTTTGAAATCTATAACACAATAATTTCCTATTTGTCAGTAAGGTTAAAAGCTATTTAAAGTTTGAGCATAATTGTCAACACACCGAGTATATATATGCAAAACACCATTAATGAGACATTATTATAAGGAGCCAATACTCTAATAAACAATTATGATATGGCCGCATTCGTAACATGCGTTATTGGAAGAAATGAGTTTAATTCTAGGCTCAGCTCAACATGCCTCTCTATTAATTCCTATAAATTTCATATAGATCCCTCCTAAATAGAAATTCGTTGAATCTGACCTCTCTAACAATTGACAATATTTTTTTATCATAACTCCTCTTTTTGATATAAGACTAAGATACGAAAACTGTCATTGGAAATTAGACTTTATGATCTTTCTAACGGTATATTACATAACATGCTTAATTCGCATGAACAGGCCTAAATAAACAAAAAATTTCTAAACATTCAAAATTTTGCAACTCGGCATCTTCAACTAGCCTGTCATGTTTTAGCGGTAATTCCCAGCACAGATTTTGATTAGGATACCGCAAGAGCTGTTGGGAAGTAGACTCATTATCTTTCCAACGATATATTACATAACCTATTTCATTCCAAATATCCATACAAAAGAAACCCAAGTTTCAGATTTTAGATCTTGACAGACTAATAGCTTTATACTACCATTTCAAAAGTGCTTCGAATTAAGAATTTCTCAACTTCTCCTTTAACCTCTTCACTTAAATTGAATCATAAGTAAGCTATGAACTTAAGTATTTAAAATCTTAATCATAGGTAATTTCATATAAACATTAATAATTCTAGCATAACTTAATCTACCAACATCCTCTCCTTAATCCACTTTCAACTCCATAGTTTAAACCATACCATAAATATTATCTTTTTTATCTAACTAACATCACAAAATCAGATTTTGATTAGGTTTCAAAGCTATTATGAAAGAATGGCAAGAGACTCAACCAACATAATTGTAAGAGCCTTCAAGAATCTCAATTTACACTAATGGTTTAGGAGGGATTTCTAAACTTGATTTTACTCATAATTCTTTCAAGGATTGAATTCAATTTAAGAAGGAACAATATAGATCAAGAATTAATCTCTCCTAACATTCAAATTAAAGTATCATCAACATCAAGGCAAGATATGAGATTGAAAATTCAAAGTTTGAGATGTAAAACCAAATCTAAAAATTAATGTACTCTCTCACCTTTTTTGCCATGCCGCCCTGTCACCCTTGCTGCCACGCCTGGCCACCCGCCCACGCTTGGCCAGCTGGCCGCTGCTGCCTTGGTGTGGCAGCACTGCTGCCGCACCAACCAAGGGAAAAAGTGTGAGAGAGTAGTAGGGAGAGAGAAATAGAGAAAGAGTGTGAGGAATAGAGAGGGGGTTGGATCTTTGGATTTCTAGGATTTTGCCATGGAGGAATCTCCTCTAGAAAGAGGATGAAGAAGATGAACTCTCCTTGGTCTCTTTTAAGATCCATACTCATTTAATATTACAAGTTTGTCATGACTCATTTCATCCAAGTGTCAATTTCTCAAATCAAGAAGATCTAGACCCTTGATCTCCCCTCCTATGCAAACCTACTCTCTCCACTAACAAAAAAATATAAAAATTTCTCATGGTTATGTTTTCTTTATAAATACACATATTTCATGTATAATACTAGTATATCTATACATTGAAGTACTATGTGCACAATAAATATGATGTATGTATACTCATACATACCACTTAAAATTCTCAAAATTATTGAAATTCATTACATACTCAATTAATCAATATAAATTAAATTCATCATATTCTATATAGTCTTAATAACTCAAGATTTATATTACTAAATCAGGGTTTAATAATCCGGGGTATTACAGTTCTACCCCTTACAAAAGTTTCATCTCGAAACTTGCTAGCTGAAATGAGTAAGTATAAAATCTTCACATTTCTTCTGCATATCATAAAATCTTTCTTTGATGCAACATCTTTCTCGAACATTCACCTCGAAGATTCATTATCTCTTGATCAATTCTATACTATGTCCTTACTATCCAAATTAATCTTGACTCACTTGATAGTTTACTCATTCCCTTACTCCAGTGTCCCATACCATTGGCAGCTCATACTGAGGACCTACACCCCCAGCAGAGCACATCCGAGCTATGGCATGTGGGTACCATAATCCGAATATAAGACAGTGACCAAATATCCCGCGTTTGAGATTAGTCATTCACGTAAGAACTCCTACCCCCTTAAATCCTCCATATCAAAAACACATTCACGTATATGCAAAACACACACCTATATATCATTCATAGCAGTCTATCCTAACAATCATCCCTCTTTCTAAATCCACTATTCCAAATCTATCTCCTATCCAAAATCTTGCGCCTTGATACCAGCTGTAACGGTCTCGATTTTCTAAAGTCCTCAATTAACATAACATTCATATAAACTGACTGATTATCATAATCGTTTCCAAATTCTTAAAATTTTGGCAGCACCTCCTTTATGAATACTGGTCGGATGTAATATCCAATACAAATATGATACTTTCGGCTAACATCAGCCTACTTATTCTCAATCCAATCAAATAACTGAACACAAAAAAATTATCCAGGTAATCATAAAGATATTTCGGCTTGATATTGCCTACTTATGTGGAAGCATAATAACATAAGCTCGAGTGCTCTTCTCGGCATTCATAAAATTCAGAAATGATAAATTCCTACTTGTCATGATCATCACATTGATAATACACACCTTGGTATCACAAACTAATAAAAGAATCTCAAATGCCAACTTGAAATGAAGCTACTACAACAGTTCTCTACATATATATAAGATTAACCATCTATCCTACATCAACACGTATCATCTACAAGCATAATTATTTTAGAAATACAACATGATTAGATTAAAAAAATTTTATTTGATTTAGAACGAACTTCGCGCAGCATAAACTGGACCCCTGCCTCAAAGTAACCTACAATATACCAATCTGAGGGGGAGTGAGTTCGACAGTTCAATGAGTAAAGTAGGAATAAATTAGGAAATGATAACATAACAATGAGAAACATGAATATTCAAGTAATAAGGGTAAATCTGAAAAAGTAAGAAGGCAGAAAGAATCAATGACATCCCATGGTTTAAAAATCAAGACAATGGTCTCCAAAATCTTCGGGAACAATCATACTCTTATGATCATAAATTTCGAATTTCTTTCTTAAATTTTCATCTTTTCATGTAATAAAATTTATGAATTTTATAAAACAATGTGTTTAGTTGCTTGAACTCGTCTTATGTATACATAGTATGTGTTACTTACGTGTCTTGTATTCCACACAAGATAATACACCGGTCACCATAGTTAAGTCATACACATAGTTTATGCATTCAGATAACACATGCATCACCAAGCATACTTGTAAATCATATAATCATATCATACTTCTCATATTATAATATCACATCACACTTCACAGCGTTCACATGTCATTTCACTGAACTACACCACATACGTTACTTACACACATACACACACAATCCATAATAGAGATGTGAAAAATTCTCCATCTTCTCCTCCTACTGGCTCCCGTCCGGCCCCTTCCTACATATATATAGATACATAAAGTAATAATACCGTCTTTCCCTCCCACCGGTTCTCACCGGCCCCTCCTACAATATATATATATATATATATATATATATATATATATATATATATATATATATATATATATATATATATATATATATATATATATATATATATGTATATGTATGTATGTATGTATACATACATATACATATATATGTATACATACATATCCATATATATATGTACACATACTCACACACACACACACACACACACACACACACACACACACACACACACATAACAACAATATTGTCTCCCCCCTCCCGCCAGCCCTTCCTACAATGTGTGTGTGTGTGTGTGTGTCTATATATATATATATATATATATATATATATATATATATATATATATATATATATATTATATATATATATATATATATATATATATATATAAAACAACAACAACACTGTCTTTCCCCTCCCACCGGCTCCCACCGGCCTCTTCCTACAAAACGTATATATATATAAAACAACAACACCCTCTTTCCCTCCCATTGGCACCCGCCGGCCCCTTCCTACAAAATTTATATATATAGTTACACACAACATATATATATATATATATACACTTACCACATACAAGCAAAATGTTACACACCATCTTATTCATAAATTTTCAAGTTTATTTATAACAATAAGTTCAACTTATCCGGTCTTTTACTCCAATTCTCGAACATATACCACACACATGCCGCTAATTTAAATCGAAATATGATCAACAACACAAATAACAAACATATTCAACCTGTACGTACAAGATGTATGCACACAGGCATTACACATAGAAATTAATTATCAATCTTTCTCTGATTATAAAATATACTACAATCATGTATATAAGCATACATCAACAATCATACCAGTTACTATCGGTAACAACCTATTAATCATTTAAATTTATAGATTATTAAAGTAATTCTTGAGGAGACGCAGACAACTCTTTATAGCCACATGAATTATTATACTAGATGTGTTTTACCATTAATATATGTGATTCTATTTTTATATATATATATATATATATATATCACTCATTATGCCAATAGGAAGCAACTTTTCATGGATTTCTGTTCTCTCAATTTATCAATTTGGTTCCCAACATTATATATCTAAAATTCATTGTAAAATCAATTTGAAAACTTATATTATTTTAGTCAATTTGTCTGTAACCACTCTCTAAATTAGAGTTCAAAAGAGAGAAAATGGTTAGAAGATCCTGAACAGAATAGATTCATATTCATTACAATACTTACTAGAAAAGAGGTGTTCAATTCTAAGCCTACCTTACTATATGATTGGTAGTGAAAAGTGCATTTTTATACATACATTTACCATCACATTTTCATATTTATTCATATAATTCTGCACATTTACTAATATTTTATTATTTATTGTGTGCAGGCCTTGAGAAATAAAAATAATGCAATAAAGCCTCAAAAGAAGCCCAAAAGCCCATATTCAAGCCCAATGTAAAAGTTGCAAATATTAATTGCCAAAATTACAAATACTAAGGACAAAAGTTGCAAATACAAAGAAGAGGGAAGGATAGACTTCTATTCAACCCTAAACACTTGCAGGATGAGAATAAAAGCCAAAGAAGAGAGTGCAAAGATAAGAAAATTCGTTTAAAAAGATATTGGGAGATTTGAGATCGAGGTAACTTACTTCCCAAGTTATATCCAAATCCAAAGATAAAGAGCCAGGATCAAACTTCCAGAAGCAAACGCCCAGATGGACGGACCAGGAGAGGCCACGCACCAAAGCGCGTGGCCAGCCGACACTGCATGGCCGCGGAAACGCGGCCCAAGCCGCGTTTCCGCGGCAGTATGGATAAGCCAGGGTACGCGTTTTCGTTGAGGAGTTGTTCTGGGACTCTACTACCTTCTGCACCTATAAATACCCCTGCAGGCAACCGTAAAGGGCGTACAGAAAATACAGAGCAAATTCTAGGATTTCTTAGGCTAACTTGTAGTTTAGGTTAGATTTTATTTTCGTTTTTCTTTTGTAAATTTTATAACTGAGAGTGGAGGAAGCTTTCATGGAGGAAGGAGTCCATGCTTGTACTAAGGTGATAGCGATGTAAGCCTACTTTTCTTCCATTGTTAATGAAATTCACTTGAGGTTTGTTTGTGTTCTTTTATTTATTCTTGTGTTCTTTTATTCTTGTTTATTTATGTTCTTCTATCCTTGTTCTATTCTTCTATTTTTTTTCTAATGTCTTGTGAACCATGAGACCCAATTGCGTTGAGACTGCCTAGCCGAAGAAGAACCCTTGATGGCCTATGGAGATGAACAAACCTTTGTTAGTTTGTCTTTTATTTTCGTAGTGTAGATTAAGAAGGTGGACGATCCTATACGCCATACTTGAACGCCTTCCAAAGCAAAGTAAGTCGTCGCAAAAGGATCAAAGGTAAGCAGGACTGAAGAGGTTGGTATGTATGTGTTTAATTTTCTTTCTTTCCTTTCTTTAGTTTAGATCACACCACCATATTCCCAATTTCTTTTCCTCACTTTCATTGTAAATATCACTTCTAATTCTCATTCTTCATTCTTTCTAACTTAACTTTAAATTAATAAAAATTTTAGAGATAACTTATTGACAAAGCTTCCATCACTAGTCCCTCCCTGAGGATCACGACCCGCATAGCCACTGCTACCGCGGATTCGAATTGAGAACCTTGCACATCTTCACTTTTAAATTTAACTTGATTATTTTGTGTGCAGGTGAATCTGAATCAAAATTTTGGCGCCGTTGCCGGGGAGGGACGGTAAGTTTTTCTCTAAATAAAAAAATTAATTAATTCTTTTATTCTTTCTGTTTGCAAGTTTTGAGAACAGGAAAAATAACAGCAGAAGTGGACATATAGCAACTCTGTGCCTCTGCCCTCGAAGGCAGAGCATCAAAGCCTACTATAGTGCCGCGGATCCGCGGCAATAGCCGCGGAAACGCGGCCTTAGTAGTGAACTACTAACTGCAATTTCTGCAGGTTGCTAAAAATTGCAAGATTTGTTTTCTGCTCTGTTCCAATTTGTTCTGTGATAAACCTGTACACTGCTAATTAACCAACAGTAAAATATTTGTTGATAAAGATAAAAAATTGATTAGACGTTTGCATATTAGGCACGTGTCTTTTCAATTCCTTTATTTTACTGTTGAAGAGTGCTGGAGCAAGGTACGTTCGCATTACATGTAGAATAGGACTCATCTCTTGGTTGATGCTTTGAGTGAATCTTATTTACATATTTTGTACACTTGCACAAATTTATTCTAAGGGCATAACCATTAACAAGATAAGGTGGGGATTTCATCACCCTTTCTTAGCCCAAAAATCATATCCCAAGCACTCACTAACCCAAGCCTAACTTAAAATTAGTAGACGTTGGCCCTAACATCTCGGACTCAATTAGGAGATTATCCTAAGGGGGAACAGTGTTAGAATTTGACTCCTGCCAAATCAGTGTCTAGGAAGGGGATTGAGGGCCGAAAGCCCGAAGGTTGGTGGTTACTTAATTAAGGAACGTCTTTGACGGAAAACCTCCCACCAATCTTGCCCTGACCTAGCTGATTAACTTGTGGTCAAAGTCTACACCCTACCTCCTGTGGACAGTCTAACCAGTTAGGTGTCGTCTAGGTCATAGGTCTACCCTAACTTAGGTTAGAATTTTTTCTTTTTTTGTTTGTTTGTTTGTTTTCTTTTTCTTTGTTGTGTTGGTGTGATATGGCATATAATAATAATTTTTCCAATTTTAATCCATATTACACACCTAACTATTTTTCGGATATTACCAACTCGGCATATCACAACTTTGACCAACCTAGTGTGCCGGAATGGTCTTATCCGAATGAATATAACCCATACCCCCATCTTATGATCATAATTTTCATACTTTCAACTCTTCACAGAGTTCATGGGGTTTCGATTCCCCCGAGTCCAATTTTCAACCGACTTGTCCTCCGTCTCCACCTTGTCCACAATATTCCCAAGATTCATACTCAGATCCACCCAGTCAGAATAGACTACCATCTATCCAGGAAATGATGAGTATGCATGAGTTCAAGCAACAATTACCATCAATCGCAGACATGATTATGCGTGAGTCCACCGACTCACAACTTCATCACGATTACACTTCATCCTTTCAAGTCCAATCACAACATGATGCACCTATCAACTATGAAAGGATGCTTGCAGCCATGACTCAGGCTAGATTAGCCCGTGATCATGATATAGATATGATGGTTCAATCTTTACGTTCTCACCGTTCGGCCATTTCTGATATCGTTGACCACTCTCTTAGAGCCGACGAACCAAGTTGCTCTGGACAACAAGATTCTAATTCAGTGTCATCATGTGAACTTGCCGAAACTTCAAATTTTAATAACTTGGCAAGTTTTTTCTTTCCTGAAATAGAACTTGAGCATGAATATGATCATGATCTTCCACCCGGTGATTCAATATTATTTACTGACTCAATAATGACTCCGGTGTCTCCACCTGATTTTACTTTTCCCGAGTCACATTGGATCCTGTGCCAATTCATCATGAATTTGAATCACCCATTTTTTATGATCATATTGAACTTGACCAATTGTGCAATTTTGAAAGTCCCATGGATAAATTGGCAAGTTCTCATTTTTATGATATTGAGCTGAATGAGATATGTGACCTAGATTCTCAAATCTGTGATCAAGTTCAAATTCTCGAATCATTGTTGACTCCTGTTTTGTTACCCGACTTAGGTAATATTTTAGAGTCAGTTTTGTTTCCCACACCTATCATTCCTGAACTTGAATCACCAATATTGAGTCACATTCCATTATGGAAAGAATATTGTGGACTTGAGCTTCAACTTATTGATTTGGACCTACTTCCTGAACCTAACCCGACTCCTGAACCATTACTTGATTTAAGTTTCTTTCCTGAGTCGGTATTCGTTCCCGTACTTCCCACGTCCAAGTCAATAATTCTATCTTTTCATACTCCATTTTGGGACAAGGAGGTTGACACAATTGACTCTGAAATTTATTATGAAATTTGGAAATTTGATGGGGTGGAAATTTTAAAAAATAATTATACATACATTTTAGTGGGTTATATAAGAAAAATTTCTGGTGGGTTTCACCAAATATTATGTTATCTTGATTGGGTAGCAACGCTTAGCCCAATTAGACCACCACCGGAACCACCACCTTAAGGTAACTTCTGCCTTCCCTTGTTCTTTTTCATGCATATATGCATTCATTCATACATTGAGGACAATGCATGAGATAAGTGTGGGGGTGGGCTTTACTAACATACTAACATAGTTAGAAACTAACAAAATTTGCTAATAAAAAAAATTCTAAAAAAAATAATTATAAAAAGGACAATATTTTGACTTATCTTTTGAAAGAAATCTAAGTTAGTTTTAAGGATTAGGAAAATCAAGATTAGGATTTCTAAAAACTTGGTCAAAATAAATAAATTGTTTAAATTTTAGGTATAGGAGGAGAAATTGAATAATTAATTAGTCTTGATTTTTACCTTAATGAAATGTGCATACCTAATGCATATCTAGGATTTTAAGACGAAGACCTTTGTGCCTCATAAAAAAAAAAAAATCACTAATTAAGCTGGATACATGTGCCTCAAGAAGCATAAGTATTCATGCCTAAAGGTGAATAAATAAAATAAAGTTCTTAGTTTTGTGGCCTAGTTCACTCGAATTTGAGTCCGCGGGGTGTTTCCTCACCTGGTGCCCTAAAAGCCGACCGGTTTGGGAGTCATCGACTTTAAGTTCGTTACATGGGTGGATTAGAAAGCCTAAGAAAATTGAGAAATATTATGTATGTATTAACACATCTAATTGTAATTAGTTAGGTATGAGGGCCTCAAGAAGCCTTGATACTTACACGAAAGAAAATTAGATGAGTTATACATGCTAAAAAAAAAAAATTAAACACATTTAATAGTCAATTAGTTAGGTATGAGGGCCTCAAGAAGCCTTGATACTTACACGAAAGAAAATTAGATGAAATTATAAAAATAATAAAGAGGCATGATAGTCCAAGTTAAGGAATTCCTAGCAAAGTTACAAGGATGCGTATGACTTTTGGAAACGAAAAAGACTATACAAACATTCAATTTTGATTCTTACCTAAAATGAATAACAATTCACTTTATTAAGACTAAGTTTAAGAATGAATAAAAATGATAATCCTAAAACTTATAGATTACTTAGTCTCTTCAAACGTATTTCAAATATTTTCTTTTTAATTGATTTTGTGGGTGTAATCCTCTGAAAACCCTCACGAGACAACACTCGTCCTCTAGGGTAACCTAGGGGTTTAACGGCTTATTGCACGTGCTAAGTGCAATCGTGATTCTTACGAAAGTGAGTTAGCTAGTTTAGTTTGTCTTTTTCTTTTTGATTTTTACTCGAGGACAAGCAAAAAGATAAGTGTGGGGGTGTGATTGGTAGTGAAAAGTGCATTTTTATACATACATTTACCATCACATTTTCATATTTATTCATATAATTCTGCACATTTACTAATATTTTATTATTTATTGTGTGCAGGCCTTGAGAAATAAAATAATGCAATAAAGCCTCAAAAGAAGCCCAAAAGCCCATATTCAAGCCCAATGTAAAAGTTGCAAATATTAATTGCCAAAATTGCAAATACTAAGGGCAAAAGTTGCAAATACAAAGAAGAGGGAAGGATAGACTTCTATTCAACCCTAAATACTTGCAGGATGAGGATAAAAGCCAAAGAAGAGAGTGCAAAGATAAGAAAATTCGTTTAAAAAGATATTGGGAGATTTGAGATCGAGGTAACTTGCTTCCCAAGTTATATCCAAATCCAAAGATAAAGAGCCAGGATCAAACTTCCAGAAGCAAACGCCCAGATGGACGGACTAGGAGAGGCCACGCATCAAAGCGCGTGGCCAGCCGACACTGTATGGCCGCAGAAACGCGGCCCAAGCCGCGTTTCCGAGGCAGTATGGATAAGCCAGGGTACGCGTTTTCGTTGAGGAGTTGTTCTGGAACTCTACTACCTTCTGCACCTATAAATACCCCTGCAGAGCAACCGTAAAGGGCGTACAGAAAATACATAGCAAATTCTAGGGTTTCTTAGGCTAACTTGTAGTTTAGGTTAGATTTTATTTTCGTTTTTCTTTTATAAATTTTGTAACTGAGAGTGGAAGAAGCTTTCATGGAGGAAGGAGTCCATGCTTGTACTGAGGTGACAGCGGTGTAAGCCTACTTTTCTTCCATTGTTAATGAAATTCACTTGAGGTTTGTTTGTATTCTTTTATTTATTCTTGTGTTCTTTTATTCTTGTTTATTTATATTCTTCTATCCTTGTTCTATTCTTCTATTTTTTTTCTAATGTCTTATGAACCATGAGACCCAATTGCGTTGAGACTGCCTAACCGAAGAAGAACCCTTGATGGCCTATGGAGATGAACAAACCTTCGTTAGTTTGTCTTTTATTTTCGTAGTGTAGATTAAGAAGGTGGACGATCCTATACGCCATACTTGAACGCCTTCCAAAGCAAAGTAAGTCGTCGCAAAAGGATCAAAGGTAAGTAGGACTGAAGAGGTTGGTATGTATGTGTTTAATTTTCTTTCTTTTCTTTCTTTAGTTTAGATCACACCACCATATTCCCAATTTCTTTTCCTCACTTTCATTGTAAATATCACTTCTAATTCTCATTCTTCTTTCTTTCTAACTTAATTTAAATTAATAAAAATTTTAGAGATAACTTATTGACAAAGCTTCCATCGCTAGTCCCTCTCTGAGGATCACGACCCGCATAGCCACTGCTACCGCGGATTCGAATTGAGAACCTTGCACATCTTCACTTTTAAATTTAACTTGATTATTTTATGTGCAGGTGAATCTCAATCACTATACCTTTTTTGGTGACTATGAATCCAATATTGAATTAGAGTCTAATTTATCCAAGACTACACATGTTTAATATAAATACCAATTGACTCCAATAGACACTCTCTTAACAATCAAGGTGGTGAAACTTTTCTTTTACCTTGTAGAGATATATATGTGTATGTATGATATGTGTACTTTCTATATGATGCTCTAAGTGGATTTGAATTGCCCATAGAAACTAGAATAATCCGAATCGTTACAGTTGCTGTCTAACTCATGGCGTATTGTAAGATATCACACCCAACAAAAGAAAGTGACTTAATAAGAATTGATAAGATGCAATAAATATAAATGAAAATCATAAATTCAAGTATGTCTTAAGTTTAGTAACTTTATAGGACATACACTATCTGTCAAGGGGATAATTTGGAGTTTGGATTTCAACTTTATATTTACACATGTTTATCCCTTGATGTCGTTTGACTATTGGTGAAGATCCTTACTATAGTTGCATTCTACAATAGACATGACATATCCATCGGTATGCAAAAGTATTACGTGCTCAGAGAGCCTGGCTAGACACATATGTAAGTTGAGACTGTAAGGAGAAGAGAAAATTTCTTACATACTTGTTAATTGAAATGTAACTTTCTTTTTTTAATATACAATTTAGTAAGACCTAACAATCAATTATTCTGTAAATTTCTTTGATATGATGTAACCAGTGTGGTCGCAACCAAGATTTATATATATAACAATTATCCTCACTTATTCAAGATTTGAGTTAAGCTCTGAAACTGTTTGGATTTCCGTCAATACCGATCTTAATACTACCGATCCTACCATTCTGATTTTTCAACTTTGATATCATACTAAGAAAATCTTTCTTTTCAATTAATGTCCATGTTCACTCATCGTTTAGTCTATCGTCAGTATAATTTTGTGTTGACTGTTAACTTGTCTAATTATCAGTTAGTAAAAATTGATAAAACTATAGTCTGCACAAGTAACTTCTAGCGTTTTATGATTCTTCCACTGACTACTTGCCAATAAATATTCTATTCATAATCCAATTCACTAGGCCATAGAAGAGGTTATGTGTTAGGGTGAAATATATCTTTTGGAGTCCATAACACAATATTTCTCTATTTGTCAGTAAGGCTAAAAGCTAATTAAGTTTGACGATAACTGTCAACACACCGAGTGTGTGTGTATATATATATATATATATATATATATATATATATATATATATATATATATATATATATATATATATATATATATATATATATATATTTTATGCAAAACACTATTAATGAGATATTTTTATAAAGAGCTAATACTGTAATAAACAATTATGATAACATGTGTTACTGAAAGAAATGTGTTTAATTCTAAGCTTAGCTCAACATGCCTCTCTATTAATTCGTATAAATTTCATATAGATCCCTCATAAATAGAAATTTGTTGATCTGACCTCCCTAACAATTGACGATGTTTTTATCATAACTCCTCTTTTGGAAATAAGAATAAGACACGAAAATTTTCACTGGAAATTAGACTTAATGATCTTTCTAACGGTATATTACATACCTGCTTAATTCGCATGAACAGCCCTAAATAAACAAAAATCTTTTAGATATTCTGTAACTCGGTATTTTTGACTAGCTTGTCATGTTTCAGTGATAATTCCAAGCATAGACCTTTGATTAGGAAATCGCAAGATCCATTGGGAAGTAGACTCGATTATCTTTCCAATAGTATATTACATGACCTATTTCATTCAAAATATCCATACGAAAGAAATCTCAAGTTTCAGATTTCAAGTCTTGACAGACTTTAACAGCTTTGTACTACCATTTCAAAAGTGCTTCAAACTAAGAATTTCTTAACTTTCCCTTTAACTTCTTCACCTAAATTGAATCATAAGTAAGTTATGAACTTAAGTATTTAAAATTCTTAATCATAGGAAATTTCATATAAACATTAATAATTCTAACATAACTTAATCTACCATCATCCTCTCCTTAAACCACCTTCAATTCCATAGTTTAAACCATACCATAAAAAATTTTCTTTTTAATCTAACTAACATCACAAAATTAGACTTTGATTAGGTTTCAATGCTATTATGAAAGAATGGCAAAAGACTCAACCACCATAATTGTAAGAGCCTTCAAGAATCTCAATTTACACTAATAGTTTAGGAGGGATTTGTAAACTTGATCTTACTCATAATTCTTTCAAGGATTGGATTCAATTTAAGAAGGAACAATATAGATCAAGAATTAATCTCTCCTAACACCCAAATTAAAGTATCATCACCATCAAGGCAAGATATGAGATTGAAAATTCAAAGTTTGAGATGTAAAACCAAATCTAAAAATTAATGTACTCCCTCACCTCTTTCGCCATGCCGTCCTGTCGTCCTTGCTGCCGCACTTGGCCACTCGCCCGCGCCCCAGCTGTCGCACCAACAAAGGGAGAAAGTGAGAGAGAGTAGTAGGAAGAGAGAAATAGAAAGAGAGTAAGGAATAGAGAGGGGGTTGGATCTTTAGGTTTCTAGGGTTTTGCCATGGAGGAATCTCCTTTAAGAAGAGGATGAAGAAGATGAACTTTCCTTGGACTCTTTTAAGATCCATACCCATCTACTATTATAAGTTTGTCATGCCCCATTTCATCCAAGTGTCAATTTCCCAAATCAAGAAGATCTACACCCTTGATCTCCCCTCCCATGCACACCTACTCCATCCACTAACAAAAAAATATAAAAAATTTCTCATGGTTGTGTTTTCTTGGTAAATACACATATTTCATGTATAATACTAGTATATCTTTACATTGAAGTACTATGTGCATAATAACTATGATGTATGTATATTCATACATACCACTTAAAATTTTCAAAATTATTGAAGGTCATTACATACTCAATTAATCAATATCAAAAAAAATTCCCTAATATTCTATACAGTCTCAATAACCCAAGATTTATATTATTAAATTGAGATTTAATAATCCAGGGTGTTACATTCCACGTCTTGACAATCGGCTGAGAACAAGAATCCCGATTAGGTGACACTTCATCAGGAATTTCGACCTACTCGATAAATATCTCATGAAACTTATTCTTAACTCTTTAATTCCCAAGGAGATTTTAGAGGTCACCAGTGGAATACAGAAACAGAAAGGTCCATTTCAAATGACACGATCCGAAGCTTTCGGTGAATAAGGCTAGAGGAAAATATTGGATTTTAAGCTGAATATAAAATACTCGACAACTCATCATGCTGAGGAGAATAGCTTGGATAGCCCAATTCGAACAGTAGTTGGTAAAGGACAAACTAAATCCATTGATAGCTGAGTGTTTGCTATAAATCCTAAGAAATATGATCCCATTTGATTCCTCTAGAATCATCTACCAATTCTCTCCCATGAAATAGTGGATCTATAAAGCGAATAAGTCATGTTGAAGCTTTCACCTCTGACTTTTTCATATGTAATGGTGATATGCCTTAAATTGCATCCTCCTCTTTTCAATCGGTCGAAGCTCGACTTCACAACCCGTTTATCTAAGTGTTCAGATAAACTGATTAAATAAGTTTATTTGATGACCTATCAAGCCGAATTCTTTAAAGAAGGCTTGAGACGCATCTTTGCAAAACTTTTCCAATATTTTCTTGTTCATTTTAAGGTGTGGCTACCGATCGATCAATCGGGAGTTGAGAAAAAAATCCCCGGAGATAGATGAAACCTCTCTATCAAATTCTGTAACCCCTCTATCCTTGATGTACGTATTACAGTATCCGTGCTCGCTCTCAACAGAACTCATGTCTTGTGATCGTGTTACATGTACCATGCACTGTATATGTTCCTGATATACTTTAAATATAATAAATATAACTTGAGAATGGGGGAGACTTGACAGTTGACTAGATTTTATCGGGTGGATGTCTAGATTAATTGTTTGTCCTACTATAGGGGACGAGGTAGTGCTGGCTACTGTCTGTTATAGCTCATGAGCTCCCATTTTTCGTTATGTTATTAGCTCATTGAGCTCTCGTTTCCCATTACTTGTTTCACCCTAGCGGGTTGGCCCTGGTCTCAGCAGCCAGGGGTCTGTTTAAGGTCATGATCTCACGTATGCACGGGATACACCCACCTGAGTAGAGCTTCTTGACCATTGGGTTTCCAATTAATATAATAAATTGGTAATAATATGACTTACCTGATACATGTATAATATCGTTCTATTATCCTTGTTATCATTTCTGATATTTTGTTCATTATCATATTTTGCTACACCTCTTGATACTTGTTACAATTGATGTAGTAACACACTATTCACATACACATATATTCTGCATTGCATATATTCTGCTTTATATATACCTTGCAGACATCATTACTGTATATGCACAACATAGTAGTATGGTTATGTTGCATATTGCACATCTGCATGTTCATTTTTATCACGTCACCACTATACAACAATATTTATTATATAAAATTGGATACTACTGTAGACATGACCCGATGATAACATACTAGGTAGTGATGGTATTAAAATATGACATTTTTATATATTCTACTGACTATTAAATTCCTATTATATGGTATCACTGATACATAATATTATATATTATTATCGTGCTTATATTACTATAGTACTTATTATTGCCTCCTTCATTTTACCACTCACTAGGTCACTTTCTGATGACCCTGGGTTTGCGTGCCCAGCTTAGAACTCAGAGATTGCGTAGCACCACATATTTTTCGAGACATTATGTTAGAGACCGTCGCCTTTTCCCGATTCATAGATATTTTCATTATTTGTTTCTATTTTTTTATTTATTCTGCTTTTCATATCTATCATGATGACACTAACCCCTTTCTGCATGTATTCTTTTACTTATTTAATGTTGGAACTCTTGTATATATGGAGGTTATTTTCTGTACTGAGGCTTAGCGTACGTACGTGAGGGTATTTTTGCCCTGCGTATGTACGTCGCCAGCGTCCCCATACTCGCAGGATCGGGGCGTTACAAATTCCCTCTGGAGTGTACAAATGATTATTTTCTCCAAAAACAATCCATTTTTAGGAGTATTATTCTCCTATTCCCCAGCGCAATTGTTTTGACCCTTAAAAAAAATTTAGGAGTATTATTCTCCTATTTTCCAACGGGATTGCTTTGATCCTTAGCAAATTTTAGGAGCATTGTCTCCTATTTTCCAACAGAATTCTCTAGCAATATTCTTACATTTGCAGAGAACGGCCAATGCCACCAAAGTCTCTTACCAATTTTCTTCTATGAAATGGTATGACTACATAAAACTGTAATCATTTTCCCAATGTAATGAATTACAGATCAAGTTTGTTATGTTAACACAAAACCTCTGACAACAAAATTTTTGAGGATCGAAACTCCACTTGTCTTTCTTCTCCAGAATGGCAGGTCCATTCAAATTATGCAAATCAATGCTCGTCATATTAACATTATACCTCTGACAGCTTTTCTTTCAGAGCTCGCAGGGAATGAGCATCTCTCTATCTCCAATGGAGTTCTCTAATAAACAACTTTCTAAAAATCCTCCTGGAAGTCGCAAGTTATCACGTTAATCATTATCTCTGACAGTATTCCATAGATTCCCTACGGAGTCTAAGAGAACGCTAAATTCTATCTTCAAAATTCTCACAGAATATCCATTCCCCGTAAACGTATCAAGTTATCACGTTAATGATTACCTCTGATGACTTTTAAGAGTGTTGCCTCCTACCTTTCCCAGCTTGATTGTCAAGTTAATGCTTACCTCTGACAACTCTTTAAAGCATTTCCCTGCGGAATCTGTAGGAATGCTAATTTTCTTCTAAAATCCTCATGGGATTCCTTTTAATTCCCCAACGAGTTTTTAGTAGATTTCCCCCAGAGTCTCTTAATATGCTTTTTAGTCCCCAGTGGACTCTTTGGTTATCACATTAACATTATACCTCTGACAATTCCTTCAAAACTCCTCCAAGAAAACACTAAATTCGCCAAAGAGTATCAAATCACATTCTCTAATGGAATAACTCTTTTGCCATCACGTCCAGTTCGCCACCTCTAAATGGTAGAGCCTGAGTCTGATGTTTCTTAGTCAATTTTGTCCAGTTTATCACCTCTGAACTGATGAGTCGCCATACATCTTCCCCTCTATGGTACTCAAACTGTCACATCCATTTCGCCACCTCTGAACAGATAAGTCTATAACCTTTTTCTTCTTTTCCCGTCAGGGCCAGGAGTCCTTGCTGTCAAGTTAGTCAATCACCTCTGAATAGTGAATTGCGAGCCTAATGTCTCTTAGTCGGTCATGTCCAGTTTGCCACCTCTGAATCGACGGGTGCCCAGATCCAATTCACTCTTGCAGTCCCCTAGTGGACTAGCTATCATGTTAATATTATGTCCTCTAGCAGTGGATTCAAAATTTAATGTGTCTTAATCTATCATGTCTAGTTTATCACCTCTGAATAGACGGGTCCCTAAAATTGAGTTCATCTTCATTTTATCGTTATGTCTAGTTCGTCACCTCTAAATAGCAAAATTCTGAGCTTGGTGGCTTCTCAAAACGGCTATGTCCAGTCGTCACCTCTGAACCGACAGATAGCCAAGTCTCATCCTTTAGTCCAGTAGGGACTATTTTTACTGTCATGTCCAGTTTAACACCTTTGAATGGTAAACCTCTGAATTCGGTAAGTCTGAATTAGTTGTATCCAGTTCATCACCTCTGAATCAAACGATATCCGGATTTCATCCTCTAGTTCTTTATGAACTTCTTTTACTGTCAAGTTAGTCAATCACCTCTGAACAGCAAGGGCTCTGCGTTTGGTGATTTCTCAATCGGTTATATCCATTCAATCACCTCTGAACTGACAGATAGCCAAATCTAATCCTCTAGTCTAGTGCAGACTTCCTTTTGTTGTTATGTCTAGTTTGTCACCTCCGAATAATAAAATTTTGAGTCTGGTAATTCCTAATCAGTTATGTCTAGTTCATCGCCTCTGAATCGACAGATTTCAGATCTCATCCCAGTTCAGTAGGGATTATCTTATTACTATTATGTCCAGTTCGTCACCTCTGAACATCAAACCCCTTTTCTAGTGATTCTTAACCTGTCACGTTCAGTTCATCACCTCTGAACAGACGGATTCCTAGATCAATACTCTTTTATCCCCAGTGAATTTTCTTTCCTAGACTAACTTTATCATGTTTGTAATCTCTGAATAATGTTAGTCTTGATTTTTAATTCCTTCGGGGAGTTTACTTGGTGAAATTTGACCCCTTCAGTTTTTTTCAAAGAACTTGCATGTTAAGTTTTTCTCATATGGAAAACTTATATTACTTGTGGGACAAGCAAAATAATGAAGAAGAAAAAGAAAGACACCGAACAAGTCATTGATAAAAAGAAGATTTTATTAATTGAAGAAAAAGTACAATAAAAAAAGATACAAGATGTTACAAATCAAGATTGTCTCTCATAAGATTTAATCTTTGCCTCAAGATCGGACAACATGTTGTTTCCCTCCTCTTCGGCCTTCAGCAGGGCCTGTGGTTTTAGCTCCTCCCGGTTGAATGCAGCCATTATCTCCAAGCGGGACTTGAGCTCCTCCAAAGTTGTACTTTTCTCTGCACCTAAGTGTTAGATCTGGATACTCTCAGCCATCATCTCTTCCAAGTGGATGGCTTTGGCTTAACTTACCAGCTTTGCTTTGGAGAGGATAAGGTTGGCCTTTGCAATCATCTCCTTCGCTTTCTTGATCTGATCCCTTACAACAACAAGAGCTTCACTAGAGACAACCATTGCATCTGTAACCTCAGCCTCTCGAGCCTCCAGGGATTTTAGCTCCTAAGATAGGCCCTTTACTTCTTGGGATGTCTCTAGAGAGTTCTTTTGCATCTGTTCCACGAGACGTTCTAGTTCAGCTTCGACCAATGGAATGAGGTCTAACTGTCTCAGGTTACTTCATTCAACGATGTCCTTATCGATATTGGCAATCAGTTCTTCTAAGGACTCAGCTTCATTGGTCCCTCCAATATCCCGGATAATTTCTATCACTCGAAAGAATATGAGTTTCCAAGAAGCAAAAGAAGTACGAGTGCTTTTGAAAATTATGGGAAGCCATCGCTTCAAGGTTTTATAGAAGCCTTCCACGAGCTCTCCAATGAATTCATCCTGCGAATCAACCTTGACCGGTGAAGAGGCAATGGCTGCAGGAAGACTCTGTTAAGGCAAGGGCATTGTGGATGACTCTAGGATGGCTGGGGTCGCAGCTATTGGAGCGATCTTCGAAAAAGGAGTCTTCAGAGGAATAACCTCTAAGAAGCGAAAGTCTGGTGCTTAGATCGGCCTAACGGTGAGCGTCGAAGAATCTGCTTCAGTAGCCTCCACCAAGTCAGAAACTGAAGGACTAGAAACAGCTGGCGGGATCGAAGATGACTCTGTCACGAGCTTTGGCTGATCTTCAGGCTGCTCCGGTGTTGTTCGAGCAGGAGAGACAGGCTCCATCTCGACCGTTGCCACTGGCAAGTCTCTTGGAGTGGCCTATTGCTGAACTACACTTTGATGAACAAGTCTCAGCAACATGGGATCGATTACTGGTGGAGTCAGTTCCTCCTCTTGTTCAAGCTCTGATGTCACTGGAGATCGCAGGAGCTTCTGCAAAATTTTTGGATTTAGCAACGGATATAGTAAATGTTTGCTGAATTCAAAACACTACAATCATTACCTGCAGAGGTCGAGGTTATGATGATAACCTCAGATGCAGGTAGCTCACCTTGGGGAGTTTCATGCTCGGTAGTGGTGACATGCTCGGTCGCAACAACTTCGGTAGCAGGAGAAACCTCGAGAGTGATCATTTCTGTAGGTTCAACAGGGAGAGGGATGTTCTCTATGAGGGCTTCAGAGGTCTTGAGGGTTCCCACACCCTCAGTCTCGTCTCCTTGAGTGGCTACCTCAATTTAGACAGAAGATCCAATATCTGGCATGTCTCCATCGGAGCCCACCGGGTTGAGGTAGTCGCCCACGTCTTTCGTACGATGTGGGAATAGGACGTCCCATGTCTCATTATCCTCCTCATCTGTATTCTAAAACTTAGAGTTAGTCATCAAAGTGGATAATTGAAATAGAAAAAGCTGATCTTACTTGTGACCGGTACAAACTGCACTGAAGCTTCATCGACAGCTGGTCCACCCACTAGTGGAGCAGTAGGAGGGATGTAAGCAGCCACTAGAGCAGCAGGAGGTGGGACGTAAGCAGCCACATGAGCAGGAGGAGGAGGGGTATGAACTACCGGTACTTCTGTCTCTCTAATTTGCAGAGTCCCTCGATGCCGACTTGAAGGCTTAACAGTCTTCTTCCTCCTCTTTTGAGGAGAAGCAACTAGAGGAGGTGACTTGAGCTTTCGCTTGAAGTGAGTGTTGGGATCCTCCTTTTCTTCCTCCTCCTCCTCGATGTCAGTAGTGGTAGAAACTTCCTGTGCAGGTTCATTACCTACTTCACCAGAGTGTGGGTTAGCAACAACTGAAGCATCACTACCAACATCAGCAAGATACTCGACAAGTCCCGGTACTCGGACGCGTTTTCCTTGTTGCTGCTCTGCTCCCTTTGCCTTCAAACGGGCCACAATCTATTTTATTCTAGTGGAATAAATTTTGTATAAGGATGAGGGCCAATTTGAGACATGGTACCATTGACAAAACTCCAGATTGGTGAGGAGATTGGGAGTTCGGCGCGGCAGACAAAATTAAGCTCGCGTGCAGCCAGCTATGAAGTGTCTCCAAGCCGTGGCGCCATCAATCAAGCTCCCCACGTACCCGAGCTGAGAGTTTGGATTCATAATATACACTTGGTCATAATTGAACTGTCTGGCAAAGCGATTAGGCAGATAAGGCTAAAGATAGCAGTCATTGCCACGTCTGTATACCAAGTGAGAAGATCTGATGCTGACCAGCCATTTGAAGGTACCCAACACGAGAGAAGTATGGCTGTCACTGTTGTCCTGGAACTCCCCACCGTACTCTCTACCTGGGATATTGGGGGAACAATGAAAGAGACTACAAGTCTTGATAACTAACAATCCTCCAAACTCTCGCCAAGTACTGTCCTACCTACTGATAGTTCTCGAAACAATGGAGGTGGGCATGTCATTCACCCTCTGGAGGCTCTTCCCCTGGCTGGATGAGAATCAGACTGTGAAGTATAACAGACGCAATCAAATAGGCATATGGTAGCTCCACTCGGAGAGAAAGCCCATCATGTGGGAAGATCAATTCTTTCCCTACTAGTTTGACGGTTGTCCTCACGCAAAATTGCTCCGTCAATGCACGAAGCCAATAATAGATGCGACAGACCATAGTAGGAAGCAGCCCGAGAAGTCATCCACACACCAATTGAGCGGTCGAAAATATCACTAAAATCGTAATGTCATCACGGGGTCGAGAGGGGATATACAACATCTCTTCAACCAGGCTGACAAGAAATCGGCCAACAAAGCCTTCCGGGATATCGGTATTTTGGCCTGACAATGAAAGCTCAAGAATATGTCCCCTTGATCATAGTCCTTGTCATCCTCCTCTAGGATGACATCTTCATGATCATTCGCCCTCACAGCCTTGGCGATCCTCTTGTCATCCACTTGAGTATGAAGATTTTTGAGAAGTCCATCCAAAGAAAGGAACACATAATCAACCCAAGTCTCAGGCTATTCGTAGCTCCGCTGCCGGAATGAAGGTCGAGACATGAGCTCTTGATATGCCTCGTAGAGGGATGGTTCCTTCTTCTCCAACTGTGCTAACTCTTCGACACACGAAAAATACTCCTCGTATGGTAACGAACCCATGGGGAGATTCGATACTTCCCACATCTCATGAAGCGCCATCCCCAGTTCGCCAACTGTTGTAAAGAATGTCCCCGACACCGGACAATACATCTCAAGAATGGCATAGAAAGTGGGTATGATGATGCTGATACCAAAATATGTGGCTCTGACGGCCTCATAAAGTCCCAGCCGCATCAGATCGTCCGCAAATTCTTCCAACACATACAGTGTAAGGCTGCTCCACCACTGTTGTTTCAAAACGCTTACCCACCCTAGCATCCAGAAGTCTATGATAGGGTAATTTCCTCCTGCATACACAAATTGGTTCAAAAAGGTTGAAACCTTTGTTGGGTTCTCACCCACAGGCACATCGCGACTAACATTACCCGGGTGCAGACCGAGGATGCTTCACGGAGGTCTACTTTTACTAAACCACGGCTGGTCAGAATCCCTACGTGCAACGATTCTGTGCACTGACTCACCGACCAGGTCATCTTTCGCTCTGTGGTCAGGGATTGAAAAAAGGCGAGGGGACAGTGACGTCGACTTTCTGGGAGATAGTAGCGATCTCCGTCAAGGATGTAAACCTACTGACCCTCCCGGTGAGCAGCTGCTGATCCGTATTCGGTGTTGCATCTCCAAAAAAAAGTCAGGCTTCATGAGTATTATGTGGTTATCCCCCTCGAACACAGCTGTCGACATGATTATTCAAAGGGTTCACTCATCCCCACCCAAGATGAGTGCATTGTGTTCGGAATTACTCTCTTCGCTGAACAGTGACGCCTGCCCCTGAAACTGGACGTTCCCATCCATCCCTCCCACGGACCTGAACAAAGTGTTAGATGGGCCAGGAGAATAATTCACTGTAAAAACAAAGAAGAGCAAATATGTCAGGCTATGGACAAGAAGGAAAAAGAGTGCAGGGAAATCTAAGGCATAGGTTCGCTTTCCAAGCGAAGCTAACGCAGCATCAGCTTCGCTTCCTGAGCAAAGCTCGCTTTGACTTAACTTCGCTCCAAAGTTTAGCTTCGCACTCTGCACAGAGGTAGAGTTCAAAAAGTCACAAGGACTAGCTTCGCATGAAAGCTTAAGTGGAACTTGTGCCTAAGGGATTCCAAAGGGATAAACCCTTTTATTCTGCTTCGCTCTGAAGCTTAGCTTCACATCTCTGACACAGAGAATACGAAAAGCACCAAGTGCTAGCTTCGTCTGGAAGGCAGGATAAGAAACCCATGGGTTTCTAACTTTTGATCAATGAAATTAGAGGGAAATAAATTTCCAAAAAAATCTGACAAAAGCAAATCAAGGGAGTTAAACTCCTTGAAGATCACCAATTTTGATGAATCTTTTTAAGACCATGAGGGATTTAGCCAGAATTGGCTGTGAAAGAAATTGAAAAATCTCTGAAAAGGGGAAACCCCCTACCCGCTATAGGTCATTCGATAACCGGTGGAGGCGGCGCCGCCGCTACAGAGGAAGCGACCTCTTTTCTCGCGAGCTGTTTGGGTGCCATTAGAGTTCGTAAGAGTTCTTGAAAGTCTCGAGCGAAGAAGACAAAGAGATTGTTCAAATCTCTGAGAAAACACGACGTTAAAAGAGAAGATAATTTCTCTGATGCAGCCCTCAGGCTTTTTATAGACAATCAATGTCTAGCTTCGCCTCTTCAAAAGGAGTACAAGCTGTCGATTCAAATTAATTTGAAACGATGGTTGGAGGCTCGAAAATCTAAGTAGCGAAGTTATTTAGCTTCACTCAGACACCATCTTGAGCTTCACCTGAAGCTTTATTTAGATGATTATTTTAGCTCTCAGCGGAGCTAAAAATAAAGTTTCATGCGAAGCTCTCATCATTAGCTTCACATGAAACTTTATTTTTAGCTCCGCTGAGAGCTTATCTTTTAGCTACGCATGAAGCTTCATCTTTAGCTCCGCTGAGAGCTTATCCTTTAGCTTCACGCGAAGCTCACTCCTCATAAGATTTCTAGGTTAAACCAATATGGTTACTTAGTTCAAGGCACATTTACACCCAGCCCAATGGACTCCTCTGACATAAGCAATTTCAAATTTTAGGCCACAAGCTTCAGGTTCAAAGTGTTGTGAAAGTGATATGCTCTGATATCAATTGTTGTGACTCCCATAATTGACGTTAGCGGAACTTGGCAATATGAACAATATTTGCAAAAATAAAGCTTCATGTGTAGCAAACTAGCAATACCTAAACAAAAGAGTAATAAAGAAAGAACACAAGGATTTAATGTGGTTCGGCCCAAACTTAGCCTATGTCCATGGGAAGAGAACTTGAGAGAGTTTTATTAATAAACTTGGTACAAAGAGATCTAACCTTCTTCCTGATGTAACAAGAGAATTCACTTTTCACTTGAATCTAGCCCTAAACTATAAGAGTATTACCTTCTCTCTATGCACTTTCAACTTGCTCCTCTCTTTCTTAGCTTCCTCTGGTCTCCTTTGCTTGAGATTTTCTAGTGTAAAAACTCCTTGAGACTTATTTTATTTGAAGCAATTACAATGCTTGGTATTAACCTTTATTTATAGGACTTTACAATCCAACTTCTATTTGGACTATGAGATGATCTTGGCCTTTGGATGGTTGAAGAATTTTGATCAATCCTTTTAGGAATTAATCTTCTTGATATAGAAGGATTCTAAATCTTTTAATCTTTAGAAACAAACCTTCATTGAATATGAATTAAATCTTATTCATACTCCTTCTGAAAAGGAAACTTGCAATCGCCGGAAAAAGAAACTGCTTCATCTTAATTTGCTTCTTCTGCTTCAAGCCTTCGTCTTATCCAACTCAATTGAATTTTTTTGGACCATCATCTCTTCTTGAAAAATAAAACAAAATCTTAACAATCTTCACATTGACTTATTTTTCAAGCCTTTAGCAAAACAACTTGAGATTTCAGATTAATACCTTAATTTTTTCTTTGGTTGTAACTATACCGTGAAGCCTTTAACTCTTGCCCCCTCTCCCCGGGCCTTTGGCTGATTTACTGCTATTGCTTGGGCCATCTCAGGCCTTACACGAGTGCACCTTTTCTCTTTCCCGCAATACTTTGACCCGGTTCATATCCCGTTGCAGTCTTCCTTGAAGTTCCACCTCGCGATGAACTCCCTTCCAAACTTATCCTTGAAACTCCATCTCAATCTGAATTTCCTTCCTTCAGCTTGTATAACCCTTCACACTTCTCTCCTTCTAGGATTACCCTATCTCCTTGGCTGACTGTGATGACGCCTTGTTGCACTTGGATCCGGCATCCTTCTTCATCGAGCACCCTTATGGATATTAGATTATACCGTGCCTCCGGGACATACCAGACCACCTCCAGAGCACGCACTGTCCCATCTCTTCCTCTAACCTTGGCTGTCTCAATGCCGAAGACCTCGCAAGCTGAGCCATCCACTATCTTGACAATTTCTTCCTCTTTTACAATTAAAGAGTTATTGAACAGCTCTTTTTGGAAATATACATGAATCATACTACTTGAATCAAATATCCAGCCTTTACCTTGAGAAGTGTTATTTTCATAAGAAGCCATTAATATTTTAGTGTTCTCTACCCCGCTTACTACGTCTGCCTCCGCAGCTTGCCCCTTATTCTTTAGCCACTCTTGCCGATGCTTGCAGTCATTCTTTCAATGACCTTCCCTTTGACAAAAGTGACACGCCTTTGATGAGGTTGGACCTTTTCTTCCTTCTCCTCTTCCTTTCCTTCCCGTGACCACCAAACCCAATCCTATCTGCTCTCTTGATTTGGCCTTTTCCTAATCTCATTAGATAAGAGAGTTGACGTGACCTCCTCCAAGATGAGAGTTTTCTTACCGTAGAGCATAGTGGTGACAATATGATCATATGACTCTAGAAGGGAACTTAGAAGTATCAACGCCTTGTCCTCCTCGTCAATCTTGACATCAAAAGCTAGAAGCTCGCTAATGACCTATTGAAGAAGTTTAGATACTTCAACACTCATGTCCCTTCCTTCATGCGTAGCCTATATAGTTGTTTCTTGAGATACAGCTTGTTGAAGAGGCTTTTCATAATATACAATGTTTCTAACCTTGACTACAATCCCGTAGCCGTTTCTTTATCGATCACGTTGTATATAACACCGTCTGCGAGACATAGTTGAATTGTGCTTGTCGCCTTTAGATCCATCTCCCAATCCTCATTTGACGTACTTGCAGGTTTTGCTGACTTACCCCGCAAGGTCTTGTGAAGACCTTGTTTCACCAGCAATGCCTTCACCCACTTTTGCCATAAGCCGAAGTTTCCTTTACCATTGAACTTCTCGACCTCGAAGTTTGTCATAGAACTTCTTATCTTCGACATATTGCCCTTCGTCAAATTTTAGCTCTGATACCAATTGTTGCGAAATTGATATGCTCTGATACCAATTGTTGTGACTCTCATGATCGACATTAGCGAAACTTGGCAATATGAGCAATACTTGCAAAAGAAAAGCTTGATATAAAGCAAACTAGCAATACCTAGACAAAAGAGTAATAAAGAAAGAACACAAGGATTTAACGTGGTTCGGCCCAAACTTGGCCTACGTCCACGGGGAGAGAACTTGAGAGAGCTTTATTAATAGACTTAGTACAAAGAGAGCTAACCTTCCTCTTGATGCAATAAAAATATTCACATTCCACTTGAATCTAACCCTAGATTACAAGAGATCACCTTCTCTCTATGCACCTTCAACTTGCTCCTCTCTTTCTTGGCTTCCTCTGGTCTCCTTTACTTGAGATTCTCTCTTGTAAAAACTCTTTGAGACTTATATTGTTTGAGGCAATTATAATACTTGGTTACAACCTTTATTTATAGGATTTTACAATACAACTCCTACTTAGACTATGAGATGATCTTGGCTTTTGGACGATTGAAGAATCTTGATCAATCATTTCAAAAATTTATCTCCTTGATTTAGAAGAATTCTAGACCTTTTAATCTTTAGAAAAAACCTTCATTGAATAGGAATTAAATCCTATTCATACTCTTCCTAAAAAGAAAACTCGCAATCGCCTAAAAAGAAAACTGTTTCATCTTAATTTTCTTCTTCTGCTCCAAGTCATCATCTTCTCCAACTCATTTGGATTTTCTTGGACCATCATCTCCTCTTAAAAAATAAGGCAAAATCCTAACACAAAGTACTCCAGAATCTGTACCAATCCATTATGGATTCACAAAAACTTTAAAGGAAGTTTTGTTGATACTCAAAAAAGACAAACTCCAAGGCAGCTCTGCACCCAGTCCGAACGATGTCAAACTTGTCGACAGTTCTAAAAGACAAGTCGCAGACAAGCTGAAGACTTGTTTCAGTTCTGATGGACAAACTAGTGACTTGGATTCCACTGATCCAGTGAAGCAGACAGTAAACCAAGCGTTGCCTTCTGAATAAACCTAAGAGCCTAGCATTTAGCTTCGCTGCAAGCCCGGCTCTAGCTTTGCAGCAAGCTTAGAATAACTCCGCTGTGGGCTCATTCTTAGCTTCACTTCTAAAGTTAATCAAGCTCTATCAAAATAGCTCCTTTAAGCTTCACTGTAAGCTCTTTTCTAGCTTCGCAGTAAGCTTTGAAATAGCTCGGTTATGAGCTCAATTCTTAGCTTCGGTTCTGAAGCTAACTAAAGCTCTATCAAAAGAGCTATCTTTTCTAGCTTCGTAGCATGCTTTGAAATAGCTCCGTTGTGAGCTCAATTCTTAGCTTCACATGAACCTTAGCTCCGCTGCGGGCTTTTATGGTTATTTTTGACCATTTAAAAATCTTAGCACGAGATTAATGTGATAAATATCACTTTGGGCAGTTAATTGTCATAATCTTTTTACTTCTTAATTAGTTGGCGAGGATTAAGGAAAATCCCTCAATCAGTTGGAGATGATAAAGGAAAATCCCTCAATCAGTTGGAGAAAATCAAGGGATTATTGTAAACAACCCTGAGCCAGCTATCTGATTAGCTTTGCCAGCATATCCTAGCTTCGCAGAAGCTGCATTTAGCGTCACAGTAAAGCTAAACTGCTAAATTTTAGGGGAGCAGTTACACTCCATCAAGCCTATAAATAGCCCACTGTTAGACAGGCTCAAGGCTGAAGTTTGGATTGCTAATTGGCTGATTGGCTGATTTTCGAAGGCTGAACTTTCAAGCTTCTTCAAAGAACTTTGCTTCTCTTTCAGGGTGCTAATACCCTCACGATCTTCCTTTCTCAAAGGATTTCCAGAACCAGACGAAAAGGAAACCCTAGGCAGAAGACTCGATCACTCGCATCGTCAATAGAACAAAGTGGTCAAGCGCCGACCAGACTTCCACCGTCATACTTTCCCAGAACTCTCAAGAAGAGATACTTTTAATCTTTCTTTTTACTTGTAAATCTCTTCAACTTTTGTAAAGTTTTTTCCTTTCTCAAAATCAATGAAAAACAATTATAACCTCTTTGCTCCTCTTAGATTCCAATATCTAGTACCTATAACAACAGTATAGTAAGATGTAGACTTCACTTGTCCTAAGTTCATTTACCATGAACAATTAAATCATTGAATGTTCGCAAAGCATGTGATGGATGCATCCTCTGAGAGAGAGCGGGGGGAAGAATAAGAGGAGCTTTCCATACAATGACTCTCAATTTCAATGGTATCCAAAACCTAGGGTTTCTTGTGATGGCTGAGGGATCACAAGCAGCCATCAAAGTTGACCAACCTCACTGGTTTCTTCAAGCATCAAACATGGGTGGGATGTTATTGGATTCAAACTTTTTAATTTAGGTCTCTATTTGGATTTTAATTGGTCTAGTCTAGACTTAAATTCCATAAACTATAAGGACGTTCCAATTGCTAAAATGATCAAAATATTATGATTTTTTTTTTTTAGAGAATTAATATAGGATTTACGCTAGAAATCGATATTTGGGTGTGTGAAGAATATGTGAAGTATTGAATTTCTTGTTGACGACAACTGATGCGATTAAGGGGCCGTTTGTTCCGCATAAAACTCCGTAATTCGTAAGTGACTTACTGCCCAGTTACAATTACGGCGTTTGTTTGGACCGTAATTCGTAAAAGACTTACGTAACTCAACTAACACTTACTTGCAACCCAGTTACCACTCACTTACAGCCCAGTTACAGTTAATTTGTGGTCATACAAATTTGTAATATTTTTTTATATTAATATTAAAAAATTTTAATATTTAACTTTTTTAATATTTATTTGCAGTATTAAAACTTTTAAAATTATAAAATAGTTAATTTTGTGGTCAATTTTTTCACTTACGACTTATACATTACGACAACCAAACACCGTAAAGTACAATACACTTTCCCACTTTACAATTTTATATTACCAACCAAACACCGTAAAATTTACATACATGTAACTCATTTACAATTATAAAAGACTTTACCAATTACAACTACGAATTACGGTGAGTTACGACAACCAAATAGACCCGTTTAACTATTGTTTAGAGAAGAAAGCAAATTCACGATAAATAATACATGACACTTATATTTGTATTGTGCAAAGTTTTTCTATAAACGAGAAGATCATCTAAATTGACAAAATTCTAGCTAGGGTTTGTCTAGAGACAATGTGAGAGATGCAAGTTAAGTTTATAAGACTATTGGCATAGTGTGTTTCCAATATGTTGAGATCAAAAAATTGTTAAAGTTGGATGTTGATTCTAGAACTTTGAAATGTTACACATTGACTTGTAGAAGGTCATCATTTGTTTTTCATCTTTTTCCCCTTTTCTTCTTTGCTTTACATGCATTAACTAATATAAATTATATAAACTGTGTAGATTAAGCTTGGTTTGACAGTGCTTGAATTGAGACGGTACTTTATTTTATATCCCAAAAAAGTGTACTTGTCATGTAGATAAGCTTATCATCCAAGCAAGAAGCCTTCTTCCTTTGTTATTGTCTTCATGCTAAACTCAGTCAAGGTTTCCAAGTTTACCACTACTAAGGGTCCCTTGTGAGATGGCAAAGGTGTTGGAAATTCTGACTTTTAATGTACGACATTAAGAGCCTGTTTGTTTCCCGGAAGAGAGAGGAAGAGGAAGAGAACTTGAAAACGAGGAAGACTTCTTCCTCTCTTCTTGATTTGCTGTTTGATGGGGGCAAAATGAGAAGGAAGAAAAAGTTTAAAAAACAAGTGCATATCTAGAAGCTGTTCATTTTTTTGGACCAGTCTAGGTTAAGTCAGACCCGACTCAATCCGGTATGTCTTGCATCCATGGGTCCATATGAATTTTAAATGGGGGTTTATGCAAAGTGTAATTGAGTCAAAGTGTTTTACCAAAATTCTGCAAAAATAGAGTGGGGGCTTGACAAAATGCACCCTTAAGAGAGAGATCCGGGAGAGAAGCCAAGTGCGTGACCCAACAAAAATGCTTGCGACTCTCTCTCTCTCTCTTAGGCAATTCTACAAACACTTTGAGCTCCCTCTCTTCTTATTTTGTTGCTGGAACAAATTAAAAACCCCAGGGTTTTTTTCTCCACGCATCAAAGGATTGAGTTGCTGGAGGAGCCCCCAAACCAAAACTCAGTAAGTTTTGATTCAATGCTGCATTTCTGTCCCAAATTATAACATGGTGTTTTATTTGTGTAGGCATTGATACGGTTTGTTTCTGAAATTTTCCATTGAGAATGTTTTATTTCTGTATGCAACTAATTCCGGTAACAAAAAAGAAAAAAAAAAAAATTTCAAATCTGTACATATGTGAAATTTGAGAGTGGTATCCTACACTACACATTACTGAAATATACCATGCTGAATATTGTATCTTCTTCATAGAACAATGGGGGAAGAAAGAGGGGGAAAAGAGAGTTCTTGCAAATCTAATTTCCTTTGGGAATTTGAGAACTTAATATGTGGCTAGGGTTTAAGTTAGAATCAATATTTGAGTGCACGAGGAACTCGCTAGCACATGTTAATTCCTTTTTTGTCTTTTAAGAAAAACTGTTGGGAAGAAAGCACCTCCACATTCAATTAAAAGAAGCTGACAAAATAAACAAGCAAAGTACATAAGAAGATCCCCAAGTACAAGTGTAAAAGGCAACCCTGCGCGGAAAGTACAAAGGTCAACGGTCTAGAGGGCAAGAGTAATCGGGCGACACCTCCCTTCCCCCAGAAAGCAATGGCGCAACGAAATGGAGGTCGTGTCAGCATAGCCATCACATAAAAAAGCCTCTGGCGTCCCGCCCATCCTGCCCGTCATGTTAATTGACATACACAACACAAGCGATGCTAAGTTATGCATAAATGAGAGGAAATGAACGGATCGACCTGAGACGGGCTTCAAATCATTGATGTGTTGAAGGACCAACTCAAGGAGTTGTGTACTGAGACATTGATAATGCTAGTACATCTTTGAATACAAGGTATGATTTACCTGTTAGATTTATTTAGATTAGAGTCTAAACTAATTTGGACCTACACAAGTCTAATTAGATTTATATATCCGTCTCTATAAGTCTATGTTGTTGGACCAAAAAAGAATCGATCAAACCTAATGGTTTAGTCTAAACATATTTCAATTACACTTAGTGTATTTAAATTAAGATGTTAGACTCATCTACACGTATAGAACTCATGTTATCAATTAAGGGTCTAAATCTATGACGAGTTAAATCAGGATTCCTTAATGTTATATATATATATATATATATATATATATATATATATATATATATATATATATATATATATATATATATCATGGGTAAGATTCCCTCTTCACCACCAACTACTATGACCTAAACTTTCTCTTGAAGGTCTCTCATCTCCTCTAAGGATCAAGAAGAGAACTTGGTGGCTGGAGAGAAGAATCCCCTCTCTCAACTCCAGCATCCTCGAGATCGTGCAACTTTCGACATCCATTTCATGATGAAAGCATGTATGCCTAAACCCTCATTCCCTTTGATCTTGATAAAGAGGCTTTTAGTTTATATATGAGGCTATTGCATGTATGGTTCTTATTTGGAATAATTATTAAATCTAACAATTGGTATCAGAGTCTCCTCTTTATCGAATTATCGGGATTTACAAAAAATTTTGATCTCGATCAATTAAAACTACAACCTATCTCTTTATTTAATTCAATAAAGAATTATTTTTTGTGTCTCAAATAATTGAATTAAATTGAAGACGATTAATTGAATCATGTATATATTTCTGGGATTTTTTCTGTACGTTATTTTATTTTTAATTAAACAGAAAATTAAAAAAGAGTCGAAGTGAATGCGCACAATGCAAGCACTGTGCATGCTTTCCGCATTGTTGCGGGGCAACAAGCCGAGCCTGTTGCGGCACGAGCCGCCGGCCACAATGGGCTGGCGGCAGTCCGACGACAAAACATAAATAAATATTTTTGTCAGGGTTAGAGTTTCTTTAATTTGGGATTGTGAGATTGATTAAAATTAGAATTTTTGAGATATAGACATAAATTTAAATCTAATAAATAAACTCAATAACCTATTTCTAATTGAACTTACTTTAAAGTTTATTGGGTTTTATCCAGTTTATTTAAATCTGACCCATTAAGAAGAGACTCATAACTTTGCAGGCTAGGTCTGATCTAAACCCGATAAGCACCATAGACTCATTTTATCAATAGAAACTTCAATTAACAGTTATAGGCTCATCCGACCTCTGTTTTGGCCATGTAAATAGCCATTTCGAAGTTCTTGACGAGCAGTACAATATTACAAGCATCAGATATGATACAACAGTAGTTAGTTGATATAAAGAAGGCATTAAAATATTTTTTTACCATGATAATATTTATCCTTACATGCTTCCGCTTCATCAGTATTTGTTATTATATTGTTCTGACATGATGAATATTGATGTTTACTATAGTAGATAATACACATATAAAGATATATACATGTTCAAGTTAAAGAATATAAAAAGGATTATTTAATTGCATATAAAATTAATGCGAACAATAGCCGGCCCAAAGGAAGACTATTGTTAACCGAATAATATACAACGTCGAATACTTGATGTGGGTAATGAAAGTGGGAGAATTTTGATGTGTGATAATCGGCCTAAAGGAAGGTTGCCACAATTATAGGCCCATATTGTATTACCCTCATCAACCAGTCGACGGTGGAACAAGAATCAAGATGCGTAGATTTGTGTGGCCCATGTGTGTTCCAATTAGCCTAAAGAAAGGTTGTCATTATGACTGGGTCATTATATATTATATGATCAATATAGATAACTTAAACTTTAGAACCAATCTTATAAAGGAGCAGTCGGCTCAAAAGAAGGCTTTTCTCTTACATAAGACTTAGACTTTAAGTTATTTATATTGGGCCAGTACATTGTTGGTATAAAGAGACACAACTTGTTATGAAAGTTTGGCTGGAAGCTTTATCAGTCAGACTGGTTGCATTTTCTGAAATTCAATTTTTATGCCTATTACAGTAGAATTTTATTAAATGCAATATTTATGTTAAATTGATAAAAAATATATGCTTATGTAGTCTAAGTTGAATGATAAAAACTTAAGAAGTGATAAGACCACGTAAAAGATCGTTCTCGGATTCATGGACCTTGACAACACCTTAAGGACTGATGGACCTCTAATATCACTAATAAAAATTCAGTTAAAGAAAAGGCTAATTGTGATAAGTGGGAGAGGTCTAAAAAGATGTGTCTATTGATCATAAAATATTCTATTTATATAACTATTTGGGTTCTATGCCTGATAAAGTTAGTGCTAAGAGTTTTTTCAGCTGAAATAGCTGACCAGTTTATTAAATTGGATAAAGTTGAGGCCAACACGCATCTTAACAAGCTGATAAATATGTGCTACAACAGCAAAGAAAATATAAGAGAGTACATTATGGAAATATTCAATCTATTTCTAAACTAAAGACACTGAAATTGAAACTTTCTGAAGAGATTCTAGTGCATTTCATTCTGATCTCTTTTCTTACAGAGTATAACCTTTTTTAAAATTATTTATAATGCTTAAAGGGAAAAGTAGAGTCTTATTGAGCTGATCAGTCATTGTGTCCGGAAAGAAGAGATTGAAATAAGAAAAGACTAGAAGTGTTCACTTAGCATTCAGGGTAACACTTCTAATAAGAAAAGAAAAAGGATAACTAAAGGGAGGAAATTAAACACCACTATAGTTTCTAATCCTACAGTGGCAAAAGTGCAGGAGAAAAAAAAACCTAAGGTCATTGCATGCTTCTTCTGCAAGAAAGTAGGTCACCTCAAATAAGATTACATAAAGTTTCAGAAATGACTAATTAAGAAGGGTATATCTTATATTTATGTTTGTTCTGAAATTAATTTAGTTTTGCAACTTCATACATGTGGACATATAATTCACAAAAGTGATTCAATGCGAAACTTTCAAACCCAAAGAAGGTCCAACCCAGCTGAGCGATACGTATACGTAGGTGATGGAAATAAAGTTGCAGTTGAAATTGTTGGAGTTTGCAAGCTTAGATTAGATTCTAATTTTTTATTTTAGATTTGGATTAGACTTTATATATACTATCTTTTTAAGTAGAATTATATTTTCATTTCATTATTAGACAAAACTGATTTTACTGTCACTCTTGGTAATAAAATGCTTAGTCTATTTTTCAAATTTAAAGTTGTTGGTATTAGAATTCTGATTGATGGTTATCTAAAATGAAACTCATACTTCATATCTTGAATCTTTATATGTGAATAGCTTAGGCACTAAGCGAACATTAATTAAAGAAACATTAGAAAATTTGATGCTAGACAGAGTTCAGGAGTCTTAGATTTGGTGATACAGTATTTGTAGTCCATTCCCTGCAGCTTCCTAGAATGATCACAAATACTTCATCATTTTTACTGAAGATTACTCTCGTCATGGGTACTTGTACTTGATTCATGAGAAATCTCAATCACATGACATATTTAAAATCTATAAAGCTGAAGTTGAAAATCAACAGAATAGAAAAATTAAAAAATTAGGACTGACCGTTGTGGTGAGTATTATGGCAAATACGACAGATCAGGTAGATGTTCAGGATCTTTTACCAATTTTCTAGAAGTGTGTGATATTATAGCCCAGTACACCATGCTAGTGACACCTCATCAAAATGATGTTGCTGAGAGACGAAATCGCACACTAAAGGACATGATTAGGAGTATGATAACTCACATTACTCTACCAGAGTCATTATGGAGTGAAGTCTTAAAGACGGTTGTCTACCTACTTAATAGAATACCTAGTAAAATAATTACTAAAACACCATATGAGTTATGAACTGAGAAATCTCTCAGTATTAGGCATCTACATGTTTGGGATTATCCAGCGGAAGCTCGACCATATATACTATATGAGAAGAAGCTCGACTCAAGGACAATTAGTTATTTATTCGTAGGGTATTCTGAGAGGTATATAGACTTTAGATTTTTTACTGTTTCTCCACTAAGAACATAAAGACGGATAATGCTAATTTTTTTTTGAGGATATTTAGAACAGTGAGAGTCAACTATATATAAGGATTTCACATTTGAGAAAGAACATATTTTTATATCCATGACAAATATTCCAAATAATGAAGTAATTGTTCCACTTTAGTATGAAAATACAGTTGTACCCTTACAAAGTACATATACAGTTCATCCTGAAGTAGATCATATTGATGAGGTAGACCCTGAAAATTCTCACAACCACAAGTGCCTAGGAGATTAACTAAGGAAAGGAGATCAACCATTGTAGATAACTATATAGTTATCTCCAAGAGCATGAGTTTGACATAGGGTCAGAGATGACCCCACATCTTTGAATGAAGTCAAACTCAGCATTCACTCCACTAAGTGACCAAATGCCATGAAAGATGAGTTAAAATTTATGAAGGACAATGATGTTTGGGATTTAGTAGAGTTTCCTAAAGGAAAAAACTTATTGGTTGTAAATCGGTGTTCAAAATCAAGCGAAATTTTGAAAGGCAATGTCAAAAAGGATAAAGCACGTCTTGTCGCAAATGGATTCACTCAAACAGAGGGCATTAACTATAAGGATATTTTTTCTTCAATTTTCATAAAGAATTCTTTTAAAATTATTATGGCACTAGTTGCTCATTTCGATTTGGAGTTACACCAAATGGATGTTAAAATTGTCTTCCTTAATGGTAGCATTGAGGAAGAAATCTATATGATGTAACTAGAAAGTTTTAACGCCAAAAGTTCACAATATTTGATTTGCAAATTAAAAAATTCATTTACAGTCTAAAGTAAGCATCCAGTTAATGGTATTTGAAATTTGATCAAGTAATATCTGTTTGTTGAGTTTCAAGGAGAATATAAATGATCAATACATTTACCATAAATTTAAAGAGAGTAGACTTATATTTTTTGTGTTATATGTGGATGACTATCTACAAGTAAGTAGCGATATAGATATTCTACTTGAGACCAAGAGTTTTCTCTCAAAAAACTTTAAGATGAAAGATCTTTTAGTTGTTTTTTATGTGATATGCATTCAGATTCAATGTGACATGACACATGAAATATTAGGTTTATCACAAAAGGCCTATATTGATAAGGTGCTAGATAGATGTGGCATGAAGAATTGCTCTAGTGAAGATAATTGAGTCCACTCTAATGTCCCAAGAATGACGTATCGAAAGAACAAATGAAAGACATTTCATATGCATTGGCGGTTGAAAGTCTGATATATGCTTAAGTTTGTACCCGTCCAGATAGCATATACCGTTGAGAAACTTAGCAGATACTTGATCAATTCTTAGACTGATTACTAGAAGACTGCCAAGAAGGTAATGTAGGATCACCTAGAGGGGGGGTGAATAGGTGATGGCTAATCTAATGGTCACTTAATGCCAAATAATGCGGAAGTAAAAACTATTATGACCTAAACTAAACTTTTACACTAAACACCACGTATAACACAAGAGTGTTACCGAATTCCCCGTGAAGGGCTTTGGACAAACTCCTCTAGATTCCCCTTGATAAGGGTTGAGGTGCCGCGTTGGCTCTCTTGGTTGAATACAAGTGTTAGCAAACAAATCCAAGCAAATATATCAATTAAGCACACAAGTATATCATGCATATAAAGATAAACACAATAAAGGAATGCAAGATATAAACAAGAGACAAAGAGAGAGAGTGAGCAATCGCAAACACAAGGGATTTGTTTCGAGGTTCGAGCACACTTGCTTTACATCCCCGCCTTCGACACACGAAGGATTTCCACTATAATCGATCCCACCGGATCACTCGGTGCTGCAACACCTACAACTCTCAGACTCCCTAGTCCGTACACACCGCAAGCCCACCGGCTCGCCGAGGCTGCACCTCAAACAAAGAGTTCGCACCGGAACTCGAAACACCAAGTCTCCACTAGGACCCGAAACAATGCGAACACACACGTCCACCTCCTCAAAGAACAACAAAAGAACTTTGGTGATCACAACTCTTGATCACCTAAAATCCTCTAACAAAAATACTCTTATAGAATGAATAGCTCAATGGGTTGCTTAAGTGTTTGTGAGAAAAACAAGGAAAGAGATGGTGGAGGAAAACTCAAAGAAATCTCTTTTAAACACTCTTGATAAACTCCCCTTTTGATTGGAAGTATTAGCTCTCAATTTAGTAGGAAAAACTCTTTTAATGAAATAGGAAAAACTGGCTTAAAACAACTAGAAATCTTGTTGAAAAACAATGCCCAAAGCCCCAAATTTATAGGCTCAGAAAAACTAGCCGTTGGGGTTCTGTCAGGCCTGTCGGTCGACCGTCTGGCCGACCGGCCAACGGTCATATTTCAGACCGTTTGAGCCATCGGTCGATCGGCCGGTCGACCGAGCCAGGATACAGAGAGCAATCTCTCTGTCCGGTCGATCGCGCGGTCGCCCGGGGCCTTTCCAGAGAGCAGAGCTCTCTGGAAGGTCGACCGGGTCGGTCGGCCGGCCATCCTGCAGAACTGGCGTGCACGTCTGTGCACGTCGGTCGACCGGGTCGGTCGACCGGCTGAAGCCAGGTCAGGTTTGAAATGGGGATTAAAAACTTGGTCTTTTTGATTAAAATAAAATCCCATAAAATACATAAAAATCTACAAAAATAGTTTTACCAATATACTTTGATAAACAAACATGCTTGCACAAAATCAAGACATGTTATAAATGATTTGGACTATTTTTGTAACTTGGAAATATTGGCTCAAATGAAAAACTGTATTTTCCAAAACTTGATTTTTCTAAAACTTGTTTCCAAAACTTCACCAAATACAAAAACAAGATATTTAAACAACTTTTAAAGCATAAGGTGTATGGATATGATTCACTACACAAACATGGTGAAATATCTATGTTTTTGACATTAAGCTTTAAACTTGGTTTTGATTAAAACATGTATATAAGAAATACCAAAAACCAAACATGTATTTTTCTAAAAGAAAATTCTTTTCTAAAAACAAACTAAATCAAGAGTGTGTGTGTATATGTACTTGAGCAATCCACCAACTACTCTATCCTTTACATTTTATCTAAAAACAAAATCTTATAAAGCAAACCTAGACACAAGTCTTCATCTTCTTGAAGTCTTCACTTGAAGCCTTCTCATCTTCTTGACTTGGTCCAAACACGATCCATAGAGCTAGACTCCTCTTGAGTACTTGGTGTGGTCTTGATGCACAAGCTCTTGAATCAAACCGTGCTAGCTCCAAAACTTGACTTTAAATCCTTTGTTGAAGCTATGCACCTACTAAGATCTTGATCATAAATCTGTCACTAATTAAACATAAGATCATTAGTACTATAACTACATGAGTTAATCATCATCAAAACTAGAGTGATGGGCCTTCGGGCCAACAATCTCCCCCTTTTTGATGATGACAAAACTCATGAAGTTATATATGCATGGATTAAAGTAAAGCTTCAAAGAAGCTCCCCCTTATCTCATGCATACCACATAAACAAATAGATATGCAATAGATATGCAATAAAGCTCATAAACATGTATGCAAATGTATGGAGATAAACATGCTAACTAGCATAAAACAAATCAAATTCTTTTTCTCCTATTTGCAAAACACCAAACATATATGCATAAACAATCCTTTTTCACAAAACATGTTGGCCCATGGCCTTCCACTCTAGTTTGATGATGATCAACACTCATGTAGTTATGTTTACTAATATTCTTGTGTTTCTAAGTTTCAGATCATTACAGGATATTAGGTTGTGATTAGCTTCAACAAGATGATTAGAATCTATTCATGATGATTCCGGTGCCAAAGCTTAAAGATCATACCTTTGCACTTGGAGAATCACGGAGTTTGGACCGAGTCTACTTGAAGATGAAGATCGTCAAGAAGACTTAGGTATCTAGTTTAGAGTTTGTGTTTAGATCCATATTTGTAAAGCTTAGTTAGTTGATATGCTCAAGTGCACAAAACACACACGTTTCATGATTTGGTTTTTGGTTTTCATGAATAATAGATCAAAACAAGTTTACCTTATACCTATGTATATTAGATATGTTCTAGATATACATACATGCTTTAAACTTGCTAGACAAACTTATTTGACTATCCTATTCATGTTTTGGAAAATTCTAGTTTGATAAAATACAAGTTTTGTTTTTGATAAATTGGCAAGACCAAAAATGAATTGATATGATTGATATATGTCTGAAATTTTTATCACAAGTTTGGTTATCAAAGTAAAATGATAAAACAAGTTTTAGAAAACATATTTTTTAGAAAAAACAGTTTTATTGTGATTAAAACTATTTTTTAGATTTACTGTGAATTTATGGGATTTTTATTGTGTGAAAAGACCTATTTTCAAATCCCGTATCTGTGCAGAACTGAGGACTGGCTGACAGGCCAAGTCGGTCGACCGGACCGGTCGACCGCACCATAGGCCGGTCGACCGGGACGGTCGACCGACGTGCACAAGTCTGTGCACGTTTTGGAGTCTCTGGGACGGTCGACCGGGCCGGTCGACCGAGATGAGAGTTCTGCTCTCAGGATGTTTCGGTCGACCGGGCCGTCGACCGCTATTGCCCAACGGTCACATTTTTGACCGTTGGCGGTCGACCGGACCGGTCGACCGGCAGTCTGTCAGACTGCCAGCTCAGCCTAACAGCTAGTTTTGTATAGGGCTATATAAACCCCATCTCTTTGGGGATTTTGGCCAAGTTTTTAAGAGAAATTTTCAGTTTTCTGAAGTATTTTAAAAAGAGTTTAAAAAGAGTTTTTGGGGCTTAAAACTTCTCATCTTTATTTTTTTGGGTTTTTTGGAAAATCAAAGAAAACTAGGTTTTGGGATTTTGATTTGGTATTTCATTTTCTATCATATACAAGAGATTTCCCAAGTAGTTTTTCTTTGTTGCTTGTTTCCAAAAACACTTTGATTCCACACTTGAGCTATATCTTCTATCCTAAACTATTTAGGATCTTGTTTTTGTGGGAAAAGAAAAAGGAAAGAGGTTTGTGGTGAGATATACCACTTGTTGTAAACCCTTGATTTCTAGAGTTGCTCCCTCTTGGGTAGAGGTGGAGAGTGTTGTATTGGGTTGTTGGTTTGGATCCCTCTTAGGTAGAGGTGATTGAGTTTGGTTGTAGACCTCTTCGGTAGAGGTGTTGGTTGTTGTATTTGGCTACGGGCCTAACCCCTCGGTTGTGAGGAGGTTGTTGTTTGAGAGAGGAGTTTGGTACTCCTAGAGTTGTAAGAAATCCTCTTCGGTAGAGGTTCCCTCGGTGGGAGTTGAGATAGTGGAAATCCTACACGGTGGTGTAGGCGGGGATGTAGAGCAAGGTGCTCGAACCTCGAAACAAATCTTGGTGTTTGCGTTTTGATCCATTGTCTCTCTAACTCTCTCTCTTTACATTTGTGCAAAGCATCATACTTTCATAGCATTCATATTATATACATTGCTTGTGTTGCCTTGCATCTTTCATATTGTAATTTATCCTGATTGCTTGGCTTGATTGTGTGTGCACATTTTTTTTTATTGCTTGATTGCTTGTGTGTGTTGCCTAACTTGTACTCATCCAACAAGAGCTTCACATAGCACCTCAACCCATTTCAAGGGGAATCAAGGGGAGTTAGTCCAGAGCCTCGCAAGGGGAATTCGGCTACACTTGTTGTATTGTATTAGTTTGTGCATAATTTGCATTAGCTTCCGCATTTAGCGCACTTAGTTTGCATTGAGTTTCTAGATTAGCAATTACACCTATTCACCCCCCTCTAGGTGTTTTTCAAAACATGCATATAAACCAAAATCTTTCTCCCCCTTTTTGTCAATCATCAACAAAGGGGTTAAAGTAAAACAAAATCATCAAAATTTTCCCCCTTTTTGTCCAAAACAAGGAACCAATGAAGGGGTAAACAAATAAGTCAATAAAGGTTATATGCGATATACATTCATGAAGAGGAAGACGGTAAAGTAACTTCCCTACACATATACATTACATGAAAGAGGGATGACAAGCCCTAATTCACATAACATATAATATGTAATGCATAAGAGGAGATGTGAAGCTCCCCCTACACACGTGTACCACATAAAGAAGAGTTGTCAAGCTCCTCAATATACAATACACTCAACATGAATCTATATGTAGAAGAGATGTTAATCCTCCTTGCATATAGGCAATACAATTCAAAAAGATTTTGATTTTTGAATAAAACAAATCTTGAGATATCATAAAAAAATTTTTTAATTTTGATACTAATTTTAAAAACATAATGCTTAAGCTTTAAAAAAATTTGAAGTAAGCTTAGCATAAATAAAGTTTGTGTTTTTAAACATGTAAATCGATTTTAACTTAAGCACAAAAACAAATTATATATATGTATGAAAAATGATTATACAATCGAAATTGATACATACATATATAAGAAAACAAAATGATATACAAAATATAGAAAAATAGAGTCAAATTGATACCATTGAAACGATTCAATGATATCAATTGAAATAATAATAGGATCATGTGTATACTCATAAAACATTGAGAATAAATAACTAGTTAAATTAATTTTTGAAAACTAGTTAAAGATCCTTCAAAAACATGAAACCAAAACATATGTATTTCATGAATCATACCAAATACACAAGAGATGACACTCTAAATCAATAAGCTCATAAAGTGTTCATGAATCAAAGTCATGACAAAACAAATGAAGTATGAGTGTACAAGAATCATGTATATAGCATTTTCATGAAAATAGTCATTAAGGCTCAAAGCGATCAAAACAAATTATTCATTTTATTTTATTAAACAAAACATGAAAATTCATTTTTCATTAAAAACAATAAACTTCTAGGTATATGTATGATTTATCTAAATCTAACAATATGCATACATATCCCAAATATAAAAGAGTCTATTAAAGGTATTTGCATGAAGGTAAGAGACTCACGGGTATACATGTATATTTATTAGATTTGAACAAAAATTACATATACATGAAGTAAAAACACGAATATTGACAAAACAAGCGTAAATGAGAGAACCATCAAAACTAGCCTATATATGTGCATATAGTGGGTACAAATGAGCATGAAGTGCAAACATATAGGAATCAATTTGTTCTCACTATTTGTACATGTATAAATACAAAGTTTTGATAAAAACTACATTTAAACTAGTATTTACCACATGAAGCACAAAACTACATAAAACATGACATGCTAAAAATTTCACATATGAAATAAGCATGTAAATAAACTAAGAGTTTAGAAATAATTACCACTAAGGAACTATGTTCCAAAACTCCAAACATGGTGGTTGACCCACCAAACCTCCTTGATAGCGATGCATCTATATATGTGTCCATCAAGTCCATGTGCATTCACCATCAAGGTACCATCCCTCTCACGTTTTGTGAGAGCCCTCACCTACATCAAAAACCCAAGTGGGGGTTTTGGTACCCATTTTCTTTTGGGTCCTTGGGGGTTAGCTTTGTAAGGCACCCAAACATTTTTTATTAGCAAAATTTAAATAATGCATCTTATCAAAATAAAACTTGCTAAATGGCCTTTGCAGCCACAATGTGTACATTTGTACACCTTAGGATGCATATGATTGTGAGTGTGATCGTGGCGTGCAAATAGTGAATATGCATGATGAGAATGATGTGCATGAACATGTGGAGTTTGTTTCTCTGAAAATATAGACTCCAATCTAGTGTGGTTAAATGCACAAGAGCTCAAGGCTGAGCTCAAACTATCAATTTTATTTTCAAAGTTTAATCTCACTATCTTCAATGGTGGCATGTAAAGAAAGGTGAGATATAGAGTCATTTTTCTTATTCTTTTTTAGAAACAATAACTTTTTCTTTTTCAAACATTTTTCTTTTCAAACAAGAATTTTTTTGAAAAACAATCTCCTTTTGTTTTTCCACCACAACAATTTTATTTTTCAAAAACATATTTCCTTCACATAAATCATTCAATTAGACATCAAGGAAATATTTTCATCTTTCAAATTTTCATTTTCTTTTTCTAAACATGCAATCTTATTTTGAAAGAATCATTTTCCTTATGCATGCAATCAAATTTCTTTTTCAAAATTTTATTTTCTTTCTTAATCATGTCATATTTCTCAAGAAGGAGTTGACAAAAAGTGGTAAGCTCATCATATGATATGTTATCTTCATCTACCTCGGATTCGGTAGTTACCTCAAGGGGTTATCCCTTTGGACCATATAGCACTTGTTGGAGACGTCACTTCCAACATCCGAATCGCTCCCCGCATAGTATTGTTCATTTTCGCCAAGGGAGAGGAGGGTGTTCCAAACTACAAAAGCCGAATCAAGATTAGCAACCCTAGATAAATAATCATCGTTTAGGGTACTCTTCAAAGCATAAAGGGCTTTTATATTAGCCTCAAAATTCTTACCATTTAAACAATATGCATTATTAGAGATGGCAAGGTAAACATGAATGCCTAGGGCCTTGAGGTACAAAGACATTTTAACCTTCCAATTTGGATGTTAAGAATGTCAAAGGTGGGTGGTGACATGAAGTCCATGGTGTGTGTACAAAATATTGTGATTAGCCTAAAAATGAGGATCTTTAACTCTAGGTTGTAAGACCCAAAATCAGAGCACTTGGCTCTGATACCAATTGTAGGATCACCTAGAGGGGGGTGAATAGGTGATGGCTAATCTAATGGTCACTTAATGCCAAATATGCGGAAGAAAAAACTATTATGACCTAAACTAAACTTTTACACTAAACACCACGTATAACACAAGAGTGTTGCCGAATTCCCCGTGAAGGGCTCTGGACAAACTCCTCTAGATTCCCCTTGATAAGGTTGAGGTGTCGCGTTGGCTCTCTTGGTTGAATACAAGTGTTAGCAAACAAATCCAAGCAAGTATATCAATTAAGCACACAAGTATATCATGCATATAAAGATAAACACAATAAAGGAATGCAAGATATAAACAAGAGACAAAGAGAGAGAGAGTAAGCAATCGCAAACACAAAGGATTTGTTTCGAAGTTCGAGCACACTTGCTCTACATCCCCGCCTTCGACACACGAAGGATTTCCACTATAATCGATCCACCGGATCACTCGGTGCCGCAACACCTACAACTCTCGGACTCCCTAGTCCGTACACACCGCAAGCCACCGGCTCGCCGAGGCCGCACCTCAAACAAAGAGTTCGCACCCGAACCCGAAACACCAAGTCCCCACTAGGACCCGAAACAATGCGAACACACACGTCCGCCTCCTTAAAGAACAAAAAAAGAACTTTGGTGATCACAACTCTTGATCACCTAAACTCCTCTCACAAAAACACTCCTATAGAATGAATAGCTCAATGGGTTGCTCAAGTGTTTGTGAGAAAACAAGGAAAGAGATGGTGGAGGAAAACTCAAAGAAATCTCTTTTAAACACTCTTGATAAACTCCCTTTTGATTGGAAGTATTAGCTCTCAATTTAGTGGGAAAAACTCTTTTAATGAAGTAGGAAAAACTGGCTTAAAACCCACTAGAAATCTTGTTGAAAAACAATGCCCAAACCCCAAAATTTATAGGCTCAGAAAACTAGCCGTTGGGTTCTGTCAGGCCTGTCGGTCGACCGTCCGGCCGACCGGCCAACGGTCATATTTCAGACCGTTTGAGCCATCGGTCGACCGGCCGATCGACCGAGCCAGGATACAGAGAGCAATCTCTCTGTCCGGTCGACCGCGCGGTCGGCCGGGGCTTTCCAGAGAGCAGAGCTCTCTGGATGGTCGACCGGGTCGGCCGGCCGGCCATCCTGCAAAACTGGCGTGCACGTCTGTGCACGTCGGTCGACCGGGTCGGTCGACCGGCTGAAGCCAGGTCAGGTTCTGAAATGGGGATTAAAACTTGGTCCTTTTTGATTAAAATAAAATCCCATAAAATGCATAAAAATCTACAAAATAGTTTTACCAATATACTTTGATAAACAAACATGCTTGCACAAAATCAAGACATGTTATAAATGATTTGGACTATTTTTGTAACTTGAAAATATTGGCTCAAATGAAAAACAGTATTTTCCAAAACTTGATTTGTCTAAAACTTCACCAAATACAAAATAAGATATTTAAACAACTTTTAAAGCATAGGGTGTATGGATATGATCCACTACACAAACATGGTGAAATATCTATGTTTTTGACATTAAGCTTTAAACTTGGTTTTGGTTAAAACATGTATATAAGAAATACAAAAAACCAAACATGTATTTTTCTAAAAGAAAATTCTTTTCTAAAAACAAACTAAATCAAGAGAGTGTGTGTATATGTACTTGAGCAATCCACCAACTACTCTATCCTTTACATTTTATCTAAAAACAAAATCTTATAAAACAAACCTAGACACAAGTCTTCTTGAAGTCTTCACTTGAAGCCTTCTCATCTTCTTGACTTGGTCCAAACACGATTCATAGAGTTAGACTCCTCTTGAGTACTTGATGTGGTCTTGATGCACAAGCTCTTGAATCAAACCGTGCTAGCTCCAAAACTTGACTTTAAATCCTTTGTTGAAGCTATGCACCTACTAAGATCTTGATCATAAATCTGTCACTAATTAAACACAAGATCATTAGTACTATAACTACATGAGTTAATCATCATCAAAACTAGAGTGATGGGCCTTCGGGCCAACAAGTAATGCGATATCTACGAAAGGCTACATGAAATTTGATCAGTTGCAGCTGATCGGATACACAGATTCAGATTATGATAGATGTATCGACAATAGGAAGTCCACTTCGGGTTATATTTTTCTGATTATAGAAAGATGAATTTAGTCGAGAGGTCATTACAACTATACTGTGATAATAACAGCTTTAGAGCTCAAATGTAATAGTGACAAGAGTTCAAACAAGTTAAAGCATATCGACATGAAGTTTCTTGTTATCAAGATTAAAGTTCGAAATCACATTGTGTCTGTTGATAATTAGTACTATTTTTAACATTACATATCCACTTATTAGGAACTTTCACCTAAAGTCTTCTTAGAGCATATTTCTCATATGGAGATGACTATTCATGATGATATCCTGATTTAGTGAGAGTGGATAATTTTATGTAACAAACATTATTTTTAGGTACACTTTATGTATATTTGTTGATTCCGATAATAAAGTGATAACTGTTTTTTAAATTTTTTTGAGTTTAATTTACGCATTTGAGTTTATTGGCAGTTAGACTCATTGGAGTCATAAAGATAGACTCGTTGGAGTCATAAGGTTAAACACGTTAGAGTCATAAAGTGAAAATCAGTTGAAATTGTATCGTATTTTATCAGAGGACATTTCCATGTCACACATTCACATTTGATTTATATCATTAAGGGTTTTGAAACTTGTGATGTGGAAGATCCTACCTCGATTATACAGAAGGTAATGACCATCATGTTCGATAGTAGGACACTTAATGAACCAGATTGTTTTGAAACGTGGTTTATTGATGGTTAAAGTTTTGATACTATAAAGTTATGTATAAAATCTTTCTAATATGACTTGTTTTGGCTCAAGTAAGAGATTATTAGATTTATTTGGATTAGAGTCTAAATTAATTTGGGCCTACACAGATCTAATTACATTTATACACCCGTCTCTATAAGCCTATGTTATTGAACCTAATAAAAATTGATCAAGCATAATAGTTTAGGTCTAAACACGTTTCAATTACACTTAGCAATGAATGTATTTAAATTAGGATGTTGGACTCATCTACACGTGTGAAACTCATATTATCAATTAAGGTTTAGATCTATGATGAGTTGAATTAGCATTCCTTGGTGCTATATGTTGGCCCAAAGGCCCTTCACTTTAGTTTTGATGATGATTAACTCATGTAGTTATAGTTTACTAATAATCTTATGATATTTAGTTTCAGATATTTAACCAAGATATTAATAGGTGATTAGCTTCAACAAAGGTGTTTTGGAGCTTTCACATGGTGATTCAAGAGCTCGAGCGTCAAGTTCACATCTAGCATTCGTTGGAGTCAAGCTCGTTGGATTGCGTTTGGATCGAGTCGACTTGGAGACGGCGTTCTACAAGAAGGCTTCGGTTTGTTTAGTTTAAGATTTAGTTTAGATCCATTGTAAAGATTATATGTTGATATGCTCAAGTTCACAACATACACACGTTTTATATTTTGGTTTTAGTTTTTGGTTTAACCGATCTTGATTTTCATGAAAGATATTATATCAAAATAAGTTTACATGGTTTAATGTATATCAGATTTGATCTATATACATGTATGCTTCATATTCTTAGAAAAACTTATTTTGATACACTATTCATGTGTTTGGAGTTTTATATTTAGACAAAACTATTTTTGGATTTATGTCAAAAATATTGATATATATCTCTTTCATGTATATTGGATTCTATCCATATACTATATGCTTCAAAGTTGTTTAAATATTATGTTTTTGTATTTACATGTGTTTTGAAAAATCGAGTTTCCATTTCAAAAATACAAGTTTTGAAAAATACAGAATTTGGTTTAAAGCAAAATTTTCAAGTCACAAAAATAGTTCAAAATTTTTGTAACATGATTTGATTTTTACTCAAACATGTTTGTATTTCAAAGATATAATAAGAACTGATTTTTGTGAAATTTATGTGATTTTATGGGATTTAATTGAAGTTAAAAAGACCAGTTTTTAAATCCTAAAAAATACCTGGCAGGCTCTGGCGGTCGACCGGACGGTCGACCGGACAGTAGTAGTCGGTCGACGACCGACCGGTCGACCGATGTGCACGAGATGTGCACAAAGGCCAAGTTGGCTTTGCCGGTCGACCGTGCGGTCGACCGACTGAAGTCACCCACTCTCGGGTGGGGGCGGTCGACCGTGAACTTTGGCCCGGTCGACCGGGCGGTCGATCGGCCAGAGGGCAATTGCTCTCTGGATCTGGCACGGTCGACCGGACGGTCGACTGGAGCGCTCAACGGTCGATTTTTGAACGTTGGCCGGTCGACCGGCCGTCGACTGGAAGGGCATTCTGGCCCTTTTTCAGTTGCCAGCAGGCAGATTTTTAAAGGGATTATAAATACCCCATTTGAAGTTGGTTTTTGATAAGAATTTCAAGAGCCAAAATTTCTATCTTCTCAAGTTTTTAATACAAGTTTTCAAAAGAGTTTTTAAGGCAAAAAGATTCATCTTTATTTGTTTTCAGGGGTTGAAAAAATCAAAGAAAATAGAGATTTGGGATATTTATTTTGTTCTTCATTCTACATCTATTCTAGTTATTTTCTCAAGTATTTTTCTTTATTATTTGATTTTCAAACACCTTGATTTCTCACACTTGAGCTTATCTTCTATCTTGATCTTTGTTTTTGTGGGAAAAGATGTTGTTTGTGGTCTTTGAGATCACCAAGTTATAAACCTTCCATCTTTGTGATATCCCTCTAGTGAGAGGTGATTGAGTTGAATCCCTTAAGTGTGAGGTGATAGTGGAAGTGGTATTTGGCTTCCTCTAGTGAGAGGTGGAGTTGGTTTGTAATCCCTCTAAGTGTAGAGGAGATTGTGGTTGCTGGCTAAGTGCCTATCCCTCTATTGTGAGGTTGATATTGTGCTGGCTCTGTGCCTAGCCTCTAAGTGTAGAGGTTGTGTTGTATTTGAGAGAGGAGTTGTGTACTTCGGTTATTGTATTACCCAAAATCCTCAGTAGAGGTTCCCTGTGTGGGAAGTCCTGTGTGGACGAGTTAGTGGAAATCCTTCTGTATGAAGGCGGGGACGTAGAGCTATGTGCTCGAACCTCGAAACATATTTTGGTGTTTGTGATTGATCCACTTTCTCTAACTCACTCTCTTATATTGTGCCTTGCATTGATTCATATTGTTATATCACACTTATATGCTTGGTTGTATTTGTTTGTGTGCCTCACTTGTGTTTAACCATGAGAGCTTCATATAGCACCTCAACTCTTATTCAGAGAAGTTAGTTTAGAGCTCTTCATCGGGAATTCGGCTACACTCGTTGGTCACACTAAGTGTGTTGCATTAAGTTTTTAATTTCCGCATTATTGTTCATAGATTAGTCGTACACCTATTCACCCCCCTTTAGGTGTACTTTCACTATATATATATATAATATATATATATATATATATATATATATATATATATATATATATATATATATATATATATATATATATATATATATATATATATATATATCATGGGTATGATTCCCTCTCCACCACCAACTACTATGACCTAATCTCTCTTTTGGAGGTCTCTCATCTCCTCTAAGAATCAAGAAGAGAACTTGGTGGCTGGAGAGAAGAATCTCCTCCCTCAACTCCGGCGTCCTTAAGATCATGCAACTTTCGGCATTCATTTCATGATTGAGTCAGGTATGCCTAAACCCTCTTTTGCTTTGATATTGATAAAGAACTTTTAGTTTATAAGGGAGGCTATTGCATGTATGAGATCTTATTTAGAATAATTATTAGATCTAACATTATCTACCATGGTTCCATACTTTTTGAATCAAAATATGTGGATTCTTTTTTAGAGAGAAAAAGCGGGGTCTCAAACTCGAAAGCCCCCTCAATACATAAATAACAGAAAAATATGTTGGATTCTGATGTTGCTTTCGCAACTTTGAAATATGATGGCCAACTAGAAGGTTGTCTTCTCCTTATCATTCTATCCTTTTCCTTTTTTTCCTTTCAATCATTTTCTTCTTTTGCTTTGTGTGCACTAATGTTATAATCAATAGAAGACTAAGATTTTCTTCGAAAAAAATATGTAGACTAAGCTTGGAAGTCTCCAACTTTAGATGGTTGAATTGATCAAGGCAGTAGTTTTATCCAGGAAATGGTTGTGTTATGCAGACAAGCTGATCACACCTAAGCAAGGAGTCTTCTTTCCTTGTTTTTGTTTCCATGCTCAAGGATTTAAATTTAACACCATTAGATCTTAA
>JAVJIF010004254.1:0-161897 GCA_038442645.1 Agave tequilana
TTTTTATAAATACACATATAAGGAGACACATTACAATTTGGTATGATTGGATCAAAAAAATTATGGGAAGGGGGAGAAATCAGCCGCCATCTGACGGGATCCCGTCAGATTCACCTGATATACATTATTCTCTCTCTCTATTATTTCAAGTAACTAAAAACAAAAAAATCATGTTTTTTAATATTTTTTACCTATCCATCAAGTAGGCGCAAAATGGAAGGTCGAAATAGTGAGTTGATTAGCTTGACGGTATAGAATATTTGAAATATAAAAATAGTGTGTGAGGGTTTTAAATGTTTAGATCATAATGAAATGGTCGCATTGATATTTTATGTCTAAAGACGTAGATCTAAGCAATATGCTATTTTTGACCGTCCATTTGCGCCTACTCGATGATGGGCAAAAAGGAGTAAAAATACATAATTTTAATTTTAGTTACTTGAAATAATGTAAATAAACTTTAACGGAATGGATCTTGCATTGGGATGTCATAGGTTTGTATTCAATGGGAAGGATTCCACCTCGAATCTTTCCGCAACTCTCTCTATAAATATATATACAGAGTGTAATGTCCCAATCCTGCGGATATGGAGATGTTACTGTGACGTATTACGAGGGATAAAAATACCCTCACATATATACGCGAAGCATCAGTACAAGAAAGAACCAGAGCACGGAAGCACATTAGTAATATACATTCCAATAATATAATACAATTATACTGTTATCACAGAGCGTGATCCAATATTATATGAATATTACTTCACCAAAAGATGCAAAAATATGATTTACAAGGAGATTTACAAGATAAAAACGGGTAGATCATCACGAGTAGTAAAAGGGAATCTCGAGAGCCGAACAAGAGGGGCTGGAAGTAAAGAACAACGGATAATCTATGGCTAATCCGTACGCTTTCGCTGCACCACTCTATCTCCAACGAATGTTCCCCGCGTTCCAAGCTTCAGAATTTGAACATACAGGTCCCAGGTTGTTAGAAAATAACCCGCAAGTATGTAAAATAAAGCCAAGTAGCGTGCACATGCAAACACAAATGTATCGATAAATCCAAATTAGAAAAGTATATCTCAAAAATCGTGTCATGAGTATACACACACAAGTATGTAATAAGACAATAATTAATGCATTAGATGTAGCTGTGGCAAAACCAGTTGTACAAGCTCATCTGACAGATTCAACAGATTAGCATATCGAGGGGATAATCCAACAGAAAAACCCTCATATATATACCTTACATCTCGTATCGCCATCATTTGAGTGCATACAACCTGAGTTACCCTCAAAGTAACAGAATAAGAAAAAATATAAACAGATACCAAGAAGTGTGTCGTGTATTCAAGTCACGCATGCATGCAATAAGCAGTAAACAAGAATCAATATAAAATCAGAGAGCAAGTCAAGAGATAAATACAGTAAAATAGGTATAATGTCAAGTAAGAGGCAAGCAGTGTATATAATATACAATCAATAAAAACTAGTATCGTTTGTTATTTTAGTCATTCCTGTCAATGTTCCTTAACACTAGTTATCCACACTGGAGTACCTACTTCTGTAGGACTCATCGAAATTATAATATCTAGTATCATTACCCGAACGAGAAAGTGATTAAATAACACCGTTTCTAATATTATCATCGTATACGGAGTGAGGCATGTGAAGTCCAAGGATATCAGAGCATAATTACTATAACACAGAATTAATATATAAGAGGTGACAAGATAACTTGATTACTTGAATTTTTGCAAAGAGTACTTCAAATATGTTTTCCTTTATCAAAATGCATTTTTAAAATATTAACACGTTACTTCTTTTTCATTATGGGTTTTGTGGGTGTAATTCACTAAAAACCCTCACGAGACAAAACTCGTCCTCTAGGGTAACCTAATGTTTAACGGCTTTTGTACATGCTAAGTGCAACAATGGTTCTTACGAAAGTAAGTTAGATTAGGTTATCTCTATTTTTCGTTTTTTGTTTTACTCGAGGACAAGTAAGAGATGGGTGTGGAGTGTGATTATATACGTGCATTACATATATAGTGTCACATTTCCTTATTTATTATGTAATAAAACTCTGCTATTTAATTCATTTTCATGTCTAATGATGTGCAGAGTAATTAATGAAAAAAGAAGAAATGGATCGGTTTATCTAATTAAATCCAGAGTTTAAAAAGCTCAAGAAAATCAACAAACTCATATCCAGAGGTTTAGAAGTAATTCTATCTGAAGACAGAGTATATTAGAGAAGATAATCCCAATAAAAATCAGTTAAAAATGAAAATTTGAAGATCCATTTGGTTAGCTGAGGATCAACATGACATATCGCAAAATTCAGAGCTCAAATAGAACTCCCAATGGATAAAAGGAGATATCGGGACATCACAGCCACATTAGCCCCTAGATCTGGCCACCTGGCCAGATTCAGGCCGCGAAAACGTGGCCAAGTCGTGTTTCCATGGCTATCTATTTGAATCAGGGTGAACGTTTGTTCCCCTATCTTCATACGTTATCTCTTATCTCATTTCTCCTATAAATACTGGCATTTTCAAAGATAGAAGGGCACCACTCCAGCAGAGAGTTAGAATTAGACTTAGGCTTGTAGTTTAACTTAGATTTATGTTTTCTTTATGTAAATTTTGTTTTTCTTTATGTAACTGAGATCAGAGAAAAGTTTCATGAGAGAGGGGAGAAAAGGTTGTATTGAGAGTGACACCAGTATAAATTTTCTCTTTTCTTTTATTGTTATTCCATTTAATCAAAGTTACATTCTTGTTTTATTCTTCTTCTTTTTACTTGCTTCTTCTGTGATTTGTAATCCAAGTGAATCCTATAACCTCGAATCTGTCTTGCCTTTGCAAGTGCCACTGATGGCTAATGGTGATGGATTTTTTCCTAAATCGTGTAATAGTTTAGTATTATTTTTTGCATTTTATTTAGTTTTATTAAACCGGTTTGGAATGGAGAAGATCCTATATGCCATGTTGAGATCGCCTTCAAGCTAAGGTAAGTTGTTGCAACGAATCGAGGTAAGCAAGCACCGAAGAGGTAAGTAAGTTTCTTAGTTTTCTTTCTTTCTTTATTTCTTAGTTTAATACATCTTCAAAACCAACACCTCTTCTTTCTTTTTGACTTAGTTTAGATACACTTCTAAACTCCAATACCATTTCTTCTACCATCTTTTATTTTCTATTCTTCTTAACTCTTAATACTTTTTCTTTTCTTTAAAAAACTAAGATGAAATAATTTAACCGATCTAGTAACTTAGAAATGTCTTACTAAAAGCTTCTATCACAGTTCTTCCTTGTGGATCAAACCCGCATAACCACTTGCTATAGCTGTAGAACTAGGCAACCTTGCACTTTCTTAATCTATTTCTAAACTTCTCTTTCTGTGCACAGGTTTGCCTCGATCAGCAGCCCGCAGAGTGGTCTCTCGCGGTGACTCTACCTCAAAACTTAGAGAATACAAGGCCAAGACCTATTGGATAGATTCGCCCCAGGGTGTGCCCCAGATACCTGCAACCTACCAAGTGTTAGTACCAACACACACACACACACACACACACACAATAAACAAGGGAACCGTAGTATGATTAAGCCTGGAGGCTATACAAATATAGGCACCGATACAAGCATTCCACATATACAATGTATAATCCATTTTATTACTACAAATACAATACAATATACAAATCACACAACCAATACATGTACAACACACCCACATGAAATACATCACCTAAACATAAAATAATGATACTAGCTAAAATCAAAGGATTTGCACTCACTTAAATAATTATTCGGGCACGATTACATTCTTTGGGGAAACATCAGGAATGAAGGAGAGAGAAAGAGAGAGAGAGCATGAGGGAGAGGAGAGAGGGAATTTAATAGGGAGATTAGTTGGGCAGAGAGGAATTAATTAGAGGAGAGAGGAGAGAGAGAATAAAAGAAGCAAAGAGAGAAGAATAAAAACAGAGAAAGAGAGAGAAAGAAAGAAATAAAGAAAGAATGACGAAAAAAGAAAAGAGAAGAAAATGAAAAGAAAAGAGGGACAGGGAGGCAGGTCAGGGCTGGTCAACCAGCCTGCTGCACAGCGGAGAGCCTGGCGGCGCTGGGCCCTGAAGCCCAGGCGGAGGAGGATGGGAGAGAGTGATGGTAGAGGTATTGTTGATGATGTTGAAGAAGAGATGATATTTTTGATGATGGAGAGATGACTTGGAGGAGGAGGTGGTGGTGAGTGATGGATTGAAGAATGGCAGTGCTGATGATTATGGTGGAGATAGATGAAATTGAAGTGGTGGTGGAGAATTTGTGATGGTGATGTGTGAGAAAATTGAAGTAGGAGATGGAAGAGAAAGGAGATGGTGGTGGTGAGTAGGGGGGTGATGAGGCTGGCTGTCGGGGATGGGCCACCGGCGGTGGTGTGGTGCTAGCGATGGGGAATGGAGGAGAGGAGAGAGAGAGTCAAAGTGGGAGATATAGGGGGAGAGAGAGATGGAGATTGAGATACATAGAGAGATGATGGAGTGAGGGGAGTTGGTGGGGTGCAGCGTTAGTATAGGGAAGCCGATAAAGAGATGGGGAGCAGGTGGTAAGGACAAAAAGGAAGGAAAGAAAAAGAAGGAAAAGGAAGAAGAAAGGAAAGGAAAAGAAAGGAAGAAAAAAAAGAAAAAGAAAAAGAAAAAACGGAAAAGAAAAAAAGAAAAAAGAAAAGAAGGGAAAGAAAGAAAAAAGAAAAGAAAAAGGGAAATTGAAAAATTAAATAGAAGAGTAGAGAAGGAAAAAAGCAAGAAAGGAAAAGAACAAAAATACTAATATTATTTAAGTCAGGCAATTTTTACTAATTTAGAAAAATTCCCAAAATTTTCTAAAATAGAAAATATTATCCTGATGAACACTATGAATCAAATTAAAGAAATTCAATTACGTTTGAAAAAAATCCTAGAACCGATCGGTGATACTGGTCGACACCGATTTTAGGAGATTTTGCAAAGTAATTCAGAGAAATTCTAGAAAATAAAAAATCCACAATATTGAAAAATACTACCTGAAACTGAAACTTGTCAATTCTGGCTATCAGAAAAAGTCAAATCAAGCAGTACACTGAGATCGGGTCCCGGATTCGAATTCGGGCTGACTCTAACTCTAGAAATTCGGATTTGATACTAAATAATAATATAAATAATCACAAAATAAAAATAAATACAGAGAAAAGTAGAAAAATATGATCAAAAAATTGGGACACGTACTCAGGTTCATATTTCGGGAACAGGGTGTTACAGAGAGAGATAGACTTGTGTAGTTCTGAAAGGATTCGAGCTCGAATCCTTCCCATTCAAATACAACCATGAAATACACCTAAAGGGGGGTGAATAGGTGTACTAACTAATCTAGGGCAGATGATGCGGAATTAAAAACTTAATTGTAACGCACTGTGTGTAACCAAGAGTGTGCCCGAATTTCCTGTGAAGGGCTCTGAACTACTCCTCTAGATTTCTCTACACTAAGAGTTGAGGTGCTTAATAAGCTCTCTTGGTTGAATACAAGTGTGGGCACACACAGACTATATCTAACATATGAATATGAACAATGTAAAGCAATACAAGATATAAAGAGAGATAGAGTTGAGAGATAGTGGATCAAACACAACCACCGAGATATGTTTCGAGATTCGAGCCACTGCTTCATGTTAACGCCTTCACACAGAAGGATTTTTACTATGTCCACACAGGACCTTCCATAAAGGGACCTCCATCGAGTAATTACAACTCTATACCGGGAGTACACAACTCCTCTCTCTAATACAAATACCCTACACAAGTGGCAAGGCACAAAACCAAAACAAAGAAAAAGTTTACAACTTGGTGATCCAATGATCACAAAGTCTCTCTTGTTGAACTTGAAAGATCATAAACAATTTTTCTCACAATAACAAGATCCTATAGATAGATATTGAATTGATAGCTCAAGTGTGAGAAAAACAAAGTGTTTGAAAAAGAAAACACAAAGAAAAACGCTTGGGAAAAACTTCTTGACAGATAAAGAAATAAAGAACAAAACTAGAATTCTCAAATATTGGTTTTCTTGATTTTTCAAAAACTTTGAAACAAATAAAGATAAAGAATTTTTGGCACAAAAACTTGTTTTGAAAACTTCCTGAAAATCCTTAAGAAGATGGGAAAAATTGCTCTCAAAAATCTTGGTTAAAATTGGCCAAAGGAACCCGTATTTATAGGGGATCCAAAATATTGCCGTTGGGTCTAGGTCAGGTCAAAATTGACCTGTCGGTCGACCATCCAACGGTCAGATTCTAACCATTGGGGCTGTCGGTCAACTCCCAAGGCAATTTGCCTGTTGGTCGACCGCCCGGTCGACTGGGGCCAGAACCAGAGTCTCTCTGGTTCGGTCGACCATGCAGTCGACCGGGGCCAGATCCAGAGAGCAAGCTCGACCGTCCGGTCGACCGGCCCTAGGCCAAGGCAGGCTGTGCACGTCTGTGCACATCGATCGACCGCCCGGTCGACCGCCAGCAGGCTTAGGCTGGGATTTAGGTTTGAAAAACATGATCTTTTTAATACCTATAAAATCCCATAAAATCACATAAAATCCATAAAATAAGTTCTTATAAATATTTGAAGAACAAATATGTGACTAAATTCAACACGTATTTCAAATAAATTGAACTATTTTTGTGATATGAAAATTTAGCTTTAAATCAAAAATGGTATTTTTCAAAACTTGAATTTTGAAATGAAAATTCGTTTTCTCCAAAACTTGTATAAGTACAAAAACATGATAGAGAAAACTTATGAAGCATAGTGTGTATGGATAGAATCCTATATACATATTAAATATATATCTATGTTTTTGACATTAAATCCAAACTAAGTTTTGTTAAAAGCAAAAGTTGAAACCATGAACTAGATATACATCAAAGTAAGTTTCTAAACATTATGAACATAACAATGTATATGGATAAATCCACTATACATATAAAGCATGTAAAGTACTTTAGATGAAATCTATTCATGAAAACTAAAGATATGTTCTTTGAAAATCTAAAACCAGTTAAACCGAAGCCAAAAACTATTTTAACTTGTGTGTGAACTTGAGCATATCAAGACTAACTATCTTTACACAAGATCTAAAAATAAAACTAAGCTAAACAAACTGAAATCTTCTTGTAGAACTCCTTCTTCAAGTCGACTCGATCCAAACACGATCCAAATGAGTTTGACTCTAACCGAATGCTAGATGCGATCTTGACACTCAGCTCTTGAATCAACACGTGTTAGCTCTAAAACTGACTTTAAATCCTTTGTTGAAGCTAATCACTACTAAGATCTTGATCAATATCTGAAACTTATTAAACACAAGATCATTAATAAACTAACCTTCATAAGTTATCATCATCAAAACTAAGGTGAAAGGCCTCTGGGCCAACAATCTCCCCCTTTTTGATGTTGATAAATCTTATCAAGTTATATATGCACAAATTAAGAATAAGCTTTATAGAAGCTCCCCCTTAAATTATGCATAATCAATAAACATATAAAGATATGCAATGTAGCTCAAGATACCAAATAAAATATAAATAAATATAATATATATATATATATATATATATATATATATATATATATATATATTATATATTATATATATATATATGCATAAACACTAAATGAAACATGCATATATAAACCTTAATCTTTCTCCTCCTTTCCGTCACTCATTAACAAAGGGGTGAAGACTGATTGCTAAATGAAAGAACAATCAAAGAGTTAAGAATTTACCGTGTAGCTTGTGGCTAACGGGTCGTGTCCACGAGGAGGAATGCGATGAAAGCTTTTCGGTGATTCATTTATCAACAAAGAATTGTGCTCGTTTTTTTAGTGAAAAGAGAATGAAAAGGAGGAGATGATTAAAAGAGAAATTGCAACTTTAGAGAAGGCTTTGGAGAAGGTGATTTAAAAAGCTTGAAAATTGTTTTGTTGATTATAGTAAGAAGGAAGAAAATCTGGGCTCACTATCTCACTACTCAATGTTTATTCTTCTATGAAATCCTAAATGCCTCAACTTGATCATAGGCAAAACTTAAGATTGACTTTAGAAAGTTTGAAGTAAAGCACATAAATGGTTGAAGAGTTCACTCTTTTCTTTAAGAAATCGTTTTGAATCGAATGTTAAATCATCAAGCGCGAAGAAGCAAGTATGAAATAAAAATAGTTCAAGAAACATTCTTAAAAGAAGTACGAGTTTAAAAATTCAAACCCATCCTCATGTGCCTTCAAGAACACTTTCAAGAAGAAAGGTTTAAGTAAGGTATGCAAATGATTCATTGGGTATTTTCGTTAAAATCAGAAGAGAAGAAGAATTGAAGAGAGGTACAATATTGAGCCCAGAAAAATGATCTAGCTACTCATGGAAAACAAAGAAGAAAGCAAGTAAATAATGCATGACATACCGTAATATAAGTGGAAGAAAATGTGGCTCGATTCTTGTATTGATGTCACTTCAATCTTCAAGTACAAGCACTCAATTCCTCTCTCTCACAAGTATTTATACTGGATTACAAATTGAAAAACAAAAATATAACTTTTGTACTATCTAACAAAGAGCCTAAATCCTTAGAAAATAAACAAAAATTCTAATCTAGTCTTCGCTCCTTTTTCCTCTGTTGAAATTGGTATTTATAGGGAAAAACTAGAGGGGGGAGATCCCTGGAAGATTGGGGGAGTCCCTGGAAGATTGGGGGAGCAAACGCTCCCATAACTGACTTCAACAAGCCGTGAAAATGTGGCTAGGGCCGCGTTTCCACTGCCCTGGTGTGGCCATGTGGCCACACCCAATTGGTGGAATGCTCCGGTTTGGTGATTTGCCCATATCTTCTGCTGGTTTTCTCATTGCAGCTTCAGGATTTGACGAAACAGCCTTGATTGTTAGCTTCAACCGATTGATTCAGGGAGGATTCTTCTCAACCGGTTTTCAACCTCTCTGATATGTCAAGATTTGCCCTGATTTCTTGATTTCGAATTTATTCTGAATTAAATCAGAATTTGGTGAGCTTTTGGGCTTGTTTCTCTTTCCTTCTTTTAGCAATTGGGCCTACATTAAACAAAGAAGAAGAAGACTTATTAATAGGATTTATTAGTTAAAAAGTATGGTGAGGTGACAATGTATATGCAATATATGTGACTAATCACACCCCCCACACTTATCTTTTGCTCGCCCCGAGCAAAATATCAGACTAATTCTAATCAATTATTAGACTACTTTCGCAGGTCACTCGATTGCACTGAGCATGTGAAACAAGCCGTTAAACCTCTAGGTTATCCCTAGAGGACGAGTTTTGTCTCGTGAGGCTTTCAGTGGATTGCACCACAAAATCCATAAAGAAAGAGAAAAAAGTTAGTATAAAGCATTTTAAAGGAGAAAATATTGAAGTATATTATAAGGCTTTAAGTAATCTATAAGTTATAGAAATATCAAATTTTTCATTCTGAAACTCAGTCTTTATTCAAAAACATGTCATTAATTAAAGTAAGGAGTCAAATTGTACTTCTCATCTAGTCTATTAATTTACCCTGAGTCGTATGCACCATCGTGACTGTGAAGTTGACTAAGGGTTCTTTAACATTAACTCTTATGCCTTATTTATATTTATTTTTGATAGAATTTATTCCTCAATTTCATTAGGCTTTCTAATCTGCCTATGTAATGAGCCTTCAGTTGGTGACACCCAAACCGGACAGTTTTAGGGCACCAGGTGAGAAAACACCCTAAGGACTTAAACACTCGAGCAGATAAGGCCGCGAAACCAAGGTTTTTATTTATAAGATGTACCCCTTTTAGGCGTGAATACTTATGCTTCATGAGGCATAAATACCAGCTTAATCAGAGGATTATATATATACATTTTTTTTTCAAACTTATCTAATTATCTTTTGCATAAATACCAAGGCTTGCTTACGCCAAAGCACCTAGATAATCAATAATTAGATTTGTTTATATTTTTTTATAAGGCATAAGAGTCTCTGTTTTTAACCCTAAGTGTGTAAGTGTATTTAGTGTGCAAATTTTTCAAGGTAAATATCAAGACTAAATTACTTTCACAATTTTCTTCTAACCCTAAACATCAAACAAGTTATCTGACTTTGACCAAGTATAAGAAATCCTAATTATGATTTTCTTATTCCTTAAAATTGCCTTAATTCTTACAAAAAATATATCAAAATATTGTTCTAACCTTTAAAAAAGTTTTTTATATATATATAATTTTTTCTTTATTTTATACCATATCGTATATATGCTTGTGTTGTTTGTGTGTGCCTCACTTGTATTTAACCACGAGAGCTTCATATAGCACCTCAACTCTTATTTAGAGGAGTCAAGAGGAGTTAGTCCAGAGCCCTTCACCGGAAATTTGGCTACATTCTTTGGTTGCATTGAGTATTGTTGCAATTAAGTTTTTAATTTCCACATTTAGTTCATTAGATTAGCCGTACACCTATTCACCCCCCTCTAGGTGTACTTTCAGATACCTCCTACCGTTTTTTGCCCCTACCTGACTGATTAGCTTGTGGTCGGTTTCATACAATAACCTACCTCGAGAAATGGCCTGTTAGGAGTCATCTAGGCCCAGATATCCTAGACTAGACTTGGAGATTATTTTTCTTTTTCTTATTAGTTCTTTTCCTTTTACGTTTGTTTGTTGGGTGAATGTTATTTGTGTTGTGCGTGCAAGAGTGGCCCTGGGATCCAATTTCATCAAGGTTAGTTAGGAACACTCCACTTGCATCTACATCACCTCCTGAGTTTATTCCGTCATAGTTAACCATGTGTCGCTTTAAGACAAGTTTTAACCAATTAGAATATCACTTCCCTCTTGCTTTCAGTTATAAGAGACTAACGGTAATAATTTCGAGCTCAAACCCTAATTTATAAACACCCTTCCTAGATTTCATGGCGTGGAGTCTGAGGATAAATATTTCTTCATCCGGAAGTTTGAGAAGTATGTTTGATGATGCGGATTCCCCAACTGGGAAAGATGCAGTAAAGTTGAGATTCATTCCCTTTACTCTTAAGGATACAGCCAAGAAGTGGCTGTATAACTTATCTGTCGGTTCTGTTTCATCTTGGGATGATTTTGTTAAGGTTTTCCTTAAAAAATTCTACCCAATTCATAACACCACCCTCATTAAAAAAAATATAATGCAGTTTAGACAAAGAGACCAATAAACTATTCTGAAAATATTTTGAGCGATTTAAGGATTTGTTAGCCCAATGTCCTCACCACAGAATAAAGAAATGATAGCAGTGCCAAATTCTCTATGACAGACTAGATTACCAAAACCAAAATGCTCCTTGAGACTATGTGTCAAGGAGATTTCTTAAAGAAGAATGAGGATCAGGGTTGGGATTTATTTGAAGCCTTAACTGAAAAGACCATTCAGTGGGAGTCCTGTCCTGAAAAGACTAACCCTACAACATCCAGAACTGATATGCATTCCATTGAGTCTTTCATAGCTGCCGAGTCTAAAATTTAAAATTGATGAGGAGACTAGAATTGTTAGAGGCTAGGAACAGAACTCGGTGAACCAGATCAACCCACCCCAAATGCCAAATTCGGGTTGTACCTACTGCCATGCCTTGACTCACGTTTTTGAAGAGTGTCCTGTATACCAAGCTCAACAGATGCTACCCAATAATATGAATGCAGCCTTTACAGACAAATTTCAACCCTTACTCCAATACTTACAACCAGGAATGGAGGAATCATCCGAACTTTTCGTGGAGTCAGTCTAGTCCTGAGCAGCCGAGATAAAACTTTCCCCACTAATTCACTGCTCAGATCATCAACTTAATTTTCAACCGAATTACCAGCAAATTTTCAGCCCACTTTCCAACAACAACATCATCTAGAGAAAAAGATGTCAGATTTGGAAAAGCTTTAAAAACCATGTCTAAAACACAAGCTTCATTGATGAACAATCACAACTAGGTTATAAATAGGCTAGAAGTTCAGACTAGTCAATTGGCAAACTATCTAAATGAAAGACAAAAAGAAACATTACCAAGTCAGCCGTTGCATAATCTAAAGAACATCTTTCCTGTTCATGAAGCCAGGACATAATATTGAAACAATGCAATATTGTTCACATTCTAAGATCTAAAAAGCAAGTAGACAACCAGGTTTCCAATGTCCCAGTTTTCAATCTCTCAGTGTCCAATTATCCAATGTTTGCACAACCAAAGCTTGTTTCAAATGACCCATCTTAATCATCAAGTTCACAGCCATCCACCTTAAAGTCTAAATAAAAAGAAAAATTAGCTGAGTAAACATACAAGCCTATTGTACCATTCCCTAATAGGCTAACAAACACCAAGACAAAGCTCAAATGGAAAAGATAAGAGAAATATTTAATCAAGTTAAATAAATGTGCCACTTCTTGATGCCATTCAACAAGTACATCATACACAAAATTTTAAAAGACATGTACACCAAGAAAAGATAAAAAAAATATTCTCAAAAAGGTCTTCCTTGCCTCAAACATCAGTGAGTTGCTATCCAGTCCCATCCCTGTAAAGTACAAAGACCCCAGATGCCTAACTATTTCATGTATTATAGGACAGACCACCATCAACTGGGCACTGCTTGATCTGGGAGCAAGTACCAACTTGCTCTCCTTTTTCATATATCAGCAACTCGGATTGGGCGATCTTCGTCCAACGTGGGTACGATACAATTAGCTAATCATTCAGTGAAAGTTCCCAAGGGAGAAATCACTGATGTCCTTATATAGATTGGGGAGTTCATCTACCCTGTGGATTTTATTATTTTAGAAACACAACACGTGCTGAATCTGAAAGCTCAGACCCCAGTCATTTTAGGATGACCCTTCCTAGCAACAGCAAATGCTATTATAAACTGTAAGAATGGGGGGTCAATGCGCCTAACTTTTGGAGACATAACTAAGGAGATAAATGTTTTCCACCTAGGAAAACAACCTCGAGATTTGGATGATCAATCATTCAAAGTGAACTTGATTGAGGAGTTAACTAGTAAACATGAGGAAGAGCCAAAATATGAGTCAGAACACGAATTTAATTTGGAGTCGGATGACTTCAATCTTGACCAAATAGTTGACTTCGCGGTAGAATGGGCAACGAACACAACCCGATCAACCCTTTTCAGAAAGAACAATCCTCAATTGAGCAAATCCCCTCTTCCAAACTGAAAACTCTTCCTAGTCACCTCAAGTACAAGTGCTTGGGTGAAAAGGAAGTCCAGTTATCATCGCTTCTCATTTAACGGAAAAACAAAAAGGGGATCTTCTTGTAGTGTTGAGAAAAAATAAAGAGGCCATTGGCTGGACCATGGGTGACATCAAGGGGATCAGCCCATCAATTGTGCAACACCATATTCATCTGATAGAAGAGGTAAAACCCAAATGAGACTCACAGCGTAGACTCACCCCTATCATGCAAGAGGTTATACGTGTAAAAATCCTTAAACTTTCAGACAATAGGATAAATTATCTCATATCTAATAGCCAATGAGTGAGTCTACTCCATGATATGTCTAAGAAAGCTGGCTTTACTATGGTAGAAAATGACAAAAGAGAATTAGTGCAAACTCATCTTCTGATGAAGATTTGAGTTTGCATTGATTATCACAAGCTAAATTCCGCCACATGTAAAGACCACTTTCCTCTTCCCTTTATAGATCAGATGTTAGAAGGATTGATCAGATATGAGTATTATTCTTTTCTGGATGGATATTCAGGATACAATCAAATTCTCATTGCTCCCAAAGACCAAGAGAAAATGACTTTCACTTGTCCCTTTGGAATATTTGCATACCGTAGGATGCCATTTGAATTATGCAACGCTCGTGTAATCTTCCAACGATGCATGCTTAGTCTATTTTCGGACATGGTGGAATAATTTTTTGAGATATTTATGGATGACTTTTCGATCTATGAAGATTCCTTTGACCAATGCCCGCATCATCTCAAATTGGTTCTAAAAAGATGCATGAAAAAAATTTGACACTTAACCGGGAAAAGTGTCATTCATGGTCAACATGAAATTGTCCTTGAATATGAGGTTTCAAGAAGAGGAATTGTGGTTGATAAATCTAAGGTGGAAGTGATAACCAAATTCCCTGTGCCAAAATGCATAAAAGACATCAGATCTTTTCTAGGGCACATCAGTTTCTATAGAAGATTCATAAAAGAGTTTAGTAAGATTGCTAGACCTTTGATAAATCTATTAGCTAAGGATGTGCCCTTCTATTTTGATGATGGATGTCTAAAAGCTTGGGAGAGGTTGAAACAAGAACTTGTCTCTGCCCCAATTATCTCGGCACCTGATTGGACTAAACCATTCAAAATCATGTGTGTTGCCTCTGATTTTGCTATTAGTGCTGTCCTAGGATGGCATATCGATAATAGGCAATACGTGATCTATTATACAAGTAGGACACTAAATGATGCCCAAATCAATTAAGCGATAACTAAAAAGGAATTTTTGGCCCTTGTATTTACGTTGGAGAAATTTTGACAATACCTACTCAGGTCCAAAATAATGGTGTTCACCGATCATTCTGCCCTATGATATCTAATGCAAAAGGGACACTAAGGCTAGATTTATTTGTTGGATCCTTCTTTTGCAAGAGTTTGACCCTGAAATAAAGGACAAAAGGGCATTGAAAATGGGGTGGCAGATCACTTGTCAAGAATCCCCAATGCACCTGTGAAAACAATACCGATCAATGAGAACTTTCCTGATGAATACATCCTAGTGATGTGTAAAGAGCCTTGGTATGCTGACATTGTAAACTATCTTGCAACCGGGCAAATACCTTCAAGTTTGTCAAGTCAGGACAAACATCACATTTTCACAAAGATACGGTTCTTCTTCTGGGATGAACCATATCTCTTCAAATATTATCCTGATCAGATCATAAGAAGATGTCTCCCAGAGGATGAGCACAACAGTGTGTTGACCTTTTATCATGAGTTTGCATGCGGTGGATACTTTGGTCCCCGCAAGACTGTTAAGAAAGTTCTACAGAGTGGGTTTTATTGACCCACTCTATTCACGGACTCTTTTAAATTCTGCAAACTCTGTATAAAATGTCAAATGACTGGTTGGGTAACACAAAAGCACATTATGCCCCTTAACTCAATTTTGGAAGTAGAAATTTTTGATATGTGAGGCATCGATTTTATGGGACCCTTCCCTAGCTCGTTCGGTAACAAATACATTTTGGATGTTGTAGACTATATTTCTAAGTGGGTCGAAGAAGTACCAACGAGGACGAATGATAGCTAAGTTGTCATCAAATTTTTTAGAGAAAACATCATTTCCCGCTTCGGACCCCTGTGCGATAATAAGTGACAATGGAACTCATTTCTGCAATCGGGATTTTGAAGCCCTAATGCGAAAGTACTCCATATCTTATAAATTATCCACGGCATACCATCTTCAAATGAACAGGCAGATCAATGAAACTAATGGATAAATAAAACTCATACTGGAGAAAACCGTTTGGCAAAATAGGAAGGATTGGTCAGTTAAGCTTATCGATGCACTCTGGGCTTACCGAACCGCTTTCATAACTGTTCTAGGAATGTCTCCATACCAAGTTGTGTTTGATAAACCCTGCCATCTGCCAGTGGAACTAAAGCACTGTGATTTATGGACCATAAAGCAACTCAATTTTGACTTGAACAAAACTAGTGATTTGTGAAAACTGAAGATTTTCGAGTTAGAAGAGATAAGAAATGAAGCTTACAACAATGCCTGAATTTTCAAAAGCAGAACCAAACTTTTTCATAATCAATCCATCCATAGAAAAAAATTGTCCCAGGACAAAAAGTTTTGCTATACAACTCTAAACTCCATCTCTTTGCTAAAAAGTTAAAAACACGTTGGTCAGGACCCTTTTTGGTAAAAACTGTCTTTCCACACAATGCAGTGAAAATCTCAAATCCTAAGAATGGTGACGTGTTTAAGGTCAATGGACAACGATTGAAACTGTTCTTGACTACCGTGCCTGTGCCACATGGAGTTACTGAACTTGGTCGCTGTGACCCAGTATACGAGTGACTAGGCCTTTCTCTGATTTCCCCAGTTGTTCATTGTAAAAAAAATTCTTAAGGGATTCTTTTTGTAAATAACCACTTTTTCTTTCCTTTTTCTTTTAAAAATAAAAAATATAAAACAAAAGATTTGTTAGATTTTGAACAGAATTTTAAATACCTAAATCTCTTATTTGAATTTCAAATCTCCTCCAAGGGAAAAATAGGAAAGATCCCAAAGTCTTACCATATTTAAACCCTTCTTTTCTCTCCTCCGTGTATCGTCTTCTAAACCTAGACCCAGATCTGAAGAGGAGAGATGGAGGCGCCGCCATCCCCCAAAACCCAACCCTTCTTTCTACCTTTTTGTCGCGGAAACCCATATCTTGTCGCGTTTCCAAGGCCTGTCTATAGAGCCAGCCACGTTATCAAGCTTCACATAAGTCGCCATCAACTGTAGATCTAAGATCTACTTCCATCTTCCTCTCTGCGACCACCTAGACTACTCAGCAGTCTATCTCTAGTTATTTCCCCCACAATTTCTGGGGAAGATTTGCGAGTCCTTTTCCCTCCTATTGTGATTCTTTTCTTCATTGTTATCCATGGCACCCATAATATTTGCTGAGAAAACTTTTTCTAGGATTTTAACAAATGTTAAAGGGTATGGAAATATTTTATTGATCGCATAAGGGAAAGGCATTAGTATGGATTAGTATATGATAAAGATGAAAGTGATGCGTTTTATTGCCCTGATGTGGTCGCACAATTTTACACAAATATTGGCACATCCACAATTGACCATGATCTCCATCAGTTTATTGTGCACTTTGACTCAGGGGATTTAGTTGTTAATATTAACACAATTGAGGACATCACATGAATCCCCTTCCCTCCACAGCATGTTGCACCTGTACCACTCATCGATTATATGTCTATTATGGGTGTGAGATGTCTAGAAACAGACCGTGGTCTCAAGACGAGCACCGCATTTCATAATGTTCATTGTGTTGGATGATGGGTCCAACGCAACATCTAGGTATAGATCACACGACCTCAGTCAACAGACCAGTACTGCAGATTGTACACAGATTGTTGACCAGGCAGCACATGGTCTGTTTGAACACAGTCCTCTGGCAACACTTGATTGCCAATTTTCAGTGCATTTGGGGTGCAAAGTATCCGCACCGGTCCTTATCTCTCACTTGTGCAGACACTTTTTGCCGGATGAAGTATTTTCAGCATATGACCGGGTCTTTCCACTGAGCGCATCATGAGTGCCTACAATAATTTCCTTCATGTGGTATGGACACCTACCGTCATGACTGAGGATGTTCCTGCTGAGACTTTCTTAGAAGAATAGAGTGAGGAGCAGGATGAGAGTGCATTTTGGCAGTAGCCACCTGTTGGCCTAAAGGTCCATCACTCTAGTTTTGATGATGTTAACTCATGTAGTTATAGTACTAATAATCATGTGCTTATTTAGTTTCAGATATTTGATCAAAATCTTAGTAGGTGTTTAGCTTAAACAAAAATTTAAAGTCAAGTTTTAGAGCTAACACATGATGATTCAAAAGCTCGGGCATCAAGATCGCATCTAGCACTCGGTTGGAGTCAAGCTCATTTGGATCGTATTTGAATCGAGTCGTCTTGAAGATGAAGATCGACAAGAAGACCTCGGCTTGTTTTAGTTAGAATTTGTTTTAGGATATAATGTAAAGGATAGATTAGTTGTGGATTGCTCAAACTTATACACTCACAAAAAACTTTAGTTTTCGGAAAATACGGTTTTGGTTTTCATGATTAAATTTCTATATCTCAAAAACTAATTCACATGTTTGTAATATGTGTTGATTTTTCAAATGAACTTATTTTTATAGGATTTATGAAGATTTTATGATATTTAAAATGTATTTAAAAAGATCTTTAATAAACCCTGAAAAATGTGTTTTTAGGCTGCTTGCGATCGACCGATCGATGATCGAAGGCTAAGCCAGTCAACTGAGCGGTTGAATGACGTGCATAAGCCCATATGACTTGAGCTTGGTCGATCGTCCGATCGATGGCAATAGAGATCAGCCGACCGATCGGTCGACTGACTGAGTTTGCAGAGCTCTCGGGTTTTCTCAGTCGACTGGGCGGCCGACCATTCTGCTGATCTGCTCAACACCTTATAGATTTCTTATCATAACCTTTTATTCTTATATTCAATTAATATGACTTAAATTGCATTTCAAAGATAACTTTTAGGGCTACATTTCTTATTCAATAATTATTTTCTGATTCAAATGTTAAAGATGTCAAATATTGGGTTGAAATCTGTTCTTATTCTGAAAACAGTTTACAGTTTTTGATTTGACACCTTTCAGTATTTTATTGATAACTATCTACTCTAAAATGATATTGAGCTGATTTAAGTTGCACTAGAACGAATACTCACAGATTTACAAATTATTCTTATACACTTATTTTTAAATTCTGAATTTTAAGCCTGAAAAATGTGCTCAAAATTGACCAACAGACTGCAAGATTGGCAATAACGGCTATTTCCTCTAAAAACTGTTTTAAAATATGTTTCTTTTAAAATGAGGAAAGTTGAATTTTTTATGGTTAATTTCTTCCTCTTTAAACCTGGTAAAACTATTCTAAAAGTGTTATTCTAAAACCTATATAAGAGGTCATTGGGATTGAATATTTCAAAACAACAAATTCTTTTGAAAATCTAGTTTCTGCTTTCAAAGAGAAAAAGTTTCAAGTTTGCTTTTGTGCTCTTATTTTCAAAGTTTTATTTGAGTTTTTTATTCTTAAAATCTCACTTTCTGATTTTCACTCTCACTTACATCCTTGAGCTTCAAGTTTACATTTTACTGTATAGGGTTTTTGTAAGAGAGTTGCAAAGAGAGTATTTGTGATCTCTTGATCACCAAGGTTTTTGAGAGCTATTCTTCCTATCTTTTTCAGTGGTTTGCAAAAGTTTAGTTTTTGAGCCTAAAAAGTTTTATCTTTTATTTGTTTTCAAAGTATTGAAAAATCAAAGAAAAGGGAATCTTTGGGAAATTAGTTTTGATCTTTCTTTACAAATCTATTTGGTGTTTTTTCCCAGTGTTTTTTCTTCGTTATTCTCTTTTTCAAACAGTTTATTTTTCTCACACTTACGCTATCATCTCTAATCCTATCTATAGGATATTGTTTTTGTGAGAAAAATTTTTTGTGGTCTTTTGTGATCACCAAGTGTTGTTTGTGATCATTGGATCACTAAGATTGTAATCTTTTTTTGGTTTGGCTTTGTGCCTATCCCTCTTGTGTAGAGGTGATTGTGTTTGTGAGAAGAGTAGTGTACGCTAAGTATAGTGTTGTAATTCCACAGTGGAGGTGCCTTTATGGAAGGTCCTGTGTGAACATAGTAGAAATCCTTCTGAAGGCAGGAACGTAGAGCAGTGGCTCGAACCTCAAAACATATCTTATTGTTTGTGTTTGATCCACTATCTCTCAACTCTCTCTTATATCTTGTATTACTTTATATTGTATATATCCATATGCTAGATATACTTTGTGTGTGCTCACACCTGTGTTGAACCAAGAGAGCTTCATGTAGCACCTCAACTCTTAATCTAGAAGAATCCTAAGGAGATAATCCATAGCCCTTCACCGGGAATTCGGCTACACTCTTTGATTACATATAGTGTTGTAATTGAGTTTTAAATTCCGCATCATTTGTTTAAATTAGTTAGTATACCTATTCACCCCCCCTTTAAGTGTATTTCACCACCCTCTGTGACGCTAAGACCTTTATGTCCTCCATCTAGAAGGGCATGAAGAAAATTTTCAAGAGGCAGGACAAATTGAGGAGAAAGGTGGAGGAACAAAATGAGAGATTAGAATAAATTGAGGAGGGTTTGTGGCATTCTCAATCAATGGGCCCAAGCACTTCAGCTGGCCTGAGTAGGCGCCCGAGGTGATATCACGACATAAACTATCTTATGCATTTGCATTTCATTTTCATACATTGAGGACTATGCATGTGATAGGTGTAGGAGGAGGGTACTAACATAGGATTTTTCTTTCTTTTTATTTTCCTTTCTAGAGGATTGTTCTTTCTTTTTTATTTCTAGATTTTCTTTTTTAGGATTTTCCCTTTTAGATTTTTTTCTTTTTTAGGAATTTTCATTCTTTTTCTAGGAAATTTATCCCTAGATTTTTCATTTAAAAAATATATATATACAATAAAATAAAAACATATTTTGAAATAAGAAAAGAGTTTTGATCCATCTTTAAGAAAATTAATTTGATCTTAGGAATTAGGAAAACTCTAAACTAGGATTTCTTAATTTAAGATTGAAACAAAAAGAATTATTAGATTTTTAGGTTAAGAAAGAAAAAGTAGAAAGATAATGGGATCTTGAATTTTTTTCCTAAATATTATATACATTTACATATTGAGGAATTAAAACAAAGACTTAAATGTCTTTATAAAAAAAGGGTGTAATTAAATAAACACTAGATCACTACTTAAGTTGGTTAATTGTGCCCTAGTAAGCATGATCAGTCACGCCTAAAGGTGGTTAAGTCCTTAGCGTTCGTAGCCTTGTTTACTCGAGTCTTGGAACTCAGGGGATGTATTCTCATTCGGTGCCCTAAGACCGTCTGGTCTGGGAGTCATCGGTTCAAGATTCACTACATGGGTTAATTAGAAAGCCTAATGAAGCTAAGAAAAAATGTATATATATGTCTATATTAAATAAAAATATAAATATAAATAAAGGTACCACAGTCTGAATAGCGATTCCTCATATATATGTGTATATCTTCTAGGCTTGCTACAAAATCCAATAATCAATCTACTCTCAACCACTTAACCCTATTTGAAGACAAAACTTCAAGTGGAGAGTTATAATTAATAAGGAATAGTTTAGCTTAAGCCAAAACCACAAGATCACTTTATTTTCGCGAAAATGGATCATAAACTTTCTTTCTTTTAAAATATGTTTAAAAAATCGCTAACATTTGTTTTCTCTTTCTTATGTATTTTGTGGGTGTAATCCGCTGAAAACCCTCAAGAGACAAAACTCCTCCTCTAGGGGTAACTTAGAGGTTTAACGGCTTATTGCACGTGCTCAGTGCGTGGTGTAATAACTTCTTAGTTTCTTAGATTAGTTTTTTGTTTGCTCGAGGATGAGCATAAAGATAAGTATGGGGGTGAGATTAGTAACCAATTTTGCATCATCATCATCATCAGATTTCCCACCATATTATGTTAATTATGTTACTAATAAATCTCATTTGGGTATTTAGCAGATAACTAAAAGGACAAGGACAAGATGGTAACAAAATTCTAATTTTCAGCTATTTTTGGATAATTAAAAGTGATTTCTTGCGGAGCAAGAATGATGCTTCTAGAGAGGGGTAGATTAGTTCTAAAAATTAGAGAATGAATCTGGAGTAATGCTAGCCAAAGTGCACAAGAAATGGATATTCCTTAGAGCTACCCTTCTAGAAGAGAGAAAGATGGCACTGGATCGGGGCCTCCGCGCCTGATCAAGCCGCGGAAATGCGGCTTGTTGCTGCATTTTCGTGGCATTCTCTTGGATACAAGCCTGGATCGACAACACCTGGCTGATCGTTTTCGTGCTCTCCAAGCCTCTGCTGTATAAATACCCTGTAAAAATATCCGAGAGAGAGTTAGACAAAGAACAGAGAGCAGAGTACCTTAATTGCTTTTGTATCTAATTTCTCTTATACTTGTGTATCATTGGAAATTAGTTTAGGTTTTCATTCCAAATTTTGAGTGAGGAAGAGAGATTGTTATTTTAATTGAGAAGGTGACAATCAATACAAGAATTTTTCTTCTCCTCATTTATCTTTCTTGCAATCTTTTAGTTGTGTTTTTATTTCATGTCTCTAATAATCTTTACTCCTCTAATAAGCTTTTCATTTTTTACTTTAATTCTATGTCAAACTAACTTTCTTTTTGCATGGCTAACTAACTACTAACTCACTAACCTTACCTACTTGATTGATAACCCACATGAATTAAATAGCATGCCAATAAGCCTTATGCAAGTAAGAGCTATAGATGTCTTATGATGAAGGGTTCTAACTCTAACTCTCTAACAAGCAATCTAACTCTTATATTTTATGCTCTAACTTTATGTTCTTAATGATCTATTGATTTCTAAACTTGCTTGTTTTGACTCGAAGAATACCCACTTATCTTTACCGATACCGATAGTGTACTTGTTTCTCACCCTAATCTCACCTTAAAATGAATCTTGATTGGTGATATTCAAGTTTTTTCCGTGTAACGCAAAGTGAAGGGTGAATAACTTTCATTAGAACACCACATGACTAGTTCTCAAAATATAAGACTTGTGCATGCTAAGGATCCACTGTGAGGCTCTATCATTAAGCAAGTTAATGATTAGTGGGATTCATTATTAGAAGGTTAGCCATGCAATCTTTCTCATTTTTGAAAATTTAAACTTTTTCAAGCGACCTTTTCTTTATTAGCTTCTTCAACTTCTTCAAAATCCTTTTTCAAACTCTTTCTTAAAATATTTTTTCAAACTCTCTTTTAAATTTTCTTTTAGTTTCTTTTCTTCTCTTCATTTGCAATCGCCATTTTCTTGAAACCACATTTCTTCTCACTTTGTTTTTACTCGTCTTTTCAACCACCACTCATTCACTTATGTTTTATTTTTCCTTTCCATCTCCCATAGTTTTCACAAGCTTCTTTTATTTATTTCATTGAAACAAAGAAGAAATATCTTTAGAAAACAAAGAAAAACTGAACAAAGCTTCTATCGCTCCCCCTCCTTGTGGATACGACTCGTTTTGCCACTTGGCTATAAAAAAAGTTCAAAGGAAATAAGCACATTCTCTAAATGACATAACTCACATCAACTCTGAAATCACAATTTTTAGTGCATGCTATTTTTTCGAACAAGTGACAATCAATATAATGTTCCCTCTTCTTCATTGTTACTCAATCTATTAGATCGTTGCTTTATTTCTTCTCTTTCTACAATTCTTTTATTCTGAGATAAATCTTCTCAAATGATTCAAGGTAAGAATTCATCCAAAACAGGTAACTTTTTTTTATTTTTTTCATTTCATTTCTTAGTTTACAAACATGATTTTAAAGCCAATACTTTTTCTTATTTCTTTTCTATTCTTTCTCTTTTAAGATAGTTCTTCTTTAAATTAAAACAACAACACTATCTTCTTCGATCTTCTTTTCTTCTCTTTTAACATTAACACTTTTTCTTTCTTTTCAAAAACTAAGAAGAAATGTTTAAAACCATTTTAAGTAACTTAAAAAGAATTACTAAAAGCTTCCATCTCAAGTCCCTTCTTGTGAATCACGACCCGCATACCCACTTGTTATAGCTGTAGAATTGGGCAACCTAGCATGTTCCTAAACTTTATATTTTATGTACAGGTTCAGACCCGATCAAATTTTTGCGCCATTGCTAGGAGGAACGATAAGTAATCTTTTTAATTTATTTAACTATTTTCTTCTCTGTTTTTATGTACAGGGGCTAAATTCTGAAAATCAACAGTTACAGAACATATATAGCAATCCTGAGCCTCTGCTCTATAAAGCAGAGATCAGGGCACCACATCATTGCCGTCGTAACGAGGCCAAAGCCGCGATTTCGCGATAGTTGTGGGGAGACTAGTAACCTGGTTTCTTGTAAGTTACTTGAAATTTCAATATCTATCTTTGCAGTTAGTAGTTTTCTTATTTAGTTCACTGCACATACTAATTCTAACTCAACAATAACATGGTTGATGTAAATGCTAAAAATTGTTTAGACTTTGCATCTAGGGCATTTATCTATTTCATTACATTTATAGTATTGTTGAAGAATGTAAGAGTAAGGTACATTTGCATCGCATGTAGCTTAACGAAACACAGTTATATGATTTATTTCTTGAGTGTTATTTAGCTATATACATGCACACGCACTAAAATGAATTAAGGGATTGTCCTATAAATATGATAAGGTGGGGAAGTCATTACCCTTCTTTAGCTCCTCACTCACTAACCTAGCCTAACTTAAAATTGAGTAGATGTTGGTCCCAGGGATATTTCGGACTCATTAGGAGATTGACCTAAGGGAAAAGTTGTTAGAGTTTGACTCAGGCCAAATCAGTGTCAAAGATTAGGAATTGAGAAGCGAAACCTCAAAGAACAGTGATTTGGCATAATTAAGCTCATATCTCCCACTGATCTTACCCCTACCTGGCCTATTAACTTGTGGTAAGATTGTTGTAATATACCTCCCGTGGACAATCTAACCAGTTATAAGTCATCTAGATTTAAGGTCTATCCTAACTTAGGCCAGATTTTTTTTATTTTTGTGTTTGTTTGTTTTATTTTGCCATTTCTTATGCGACGTGGATTATATTTATAATTTTTCTAATGAATATAGTGATCCACACTTCACCCAGACCTCTTTTGACTAGGATATCACCAATCCGGCATTTCATAACTTTAACCAACCAAGTATGCTGGATTGGTTTTATCCGAATCAACATATGCCCCAGCCCTAATATTATGAATAAGACTCGAACAATTATCATCTCTCCTCTTCATCGAGTCAGTGGAGATACAACTCCCCTGAGTCATATGGTCAACCGCCTTACTAACAATCAGCTTCATATACTCCTTATCAAGATCAACCTATAGAAGAAATTTTTGAATTAGAAAAGAGTCTAGAGGCCTTCCTTGAGTCTGAATGAAAAACCCAAAACATGAAAGACTCACGAGCACATCAAAACTTTCTAAATCCAAGATCCTTACTTTATTTTTAAGTCTCACAACAACAAGAAGAACCTACTGACTTAAAAAGAATATGAAATTCATGATTCAGTCCCAAATGATTATATTCAATTCCAAAATGAGTGTCTCCAATCTATTGATAGGTTAGAAGCAAAAATGAGTCACTTGGTCAAAATAATTAATGATAGAAATGAGAAAAACTCTACCTAACACATTATGGATCATTCCTGATTCTCCTAGCCATATTGATAGGAACCAAGAATCATGGTATCTTGGAGATTTTAACCAAGATTCAGTTCCATCACAATATCTTAAACTTGACCAATCTCAAACCTTGGACAAATTGACAAGTATTCACTTCAAGGAAATTGAACTTGATTATAAATGTGACCCTGATCCCCACCTTTGTGATTCAATTTCAATTTTGAATATATGTTGACTCCAGTATCCATACCCGATTTGGACCCAATTCCCGAACAACATTGATTCTTGTACCCATAAAGCTTAAAATTGAACCACCTATTTTGGATAGTCACATTCCATTGATGAGAAAAGAATGTGAATTTTAATTCTTTAATTTGGACTCAATTCTTGAACCGAAACCGACTCTTGAACCAAAACATGATTTGAGTCATATACTCGAGTTAGTATTGGTTCCCGTTCCTTTCATTCCAAAGTCCAAATCATCCATTCCACAAGATCAGATTCCTTTGTTGGATCAAGGTATAGACCATAATGACTCTGAGAATAACTGGGACAATTTTAATGTTAGAAACTTGAATGATCCTATTCAATTTGGGGATGATAAACATGTAAATAGAAAAGAGGTCATAAAAGATGGGTTCTTTGAAAATTCACGTTACTTAGATTGGGCAGTAATGCTTGACCCAATTCGACCACCACCAGAACCACCACTTTGAGGTAACATTTTTCCTTCTCTCTTCTTTTTCGTACACATATGCATTCATTCATACATTGAAAATAGTGTATGAGATAGGTGTGGGGGAGTATGAGATAGGTGTGGGGGAGAATTCTAACATAACATAGGTTTTTTTAATATATATAAAAAATATTTTCTTTTCTTTAAAACTTTTTGAAAGGAGAAACAATATTTTAACTTATTTTTATAAGAAATTAAGTTAGTTTTAAGAAATAGGATAATCACAACTAGGAGTTATACTTGGTCAAAATAAGATTATTTATTTGACTTCTAGGGCTTGAAAAAAATTGAAAAAGTAATTTAGTCTTGATTTTTATCTTGATGATATATGCATACTTTATACACTCACACTTAGGGTTCAAAAACAAAAATTCTTATGCCTTATAAATATATATATATATATATACTAAAAATCTTCTGATTAAGCTGGATATTTGTGCCTTTAAAATATAAGTATTCACGCCTAAAAGTGGTTCATATTATAAATAAAAACCCTTAGTTTTGTGCCCTGGTTTGCTCGAGTTCTCAAAGTCCTTGGGGTGTTTTTCACCTGGTGCCCCAAGATCGTTGGTTTGGAGTCACCGACTAAAGATTCATTACATGAGCGAATTAGAAAGTTTAATAGAACTAAGGGATATTATTGCTAAAGCATATAAAAATAAGGTATAAGAGTTAGAGTTGAAGAATCTTTAGTCAAAAGTTCACTGTCACAAATGTGCATATGACTTAGGATAAAATAATAGACTAGATGAGAAATACAATTTTAATTCTTATCTTGATTGATGATAAGTTTTTGGATAGAGACTAAGTTTAAGAATAAATAGTTTGGTATTCCTACGACTTATAGATTACTTGAATTTTTTGCAAAAAATCTTCAAATATTCTCTCTTTCAAAATGCATTTACAAAATAATAACACTTTGTTTTTCTTTTTTTATAGACTTTGTGGGTGTAATTCACTGAAAATCCTCACAAGAAAAAACTCGTTCTCACCTATAGGTTTAATGACTTGTTGCACGTGCTAAGTGCAACCGTGATTCCTACGAAAGTGAGTTAGATTAGGTTATCTCTATTTTACTTTTTATTTAGTTTGCTCTAGGACGAGCAAAACATAGGTGTAGGGGTGTGATCGGTCACTGATATTGCATATTTATTTTCACATTCTCATATTTATTTACTAATGAAGAAAGAGAGAAAAAAGCCCAATAGCCCAATTAAATTCAAAATTAAATTAAATCAAGAATTGGGGAAAATATTTAGAAAATAAACTAAAGATCAGAGCAAATCAGAGTAATAACACTAAATGAAAACTGATTAATTTTAGATTTTTATAAATCCATTTTGCTTAGCTGAAGATCTCTAACTAAATATCAATAGAGATATCGCTGAATCCAAAGCTCAAACTGAAAACCTGTTTGAAGATAAAAGTGTATATACAATCAACGGACCACGACACCCCAGGATCTGGCCCTATGGTCAAATCCTGGCTGTGAAAACGCGACAAAAGTCGCGAAAATGTCGTGTTTTTGCGGCTTTGTGGTGGGGTCTAGGGGAGCGTCAGATCCCCCTATCTTCGTACGCTCCTTCTCCATCCATTTATCTAATAAATGCCTGCAAATTCAGAGGCATTAAGGCAACACATTGCAGAGAGAGATCTTAGGCGAGATTTTTGTTCTAGTTTAGTTTAGGTTTTTTTCTTTTAAATGTGATTTTATATTTTCTTTATAGCTCAGTTTAGAGAAAGTTTCATGAAAGAAGAAGAAAAAGAATTGCAATTAGAGTGTCAATGAGTGTAATTTTCTTCTGAGAGATTTGTATTGAGGGTGACAATCAATATAATGTTCCTCTGCTTCTTCATCATTAATCAATCAGTTAGATTGCTGCTTTATTTCTTCTTTTATACTGCAACACTTTTATTCTATGGTAAATCTTCTCAAATGATTCAAGGTCATTCTTCCAAAACAGGTAAGTTTTCTTTATTTCTTTCATTTTATTTCTTAGTTTAGAAACATGATTTTAAATCCAACATTTTTACCTATTTCTTTTCCATTCTTTCTCTTTTAACATAGTTCTTCTTTTAATTAAAACAACAACACCATCTTCTTCGATCTTTTTTCTCCTCTTCTAACATTAACACTTTTTCTTTCTTTTCAAAAACTAAGAATAAATATTTTAAATCATTTTAAGTAATTTAAAAAGAATTACTAAAAGCTTCCATCGCAAGTCCCTCCTTGTGGATCACGACCCGCATAGCCACTTACTATAGTGATGAATTGAGTAACCTAGCATGTTCCTAAACTTTACATTTTCTGTGCAGGTTCAGACTTGATCACTCCATGTAAGAGTTGTTGGCCCAGAGGCCCATCACTCTAATTTTGACGATGATTAACTCATGTAGTTATAGTTTACTAATAATCTTTTGATATCTAGTTTCAGATATTTAATCAAGATATTAGTAGGTGATTAGCTTCAATAAAAGAGTTTTGAAGTTTTCACGTATTGATTCAAGAGCTCAAGCGTCAAGAACGCATCTAGTACTCGATTGGAGTCAAGCTCGGTGGATCGTGTTTGGATCGAGTCAGCTTGGAGACAAGAAGACCTCAGTTTATTTAATTTAGATATATTTAGATCTTACGTAAAGATTAGATAGTATTGATATGCTCAAGTTCACATACACACACAAGTTTAAAGTTTATTGGTTTTCGGTTTAACCGGATTTTGGATTTCATGTCAAAAACATAGATATAATATCCTTTATGTATATTAGAGTCTATCTATATACAATATTCTTCAAAGTTGTTTCAATGTCATATTTTTGTATCTATATGAGTTTTGAAGAAAACGATTTTCCATTTCAAAAATCCAAGTTTTGAAAAATATCAATTTTTGTTTAAAGACTAATTTTCATATCACAAAAATAATTCAAATAGTTTATAATATATGTTGAATTTTAGTCACACATATTTATATTTCAAAGATCTTATAAGAACTTATTTTTGTGAAATTTATGTGATTTTATGGGATTTAATTGAAGATAAAAAGACAAGTTTTCATCCCTTAAAAAGTTGAACCTGGCCTTCTGCCGGTCGACCGGACGGTGGACCTCTGCAGAAGTCAGTCGACTGGTCCGGTCGACCGCTGCAGAAGTCGGTCGACCGGTCCGGTCGACCGATGTGCACAAACGTGCATAGGCCATTGGGCCGGTGGGCCGGTCGACCAGGCGGTCAACCGTCCAGAAAGCTCTGCTCTCTGGATCTGGCCCCGGTCGACCGGCAGAGAGTAGCTGCTCTCTGTATCCAGTCTTGATAGATGAGATGTCGACCGCAGGAACAACGGTCATAAAAATGACCGTTGGCCGGTCGATCGGGCGGGTAGCAGAAGGGCATTTCTGCCCTTTCCAAACTGCCAACGGGCAGAATTTTTGAAGGCTATAAATATGCCTTCTCTTGAGTTATTTTAGACAAGATTTTAGAAGAAAATTTTTTCTATCTTTCAAGTGTTTTCAGCAAGAGTTTTTGTGGTTAAAAGTTTTAATTTTATTTGTTTTAAAGAGTTGAAAAATTCAAGGAAAAAGAGAAGCCTTTGAGAATTGATTTTGTTCTTTATTTCTATTTTATCCTAGAAGTTTTTTCAAGTATTTTCTTTGTGATTTTGATTTTCAAACTCTTTATTTTCTCACACTTGAGCTATCATATCTATCCTATCTATAGGATCTTGTTTTTGGTGAGAAAATTTGGATTGTGGTTTGTTGAGACCACCAAGTGTTGTAAATCACTTTGCTTTGAGTTGTGGGTATCCCTCTTATGTAGAGGTGATTGTGAAGGAGTTTGGTTTTGTTCGTATCCCTCTAAGTGTAGAGGTGAATGTGGTGGGTGTTTGGCTTTGTGCCTTATCCCTCTAGTGTGAGGTGATTATTGTTTTGGCTAAGTGCTCATCCCTCTAAGTGTAGAGGTGATTGTTGTTGTGCCTTACCTCTTGTGTAGAGGTTGTGTAACGGTCCTAGTCTTATAAACTTTCATTCAGATTTAATCATCACAGATCATCGTATATCCAAGCGTGGGACCCATCAAGATACAATACTTTAACTCGGCTAACATCAGTCGGCTCTATACTTTACACCAATGTCCACTTTGATAGCATGTTTGATCTTTAACATGATTTAGCATTTTCCAAAACATTGATCTGACAACTCATTATAAGATATAGTTTAATACATTACTATTCCACAATATAATACAGGATTTGAGTTTAGCATCAAGCATTTCAATATTTACAAGTTCACAGTAAATATCCAAATAGAAGTTTTTGTATAGTTTTCTAAAAACAATATACATATCACAAGAACAAGGAAAAAGGGTAAAAATGTCTCCGTTGACACCTATCCCGCATGTGTTGCCATTAAGCGGGTCCCTTTCCTTTGTCCTAACCTGAAGGTGATAATGAGAACAGAGTGAGCTCGACAGCTCAGTGAGTAAAACAGTGTTATATGAATGTCCATTACGTAGGTTTATTTAAAATTTATCATCAAGTTAATACTTGTAATTGATACTATTTTACACATTATTGGGTATAGAAATTCCTGACCAAAACTCAGTAACAGGTCCTGATAGTCGACTAAGTCTTGCCTATAGTCGACTAACTATACCCTAAGTCGACTTATATAGGAGCTATAGTCGACTAGGGTCTGATCACAAAGGTGCTAACTCTCTGTTGGCTGTCTAAAACTTATATAGTCGACTAATCTATCGGGTATAGTCGACTACACTAGGTACTAGTCGACTAACAGATCAACTGTAGTCGACTAGTTCAGGATCAAAAAGATAGGTGCTCTCTGTTTATTACTTATAACCAATTCTAGTCGACTATCCTTTCTGGTGTAGTCGACTACACTAGGTACTAGTCGACTTACAGGTCAACTGTAGTCGACTAATCTTGTTTAAAAGAAGATGTTCACTCTCTGTTTATTTCCTTAACTGAGGCTAGTCGACTTATAGTTTATATATAGTCGACTAAGAGTGTTTTCCTGAGACTTGTATACCTGTTTTTCCCATCTATAGTCACTTAGCCCAAGGGCAAGTCGACTAACCCTGTTTAAAATGCCTGGGTAAGTCGACTATTACAGAGTCTAGTTTTAAGATTTATATATAGTTTCAACATGAAATTTCTATCTTAACCAATTAACATACATGATCAACATAAAATATAATCTCCTTTTCGATCACCTCCGGTTCAACCCTGTCCCTTCCTCCGATACATTTACCACGTATTATTCTCCCCTTCGATCACCTCCAGTTCAACCCGGTCCCTTCCTCCGATACGTTTACCACGTATTATTCTCCCCTTCGATCACCTCTGGTTCAACCCGGTCCCTTCGTCTGATACGTTTACCACGTATTATTCTCCCCTTCGATCACCTCCGGTTCAACCCGGTCCCTTCCTCCGCTACATTTACCACGTATTATTCTCCCCTTCGATCACCTCCGGTTCAACCCGATTCCTTCCTCCAAACATGCAATAATCATATCCTTCATGTAATAACCACATACAAGGATTCATAAGACAATAACTACTTAAAGGATTCACATGATTCCTACTTTACATGATGCCAATATTAAGAAGGACATTAAAATGAATAAGTAACCACTTATTAAACTAACAACATACAATCCTTTTCAAGATAACCAACATGTTATATCATACCAATATATGTATAACCAAACATATGCATGAAGTCAAGTATGATGTTCATTCATAAAACTATTTCTTTTTTTTAGAGGCGTGTGCTAAACTACTATGCATACACAATAACGTGTCGATCATGCACCCATGTAGGCATTCATGAGAAATACAACATAACACCACATGATTGTTCATAATGTATACATAAACATATAAACCATGCACAAGCATCATCGTTCATTTTTCTCATCCATTTATAACTTAGTAATTTTCTCACTTATTTCAAGTTTTACTTTTCCTACTATATTACTAGGATTCGAATGTTCTACTCACCCTTGAAGAGAGTAACTCCTTATCAAGCTTAGTTTCCCGCTATATTGGAGTTTACAAGGTTACAAATGTTGGCCTAAAGGCCTATCACCCTAGTTTTGATGATGATCAACTCATGAAGTTATGTTTACTAATGATCTTGTGTTTAATTAGTGACAGATTCATTATCAAGATCTTAGTAGGTGCATAGCTCAACAAAGGATAAAATGTCAAGATTTGGAGCTAGTACGGTGTGATCCAAGGAGCTTTTGGATCAAACTTGGACCAAGTCAAGATGATGAGAAGACTTCAAGGGAAGACTTCAAGATCAAGACTTGTGTCTAGGTATAAGATTTTTTTTTTGTTTTAGTTAAAATGTAAAGGATAGATAGTTGGTGGATTGCTCAAGTATATATCACACACACACTCTTGATTTAATTGTCTTTTCATAAAAGAATTTTCAGATTTAGAAAAGAATTTTCATTTTGGAAAAACATAGTTTTGGTTTTTGGTATTCAAAGTTATATGTTTCAACCAAAACCTTATTTAGAGCTTAATGTCAAAAACATAGATATTTCATCTTGATTGTGTAGTGGATCATATCCATACACACTATGCTTTAAAAGTATATCTTGTTTTTGTATTTGATGAAGATTTTGAAAAATATGTTTGGAAAATATTGTTTTGGAAAAACAGTTTTTATCATGAGCCAAATATTTCCAAGTTACAAAAATAGTCCAATCTTTTATAACATGCCTTGATTTTGTGCAAGCATGTTTGTATATCAAAGTATATTGGTTAAACTATTTTTGTAGATTTTTAAGTATTTTATGGGATTTTATTTGAGCCAAAAAGACTAACTTTTTAATCCCAGAAAACTGTTTCAGGCTTCAGTTAAGTCGACTTGCCTCCTTTATAAGTCGACTAATACTGGAGTCGGCCGACCGGACCGGTCGACCGACGTGCACAGATGTGCACGCCTTTGTGCACTGGAGGACGGCCTACTGTACGGGTCGACCGCTCCAGAGAGCAGAGCTCTCTGGAAAGTTCGGCCGACCGTACGGGTCGACCGACAGAGAGTTAGACTCTCAGCTCCAGTGGGTCGGTCGACCCAGGCGGTCGACCGTGGCTCCAATGGTCGGATTTCTGACCATTGGCGGTCGACCGCACGGGTCGACCGGCAGCTCTGACAGACCCCAACGGCTATATTTTTCTGGCCTATAAATTTGGGGGTTTGGTCATTATTTTAAGCCAAGATTTTGGAGACCTTTAGAGCCAGTTTTTCCTATTCTTTCAGAAGAGTTTTTCTCCACAAAATAGAGAGCTAATACTTCCAATCTAAAGGGAGTTTTATTTAGAGTGTGTTTAAAGTGATTCTTTGAGTTTTCCTCCACCACTCTCATCCTTGTTTTTCTCACACCACACTTGAGCTATCCATTGATCATTCATCCTATAGGTGTGTTGTAGTGAGATTGTTTTTAGGTGATCAAAGTGTTGTGATCACCAAAGACTTCATTTGTTCTTTGAGGAGACGGGCAAGTGTGCTCGTGGTTGTTTAGGGTTCGGGTGCGAACTCTTGTTGATTGAGGTGCGGCCTCGGCGAGTCGGTGGGCTTGCGGTGTGTAAGGGACTAGAGAGTCCGAGGGCTTGTAGGTGTTGCGGCACCGAGGAGAGATCCATTGGGATCTTGCATAGTGAAAATCCTTCGTGTGTCGAAGGCGGGGATGTAGAGCAAGTGTGCTCGAACCTCGAAACAAACCCTTTGTGTTTGCGATTGCTCACTCTATCTCTCTCTCTTATCCCCTTTATATCTTGCATTCAATTATTGTCTTTACATTTACATGCTTGATATATTGTGCTCATATTGTTATATACTTGCGTGGGATTGTTGCTAACACTTGTATTCAACCAAGAGAGCCAACGCGGCACCTCAACCCATTCAAGGGGAATCTAGAGGAGTTTGTCCAGAACCCTTCACGGGAAATTCGGCAACACTCTTGTGTTATACATAGTGTTTAGTGTAAAAGATTTTATTAGGTCATAATTGTTTTAGCTTCCGCATTATTTGGCATTAAGTGACCATTAGATTAGCCATCACCTATTCACCCCCCCCTCTAGGTGAACCTTCAATTGGTATCAGAGCTTGGTACTCTGATTTGGGTCTAACAACCTAGAGTTAAAGATCCTCATTTTAGGCTAATCACAATATTTGTACACACACCATGGACTTCATGTCACCACCCACCTTTGACATTCTTAACATCCAAATTTGGAAGGTTAAGATGTCATTGTACCTCAAGGCCTTAGGCATTCATGTTTATCTTGCCATATCTAATGATTCATATTGTTCAAATGGTAAGAATTTTGAGGCTAATGCAAAAGCCCTTCATGCTATCAAGTCAACCCTAAATGATGATTATTTATCTAGGGTTTCTAATGTTGAATCGGCTTTTGTAGTATGGAACATCATCACCTCCCTCGGCGAAAAAGATCTATACTATGCGGGGAGTGACTCGGATGTTGGAAGCGACACCTCCAAAGTGCTACATGGTCCAAGGGGATAACCCCCTTGAGGTAAACACCGAATCCGATAATGAGGACATGTCATATGATGAGCTATCTACTTTTTGTCATCTATTGCTTGAAAAATATGACATGATTAAAAAGGAAAATAAAAATTTGAAAAAGAACATTGCTTGCATGCATATAGAACAAGATTCATTTAAATCTAACATTGCATGTTTAGAAAAAGAAAATAACAATTTGAAAAAGGATTTTGATGCCATGCTTAATGAAAAAGATTCATTAGAAAATAAAATGGCATGCTTAGAAAAAGAAAATAAAGATTTGAAAAATGAGAATGTTTCCTTGCTTTCTAAATTAAATAATCTTTGTGAAGGAAACACTATTTTGAAAAATAAAGTTGATTTGGTAGAAAAACAAAAGGAAGTGGTTTTTCAAGAAAATAAGTCTTTGAAAAGAAAAATTTGTGAAAAAGGAAAAAATTTTGTTTCTCAAAAGAAGAAGAAAAATGATTTCATATCTCACCATGCTTTTCATGCCACCACTAGTGAGATTAATGTTTTGAAAGATAAAATTAATGGTTTGAGTTCAACCTTGAACTCTTGTGCATTCAACCACACTAGATTGGAGTCTATGTTTTCAAAGAAAAAACTCCATCCATTCATGCACATCATCATGCTTATGTTGCACAACATGATCACACACCTACACATAAGCATACTAAGGTGTACGTATGTACACATTGTGGCCGCAAAGGCCATTTAGCAAAGTTTTGTTTTGATAATATTAATTCTCTAAATTTTGCTAATTATAAAAGATTTTTGGTTCCTTACAAGTCTAACCCCAAAGGACCCAAGCAAAAATGGGTACCAAAACCCCCACCCCATGTTTTTGATGTAGGTGAGGGATCTCTCAAGACGTGAGAGATTTGGTGCCTTGGTAGTAGATGCAATAGACTTGATGGACATACTTTTGGATGCATCGCTATCAAGGAGTTTAGGTGGAAAGGCCACCATTTTTGGAGCTTTGGAGTTGGTAACAATATCTAAACTCCTACTTTTTATGTACATGCTAGTTCATTTGTCATATTCATAGCATGTTCATATTTTTGTGTGCTTCATGTGGTATTTACATGCTTAGATGTAGAATGTGTCAAACTTGCATTTATACATATACAAATAGTGAATTACAATTGACTCATATATATTTGAACTTCATGCTCACTTGTATCCACTATATGCATATGTATAAACTAGTTTTGATGATTCTCTTTTATACATGTTTTACCTACTTTATGCTTTACTTCATGTATATGTATTTTTAATTCAAAACTAATAAATATACATGTATACCCGTGAGTCTCTTGCCTTCATGCAAATACATTTGATAGACTCTTTTATATTTGGGATATGTATGTGTATTGTTAGAATTGGATTAATCATACATATACTATGAAGATTAGTGTTTTAATGAAAAATGATTTTTTTAAAATAAGTGACTTATGATCTTTTTGAGCTTCATTGACTATTTTCATAAAAATGCTATTTACATGATTGTTTAACACTCACACTTTTGTTAAAAACATTTTGAGCCTTATAGACCATGAGTGCTTAAATTTTTATGTATCTAGTTATGTTTATGAAAAACATAAGATTTGATATATTTGAAGGATCTTTAACTAGTTTTTCAAAAACAATTTATACTAGTTATTTATTCTTCAAATAATCTTTGAGATTGACACATGATTCTATTTTTCTCAAAATTTGATGCTTCATGATTTGAATATTAGTTTATATGTTAGTTTTTGTCAACACTAGGATTTATACTTGTACATATCGTGGGCCACAAATAAATCTATTTATATTTGTTCTTGAATGCTTATTTGAACCCATGAAATGTGCTTGTATTGCTTGGTTTTGATGATACATACATTTTTAAATTTATATTCTCACTTTTTGGATTTGATTTATGATCATGTGTTTTCATTTCATGTATATGTGTATTTTGCCAAACTTTAAGATATACATGTATACCTCTTGAGTCATTTGCTTTTAATGCAAATCTATTTATATGGACTCAATTGTGTTTAAGAGATATGTATGTATACTTATTGTGTTGTCAAAACATACATATATCTTGAAATATATATCTTTTTAAAAAAAATGTGTGATGATTTTCATGTCTTCATGATTTAAAGGAATATTGAGATTAATTGATATTTTTGCTTTATTCCTTGCTTGAAGGATTCCGTACTAGTTTTTAAAACATTTTCATATTAACTAGTGCAAATTCTTCATATGGTAGAGTATATGATAAGCTTACTCTTCAATTGGTATCATTGGATATTTTCAATTGGTATCAATATGATTTCTATATACTCACATTTTGATTTTATGTATGAATGCTTTCAAATTCAAATTATATCAATTTCTATTGGTATTCTTTTTTTCATACATATTTGTGTTATTTGTGCTTAGTTAAAATTGTCTTACATATTTAAAGCACAATGGTTATTATATGCTAAGCTAAATTCAACTTTCAATTGGTAATTCTTAAAGCTTATGCAATATGTTTTCAAAATTGATATCAAAATAAAAAAAATTAATGTTGATTTGATATCTCAAAATGTGTTTCTTGAGAAAAGTTCAAAATTTTAAAGAAAAATTCAAAATGTTTTGATATGTATTTCCTATATGCAAGGAGAGCTTAACATCTCTCTTACGTATAGATTCATGTTGAGTATATTATAAATTGAGGAGCTTGACAACTCTTCTTTATATGATATACGTGTGTAGGGGGAGCTTCACATCTCCTCTTATGCATTACATAATATGCGTTATGTGAATTAGGGCTTGTCATCCCTCTTTCATGTAATGTATATGTGTAGGGAAGCTAACTTAGCATCTTCCTCTTCATGAATGTATATCGCATATAAATCTTTATTGATTGATTTGTATTACCCCTTCTTGATCTTTTTGTTTTTGACAAAAAGGGGGAGAAAAATTTGTTTGATTTGATTTTACTTTGACCCCTTTGTTGATGATTGACAAAAAGGGGGAGAAAGATTTTGGGTTTATATGCATGGTTGAATAAGATTTATGTCTATGCATATATATATTTGTATTGCAAATAGGAGAAAAAGATTTTGATTTATGCTTGTTGCATGTTTTATCTCCATACTTGCATACATATTCATGTGCCTCATTGCCATATCTATTATTTATTTGTTATGCATGAGTTAAGGGGGAGCTTCTTTGAAGCTTTACTTTAATCCATGCATATATAACTTCATGTGTTTTGTCATCATCAAAAAGGGGGAGATTGTTGGCCCAAAGGCCTATCACCCTAGTTTTGATGATGATCAACTCATGAAGTTATGTTTACTAATGATCTTGTGTTTAATTAGTGACAGATTCATTATCAAGATCTTAGTAGGTGCATAGCTCAACAAAGGATAAAATGTCAAGATTTGGAGCTAGCGCGGTGTGATCTAAGGAGCTTTTGGATCAAGCTTGGACCAAGTCAAGATGATGAGAAGACTTCAAGGGAAGACTTCAAGATCAAGACTTGTGTCTAGGTATAAGATTTTTTTTTTGTTTTAGTTAAAATGTAAAGGATAGATAGTTGGTGGATTGCTCAAGTATATATCACACACACACTCTTGATTTAATTGTCTTTTCATAAAAGAATTTTCAGATTTAGAAAAGAATTTTCATTTTGGAAAAACATAGTTTTGGTTTTTGGTATTCAAAGTTATATGTTTCAACCAAAACCTTATTTAGAGCTTAATGTCAAAAACATAGATATTTTATCTTGATTGTGTAGTGGATCATATCCATACACACTATGCTTTAAAAGTATATCTTGTTTTTGTATTTGATGAAGATTTTGAAAAATATGTTTTGGAAAATATTGTTTTGGAAAAAACAGTTTTTATCATGAGCCAAATATTTTCAAGTTACAAAAATAGTCCAATCTTTTATAACATGCCTTGATTTTGTGCAAGCATGTTTGTATATCAAAGTATATTGGTTAAACTATTTTTGTTGATTTTTAAGTATTTATGGGATTTTATTTGAGCCAAAAAGACTAACTTTTTAATCCCAGAAAACTGTTTCAGGCTTCAGTTAAGTCGACTTGCCTCCTTTATAAGTCGACTAATACTGGAGTCGGCCGACCGGATCGGTCGACCGACGTGCACAGATGTGCACGCCTTTGTGCACTGGAGGACGGCCGACCGTACGGGTCGACCGACAGAGAGTTAGACTCTCAGCTCCAGTGGGTCGGTCGACCCAGGGGGTCGACCGTGGCTCCAACGGTCGGATTTCTGACCGTTGGCGGTCGACCGCACGGGTCGACCGGCAGCTCTGACAGACCCCAACGGCTATATTTTTCTGGCCTATAAATTTGGGGGTTTGGTCATTGTTTTATGCCAAGATTTTGGAGACCTTTAGAGTCAGTTTTTCCTATTCTTTCAGAAGAGTTTTTCTCCACAAAATAGAGAGCTAATACCTCCAATCTAAAGGGAGTTTTATTTAGAGTGTGTTTAAAGTGATTCTTTGAGTTTTCCTCCACCACTCTCATCCTTGTTTTCTCACACCACACTTGAGCTATCCATTGATTATTCATCCTATAGGTGTGTTGTAGTGAGATTGTTTTTAGGTGATCAAAGTGTTGTGATCACCAAAGACTTCATTTGTTTTTTGAGGAGACGGGCAAGTGAGCTCGTGGTTGTTTAGGGTTCGGGTGCGAACTCTTGTTGATTGAGGTGCGGCCTTGGCGAGCCGGTGGGCTTGCGGTGTGTAAGGGACTAGAGAGTCCGAGGGCTTGTAGGTGTTGCGGCACCGAGGAGAGATCCATTGGGATCTTGCATAGTGGAAATCCTTCGTGTGTCGAAGGCGGGGATGTAGAGCAAGTGTGCTCGAACCTCGAAACAAATCCTTTGTGTTTGCGATTGCTCACTCTATCTCTCTCTCTCTCTCTCTCTCTCTCTCTCTCTCTCTCTTTATCCCCTTTATATCTTGCATTCAATTATTGTCTTTACATTTACATGCTTGATATATTGTGCTCATATTGTTATATACTTGCGTGGGATTGTTGCTAACACTTGTATTCAACCAAGAGAGCCAACGCGGCACCTCAACCGATTCAAGGGGAATCTAGAGGAGTTTGTCCAGAGCCCTTCACGGGGAATTCGGCAAAACTCTTGTGTTATACATAGTGTTTAGTGTAAAAGATTTTATTAGGTCATAATTGTTTTAGCTTCCGCATTATTTGACATTAAGTGACTATTAGATTAGCCATCACCTATTCACCCCCCCTCTAGGTGAACCTTCAACAAAATCATCATAATTAGTTCTTAGTTAAAAGAGTATAAGAGAGGTAGAAATCTTAAGTTTTGCTTACCGTTCAACCAATATCACCCTCCTAACTCGAAATCTTATCTTCAAGAATTCCCTTTTTAGGGTGATGTTAGATCACCACTTTAGCTTTTTCTATTGGGTCTTTGGAGGAGTTAAAACATGTAAAGGAAGCCTTTTTCTTGTCTAAAGGAAATAAGGAAGTTTGAAAGGGAATGAGAGGGTGAAAGAGTATGTGTTTGTGAAGAAAAAGGGAGGATTTGGGCTGCTGCTCCTGCTGGGCCTTAGCCAACTGTAAAAGGAGGAGAAGAAGTGTTTTTGTGAAGTTGGAACAGAGAGAGTGTGTGTGTGTGTGTGTGTGTGTGTGTTGGCAAATGAGGTTCTTCTCTTCATCCCCCTATTTATAGCCCAAACTCTTCAATAATATCATGACAAGTACCCCTTCCTAACACCATCACTCTACTCCTATACCTTACCTTATAAGTAAGGTTCCATCCCTCCCCCCTTCATGAGGTACTTATATCCATAAGCATGGTGGGGGGTATGGTAGCAAAGTCAACAAGCATGAGGTTGTATTTTATTTATATACATACATACATATATATACATACTAATATTTATAGTATAATGTATAGTATCCTTCATGAATACTTACTCTCCCATCACTTCCCTAAAGCATTTATATGTTAGGAAAAAAAGGTGATTAGTTAAGACAAGTATTACATTCTACCCTCCTTATAGAATTTTCGTCCTCGAAACTTAACGTACCTTGGAACAAATGTGGATAGTCCTTCTGTACCTCCTCTTCTAGTTCCCAAGTTGCTTCTTTCATATGTTGATTCCTCCATAAAACCTTGACCAAAGAAATAATCTTGCTTCTCAATTGTTTCTCCTAACGATCTAGGATCTGCACTGGCTCTTCCGTTTATGACATATCTTCTTGTATTTGCAGAGGTCCATAGGAGATTATGTGATCAGGATCAGGTACATACTTCCTCAGCTGAGAGACATGAAATACATTGTGCATCCTCTCCAAAGCAGGAGGCAAGGCTAAATGATAAGCAAGCGGTCCAATTCTATCTAATATTTCAAATGGTCCCACATATCTAGGAGCAAATTTGTTCTTACTGTCAGTGCGTCTTACTCCCTTCATTGGAGATACCTTCCGAAAAACTTTACCCCCCACCTCAAATTCCAGTGGTCTACGGCGAATGTCTGCATAAGCTTTTTGTCTGTTCTGGGCTGCTTTCATCCTTTCCTTAATCAACTTGATCTTATCAGTAGCTTCTTGAATCACATCAGGGCCGAATATCCTTCTATCCCCAACTTCCTCCCAACAGATCGGTGATCTACATTTTCTACCATATAATGCTTCAAATGGAGGCATACCAATTGTGGACTGATAACTATTATTATAAGCAAACTCCACTAAGGGTAAATAGTTGTCCCAACTTTTCCCAAAATCTAATACACAAGTTCTCAACATATCTTTCAATATTTGAATGGTCCTCTCTGACTGTCTATCTATTTGGGGGTGTACTGCTGTACTGAGTTGACAATTTAGTACCCATAGCTTTGGATAGGCTCCTCCAAAATCTAGATTGAAATCTAGGACCCGATCTGATACAATGGACTCAGGTACTCCATGCAGTTTAACTATTTCTCGGATATATACTTGAGCCAATCTTTCCATTGAATAATTGATCCGGATAGGCAGAAAGTGGGCAGATTTAGTAAGTCTGTCTACCACTACCCAGACTGCGTCTAGTCCTTGGGATGTCCGAGGAAGTCCAGTAACAAAATTCATAGCAATGTGACATCATTTTCATTCAGGAATTGGTAATGGTACTAGCAATCCTGGGGCTTCTTATGTTCTGCTTTTACTTGCTGACAGACTAAGCACTTGTGAACAAAATTGGAAATATCCATTTTCATTCTATCCCACCAAAAATTATGACGTAGATCCTGATACATTTTTGTGCTCCCGGATGAGTTGTATACGAGGTACAATGAGCCTCCCGCATTATTTCTTCTTTGATCTCTGCTACATCCGGCACACATAATATGCGTCTGAATCTAGTACATCATCTTCTATTTGAAACTCCTTGAGTTCTCCTTCTTGTACTTTCTTCATAACCTTCCTTATTTGAGTATCTCTATATTGGCCTTCTTTGATTTTGTCATATAGATCAAATTGAATGCTCACTTAATTCAGTTGATACCTAGTATTGGAAGAATCAATGATTCGCACCTCTATTTGCATATCCTCTAGATCCCTTAATATTCTTGCTTGGTGAGTTATCAGAGTGGCCATTGTTCCTCCTGATTTCCGACTCAAGGCGTCAGCCACTATATTGGCCTTCCTAGGGTGGTATTAGATAGTAATATCATAGTCCTTCATTAGTTCTAAACATCTCCTCTGTCTTATATTCAATTCTTTTTTGTGTGAAAATGTACTTCAAACTTTTATGATCAGTAAAAATTTCATAAGACACTCCATACAAGTAATGTCGTCAGATCTTTAAAGCAAAAATCATGGCGCCTAATTCCAAATCATGAGTAATTTTTAATTGTCGGGATGCATAGGCAATAACTCTCCCATGTTGCATTAACACACATCCTAGTCCTAATTTTGACGCATCACTATAGATGGCAAATCCTTCAGTCCCCGAAGGTACAGTTAGAACAGGAGTAGATGTTAGCTTGGTTTTAACCTCCAGAAAGCTCCTATCTTGTTATTCCCCCCATACAAACTTCTTATTCTTTCTAGTTAGTTGGGTCAATGCTGCCACAATTAGAGAGAATCCTTCTACAAATCTCCTGTAATATCCGGCTAATCCCAAGAAACTTCGAACTTTGGTGACATTTGTGGGTCTAAGCCAGTCTTTGATTGCTTCAATTTTCATTAGATCTACTGATATTCCCTCCTTGGATATAATATGGCCAAGAAACCCTACTTGTTCAAACCAAAATTCACATTTCTTCATTTTAGCATAAAGTTGCTTCTCCCTCAAGATTTGGAGGACAATTTTAAGATGATTCTCATGATCTTCCGTATTCTCTGAATAGATCAAAATATCATCGATAAAGACCACCACAAACTGATCAAGATATAGTTGAAACACTCGATTCATTAGGTCCATAAACGCTGCTTGGGCATAGTGAGTCCAAACGGCATGACTAGGAATTCAAAATGTCCATATCTTGTCCTAAAAGCTGATTTAGACACATCTTCTGACTTGACCTTTAACTGATGATACCCCGATCTAAAATCTATCTTAGAAAATACACATGACCCTTGTAATTGATCAAATAAGTCATCAATCCGAGGAAGAGGGTACCTATTTTTGATATTGGCCTTATTCAATTCCCGATAGTCAACACATAATCTCATACTCCCATCCTACTTCTTAACAAACAGTACTGGTGCTCCTTAGGGAGATACACTTGGCCGAGTGAAACCCTTATCTAATAATTCCTGTAGTTGAGTTTTAAGTTCCTTCATTTTTGCGGGGGCCATACGATATGGTGCCTTTGAAATTAGGGCAGTAGCGGGCATCACATCTATTGTAAATTCTACATCCCGATCTAGGGGTAAGTCTGGTAAATCTTTCGGGAATACATCAGGGAACTCATTCACAACAGAAATAGTCTCAATTTTGCTATCAATTCTAGTGGTATCCAAAACTGAAGCCAGAAATCCTTGACATCCCTGCTTCATTAACTTGGTGACTTTAATGGCCGATATGTAGGGTATATCATGACTAACTTTAACCCCTTCAAAAATAAACTTCAGAGTTCCTTCCATTCTAAAGATGATCCTCTTCCTATTACAATCCACATGAGCACCACAAGCGGATAACTAGTCCATTCCTAGTATTGCATCAAACTCCATTTCGCCCAACTTAATCAATTCAATAGATGTTTTCTTCTCCCCAATTATCACTTCACAATTCACATATTTAGTGCTAGCTATTATCTTTACCCCTATGGGTGTGGATACCACCAACTGAAATCCAAAGGGTTCTGATACTTGATTTAATTTATAAACAAAAGTACTAGATATGAATGAATGAGTAGCTCCAAGATCAAACAATGCATGGGCAATATGTCCTAATATGGAGATCATACCTTCCACTACTTCATTTGAGGCCATTGCTTCTCGGTGGTTTAATGCAAAAGTTCATCCTTACACCCGTGGCTGTTGGACAGATGACTGAGTTGTAGCAGGTCGTGGAGCATTACTGGGCGGCATAAAATTACTAGTTGGTCCCCTGAGAGGATTCATTCTCATAGCTGGCCTCCCACTTCCCCTACTCTGTCCTTGGCTTCCGTGCCTTGCCGGGCAATTTTTTTTAAATGCCCTACTCTTCCGCAAAAATAGCAAGCTCTATCTTGGAGGCAGTCTCCAAAGTGGTTTATTCTACACTTCTGGCACCAAGGGGCCTCCGAGATTCTGAGGTGGGACACAGAGGTAGCCTGTGCTTTCGAGAAAGTGTCTCTGTTTCTCAACCATGTTCCTCTGCCTCTGGCCCATCCTCCTCTTTGAAGAGTGACATTAAATCAAATCGCTTACTACTGGTGGATCCTGATGCCATCGTCATTGACGGTCCTTGATATCGGGGGCGCTTTGAGTTGAGAATTTCCTTCACCCAGTCTTCATGGCCCTCTTGCATATTCATTTCTACCTCCAAGGCTCTTTCCACAGTTTGGAAATAATTCTTCAGTTGTAGAGGAATCAATCTGCCTCGAATTTCTGATCTCAGGCCCTTCACGAACCTCTTTGTCCTTTCTACTTCACTCTTCACCAAGGCATCAGCATACCTGAATAATTGAGTGAACCTCTGGTCATATTGGGACACATTCATCAGGCCTTGTCGTAATTCCAAGAATTCTAATGCCATCTTGTCTATGGCCGTCTCTGGGATATATTTTTCAGTGAATTTGTTCACTAAAAATTCCCAAGTGATTGATTCTCTTGTACTTTTCACACTATTTTTCACCGCCCTCCACTAATGTTCTGTTTCCTTTTGAAACGTAAAGGAAGAGAAGGATATTCTTTGCTCATCAGTGCAGTTCATTACATCTAGAATCTTCTCTATCTGGAGAAGCCATGCTTCAGTTTGTAAGGGATCCACCTCCCCTTCAAATACAGTCGGTTTCATTTTTTAAAACTGCTCCAATGCTCGGTGGGAGTTGTTATTGTTTGCTTTGGTCATTAACTAAGTGTGCACTCCAGCATCACCCCTGGAGTTCCATTACCTCCTCCTATCTGGACTTCAGAATTTTCATTGTTGTCCATGGGGTGTGCACTCCCTATCACACTATAGTGTGATACACCGAGCGATAAGGACTCATTTGGAGGTAGCTGATTTAGATCCATGCGTCCTTCCTATAAGATAAGGACGTCTAGTCAACATACTTCACATATGAAAACAATTTTAGATAAAATTTTAGTTCATGCAATAACTTTAATACCATATTCATTATCACTTTGCAAACTAGCAACTTGCTATACACACACACACACACACACACACACACACACACATGTACATCCCAACACGGATACAAAAGATATTATACTGATATATCTACCCTTTGGAAATCCGCACTATCCCATGTGCATACATATAAGATGTGCTAGGGCATATACAACAAAACTCTTAAGATATCCATCAACTAGCACACTAGGCTTATACATATATATACATCAAAAGTGTTTGCTCAAAGATTTATCCTTCATAGGGTAGAGTCTCCCCACTTGAGTCCCTGCTGGTACTGCTACTATCCTTGCTATCACCCATGCCTTCCTCAGAGTCTTCCCCCGGTAATTCATCTTCTGTGCAGCACCAGTCATCCAGATCATCATATAGGTCCATGCCGTCTTCCCATGTTTCATCCCAAAAGACATCTTTATAAGTGAATCCTCTACGAGTCTCCTTTATTATACTAGTATCTTCAATCTCTACTACCTCAAGTGAATCCCAACCAAGCTCTCCGTATCCACAATGGTTAGTTCAGGCACATTAGACGCCTGAGACTCAACCTCCTCATAGTCTATGTGGTTTGGGGTTGCAAATAGACCTCTGGGTCAGTCTCATCAGACTCATATCCTCAATCCTTAGAATCTGCCGTCCAAGTTACACTCGAACTATCCGAGTTAGAGACTGGCCAATAAATGTCAGAGTCCCCCATCTACATGCAAATAAGGAGTCATATCAATCTTAATCCATAAAATAGTCTCAACATATTGCTATAATCAGAAGAAGCAACATATATATATATATATATACACACACACACACACACACACTTGTACTTACACTTATCCTTAGTCTACCCGTAAGTCTCATGTTTTAGAATAACTTAGGTTCAATAGATAATTCAATGCATTCCCTCGTCCCAGTGTCCCATACCACAAGAAGTTGTTACTGAGAGCCTGCACCCTCAGTTAACTCACCTGAATCAGGATATGCGAGCACCCTGATTCTGATGCGAGGAAATACTCAATTACCGCTTAACTCATGGATAATCTGTCACATAAAACTCACTACCTAACTATAGTCACATATCCATACATATGAGCCTAACAATTTCATTGCCTCCTACCTCCAACTTAACCTTCTACCTACAAACCTTAGCTCTGATACCAACTGTAATGGTCCCAGTCTTATAAACTTTTATTCAGATTTTAATCGTCACAGATCATCGTATATCCAAGCGTCGGACTCATCAAGATACAATACTTTAATTCGAATAAAATCAGCCGGCTCTATACTTTACATCAATGTCCACTTTGATAGCATGTATGATCTTTGACATGATTTAGCATTTTCCAAAACATTGATCCGACAACTCATTACAAGACATAGTCTAATACATTACTATTCCACAATATAATACAGGATTTGAGTTTAGCATCAAGCATTTCAATATTTACAAGTTCATAGTAAACATCCAAATAGAAGTTTTTGCGTAGTTTTCTAAAAACAATATACATATCACAAGAACAAAGAAAAAGGGTAAAAATGTCTCCGTTGACACCTATCCCGCATGTGTTGCCATTAAGCGGGTCCCTTGTCTTTGTCTAAACCTGAAGGTGATAATGAGAATAGAGTGAGCTCGACAGCTCAGTGAGTAAAACAGTGTTATATGAATGTCCATTACGTAGGTTTATTTGAAATTTTATCAAGTTAACATTTGTAATTGATACTATTTTTACACATTTTTGGGTATAGAAATTCCTGACCAAAACTCAGTAACAGGTCCTGATAGTCAACTAAGTCCTGCCTATAGTCGACTAACTATACCCTAAGTCGACTTATATAGGAGCTATAGTCGACTAGGGTCTGATCACAAAGGTGCTAACTCTCTATTGGATGTCTACAACTTACATAGTCGACTAATCTATCGGGTATAGTCGACTACACTAGGTACCAGTCGACTTACAGGTCAACTGTAGTTGACTAGTTCAGGATCAAAAAGATAGATGCTCTCTATTTATTACTTATAACCAATTCTAGTCGACTACCCTTTCTGGTGTAGTCCACTACACTAGGTACTAGTCGACTTACAGGTCAACTGTAGTCGACTAATCATGTTTAAAAGAAGATGTTCACTCTCTATTTATTTCCTATAACTGAGGCTAGTCAACTTACAGTTTATATAAAGTCGACTAAGAGTATTTTCCTGAGACTTGTATACCTGTTTTTCCAATCTATAGTCGACTTAGCCCAAGGGCTTGTCGACTAACCTTGTTGAAAATGCTTGGGTAAGTGGACTATTACGTAGCCTAGTTTAAGATTTATATATAGTTTCAACATGAAATTTCTATCTTAACCATACTAACATACATGATCAACATAAAATATAATCTCCCCTTCGACCACCTCCAGTTCAACCCAGTCCCTTCCTCCGATACATTTACCACGTATTATTCTCCCCTTCGATCACCTTTGGTTCAACCCGGTCCCTTCCTCCGATACGTTTACCACGTATTATTCTCCCCTTCGATCATCTCCGGTTCAACCCTGTCCCTTCCTCCGCTACATTTACCACGTATTATTCTCCCCTTCGATCACCTCTGGTTCAACCCGGTCCCTTCCTCCAAACATGCAATAATCATATCCTTCATGTAATAACCACATACAAGGATTCATAAGACAATAACTACTTAAAGGATTCACATGATTCCTACTTTACATGATGCCAATATTAAGAAGGACATTAAAATGAATAAGTAACCACTTATTAAACTAACAACATGCAATTCTTTTCAAGATAACCAACATGTTATATCATTCCAATATATGTATAACCAAACATATGCATGAAGTCAAGTATGATGTTCATTCATAAAACTATTTCTTTTTTTTAGAGGCGCGTGCTAGACTACTATGCATACACAATAACGTGTCGATCATGCACCCATGTAGGCATTCATGAGAAATACAACAACATAACACCACATGATTGTTCATAATGTATACATAAACATATAAACCATGCACAAGCATCATCGTTCATTTTTCTCGTCCATTTATAACTTAGTAATTTTCTCACTTTATTTCAAGTTTTACTTTTCTTACTATATTACTAGGGTTCGAATGTTCTACTCACCCTTGAAGAGAGTATCTCCTTATCAAACTTGGTTTCCCGCTATATTGGAGTCTACAAGGTCACAAAATCATCACAATTAGTTCTTAGTTAAAAGAGTATAAGAGGGGTAGAAATCTTAAGGTTTTGCTTACCGTTCAACCAATATCACTCTCCTAACTCGAAATCTTATCTTCAAGAATTCCCTTTTTAGGGTGATGTTAGATCACCACTTTAACTTTTTCTATTGGGTCTTTGGAGGAGTTAAAACATGTAAAGGAAGCCTTTTTCTTATCTAAAGGAAGTAAGGAAAGTTGTGAGGGAATGAGAGGGAGAAAGAGTATGTGTTTGTGAAGAAAAAGGGGAGGATTTGGGCTGCTGCTCCTGCTGGGCCTTAGCCGGCTGTAAAAGGAGGAGAAGAAGTGTTTTTGTGAAGTTGGAATAGAGAGAGAGTGTGTGTGTTTGCAAATGAGGTTCTTCTCTTCATTCCCCCTATTTATAGCCCAAACTCTTCAATAATATCATGACAAGTGCCCCTCCCTAATACCATCACTCTACTCCTATACCTTACCCTATAAGCAAGGTTCCATCCCTCCCCCCTTCATGAAGTACTTGTACCCATAAGCATGGTGAGGGGTATGGTAGCAAAGCCAATAAGCATGAGATTGTATTTCATTTATATACATACATACATATATATACATACTAATATGTATAGTATAATGTATACTATCCTTCATGAATACTTACTCCCCCATCACCTCCCTAAAGTATTTATATGTTACGAAAAAAAGGTAATTAGTTAAGACAAGTGTTACAGGTTGTGTTTGTTAGTGAGAGGAGTTGTTTACTCCAAAGTTGTATTACCCAAATTCTCAGTGGAGGTTCCCTGTATGGGAAGTCCTGTGTGGACGATATAGCGGAAATCCTTCTATGTGAAGGCAGGGACGTAGAATAGTGGCTCGAACCTCGAAATATATCTTTGTGTTTGCGATTGATCCACTATCTCTAAACTCTCTCTCTTTATATCTTGCATTGATTCATATTGTTCATATCATTTATATGCTTGGTATTGTTTGTATGCCTCACTTGTGTTGAACCAAGAGAGCTTTACATAGCACCTCAACTCTTATTTAGAGGAATTCAGAGGAGATAGTCTAGAGCCCTTCACCGGGAATTCGGCTACACTCTTTGGTTACACTAAGTATATTGCAATTTGTTTTTAATTCCGCATCATTTATCATTAGATTAGCCTTACACCTATTCACCCCCCTCTATGTGTACTTTCAATTGGTGTCAGAGCCTATACTCCTGATATTAGGTTTAACCACCTAGGAGTGAGAACTTGGTTTGCTAATCTATATTTGTATTTGCATACATATTTGTTTACACGCACTCATGGATTACCTTGCCCCTCCCATTTTTGATATTTCTAACATCGATATGTGAAAGCTTAAGATGAGTATGTATCTCAAGACCCTAAGAGTGCGTGTTTACCTTGTCGCTACCAAGAAATCTTATCTTGGTAATAGCAAGCATATAGAGGCCAATGCACAAGCCCTTGAGGCACTTAGGAGTACTCTAAGTAAAGAATATCTTTTTATGCTTTCTCATTGTGATTCCACCTTTGCAGTCTGGAACACCTTAACCTCTCTAAAGCTTCAAACGCCAAACATTGTGGAGGAGAAATCTAGTGAAGATGAGTCCGACCAACATTGCTACATGGTCCAAGGGAATGACTCCCTTGAGGTAAATTCAAAAACTCAACTAGATGATAGTACTACTTCTTCCGGTGATGATTATGTTGATGTCGGTGCTTTAAATGAAGAACTATCTATTGTTTGTGAAAATTTGCGTGAAAAATACCAACTCTTGAAAAAGAAAAGTCTTAAAATAAAAGAAGAAAATAAGGATTTGTTTTCTAAACTTGACATGGCTTTGCAAGAAAGGAATGAGATTTCAAATGAAAGGGACTCATTGGAATCCCAACTTGATCTTGCCTTAAATGAAAACAAAATCTTAAAAGGAAAAAATGATTGTAATGATGTTTTGAAAAATAATAAGATTTTGTCTTCAAAACTTGATTTTGTTGTATAAGAAAATTAATCTTTGAAAAACAAAATTGCTTCTATTTCAAAAGAATTGGATTTGATTTCTAATGAAAATAAATTTTAAAAAATATTTTAAATTCACATATTTTTCATGCTTCACCTTCTAGTGTACCATTGCATGCTCCACCTCTTCTTCTATTATTGAAAATAATATAAATATATTAAAGAAAAGTGTTGATTGTTTGGGCTCTACTTTGAGCCAATGTGTCATACACTACACACGGTTGGAATCCATATTTCGTAAGAAACATGCTCCTCACATGCATGCACACCATACACGGTATACACATGCTCATCATGCTCACACACATGATTCTATATATGCTCATGTGTACACTTGTACATATTGTGGACGTAAGGGCCACCTTGCAAAGTTTTATTATGATAGAGTACATAATGTAAATTTTATAAATAAATTTGTTTGGGTCAGGAAAGGTGCTAATCCTCATGGACCCAATAGAGTATGGGTACCAAAATCCACTCTTATTTTATTTGATGTAGGTATGGGCTCTCACATGACGTGAAAGGTGCTGGTGCCTTGAGGTGAATGTGTTCCGAGCTAAACGGTGACAATATTGGATGCATCACTTTCAAGTGGAGTTTGGTGGGAGGACCACCATACTTTGGAGACCTAGAAATTAGCCCTAATGATTTTGATAACTATCTCTAACTCCTTATTTAAGTTTACATGCTTTCATATTATTGATTTTAGCATGTCATGTTTTAATGCTCATTATGTTATATGCCATGATAATTAGACTTATGACATATATGATTAGTAATTGAGATACACTCATAGTCACATGGATCTATATTTTGTATTCTCACTATAGTTTAACTATTGTTTACATCATACCTCTAAGACATGTGCATATACATAATGATATATTGTTTTGTTTGTGATCTTACACTTCATAGCTTTGATTACATGTTTGGATGTAGCCTTCATTAGAACTTGTGTATATACTTGTACAACTAGTGGGCCACAAATTGATTATTATATGTTTGTACTTAATTGCTCATTGTACCCATTAGATGTACTAGTATAGCCTAGTTTTGATGATTCTCGCATTTCAACTTGTATTCCCTATTTTTGGACATGTTTTTCATAGAAATGTGTTTAGCTTCATGTATATATTAATTTTGTCTAAAACTATTGGATATACATGTATACCCTTGAGTCATTTGCGTTTCATGTAAAATTTCTTTATGGACTCAATTCTATTTGGATATATATGTATACTTCTAATTTAGACATAACATACATATGCCTTGAAGTTTGAATTATTTTGATTTTCATGTTTATAAAAAAATTTCATATTGAGCTTAAATGCCCTATTTTCATGATTTTGTTGATTACATGTCTTTTACACTCTATATTTGATGTTTACTCGTGATTTGTTTCCATGAGCTTATATGAACTTTATTGCTAATTGAGTGTTGAAAATTGTGTGATTTTCATGTTTTCATGGATATATTCTTATTTTATTCCTTACTTGAAGGATTTCGTACTAGTTTCAAAATTATCCTTAAATTAGTCTTTATTCTTCAAATGGTAGTGATTTTCAAACTTGTTAAACTATTTTCAAAACTTATTTTTGAAAACCCCTACCATCAAAGGGTGGACGGATGGGCGACTGTGCCTTGTGTGCTCTTATTGAAAATCTATTTAATCATGTACATGAAAGGGAGGTAATTATGAGTTATACATTTGATCCTCATTGTATTTTTAATTGGTATCTCAATTGATATTTTCATACTTGTATACTCATATTTTGTTTTCTATATATATATATACTTCAAACTTCAAATAGTATCAATTTTGATTGATATTTATATTTTTCATACTTATATGTGATTTGATTGTGCTTACAATATCTTTACATCTTAAAGCACAAATTATGCTTATGTTTAGCTTGATTTACTCCTTAATATCAATTATTTTTCAAATTGGTACTTATACAAGCTTATGCATTATTTTTATTGGTATTTCATAATGGGGGAGAACATTCATGTTTTATCTTTCAATTCGTATCTTTCAATCGAGTTTATTTTCAATTGGTATTTTACTCCTATTCTTTATGATGAAAAAGACTTTGTTTTGGAATATACTAACATTTTCAATATTGGTATCATGTTTCATTTTAATTGGTATCTATATTGATATGAGTTATGTTTACCTAAAATAATTTGGTTTTTACTTTCAATTGGTTGTTACTTTCATTTGGTATCAAGATTTTCAATATATAAATATATATATATATATATATATATATATATATATATATATATATATATCAATTGGTATCAAAAACATACAATGTTTCATTTTCTATTGATATCAAAATTTACAAGACATTCTTTTTGGTATCAAGATATTTTCAATTGGTATCTTTTAATATCTTAAATTTTGTTTACTTTCAATTGGTATCTTAAAAATATTTTGTTTATTTTTCTATTGGTATCATAAATTGGTATCATTATGTTTCGATGTATACCTTTATCATAAATTGATATATTTTTTCAATTAGTATCATAATGTTTTGATATGAATTACTTATATGCAAGGGAAGCTTAACATCTTCTCTATATATAGATTCATGTCGAGTGTATCTCATATTGAGGAGCTTGACCTCTCTTTGGTATGTAGTACATGTGTGTAGAGGGAGCTTCACATCTTCTTTTATACATTGTATATTATGCGTTATGTGATTAGAATTTAGTCATCTCTTTTTCATGTAATGCATGTATGCAGGGGGAGTTAACTTTACGTCTCTCCTCTTCATGAATGTATATCGCATATACATCCTTCTTGTTTGATTTGACCAGAAGAAGAAAATTATTTTTGAGTTTATTTATGCCCCTTTGTTGATGATTTGACAAAAAGTGGGAGAGAAATTTGAAGTTTTATATATGCATGTTTATGCATGATTTCCCATATTTATGATTTTCCATGTTTATGCATGATTTCCTTGTTTTATACATTTCTCATGTTTATGCATAATTTCCTTGTTTTATACAAAAAGGAAGAAAAGAATTTTGAGAGTTTTATATATGTATATTTATGTCATCTATATACATTTTTTTTTTCAATTGGTATCAGAGCATATATGTTTTGTTTTCAATTGGTATCAAAGCATATATGTTAATATGTTTTCATTGAATATCTTTATTATTTATTGTTATGCATGTGTTAAGGGGGAGCTTCTATGAAGCTTAACTTTAATCCACGCATATATAACTCCATGAGTTTTGTCATCATCTAAAAGGGGGAGATTGTTGGCCTAGAGGTCCATCACTCTACTTTTGATAATGATTAACTCATGTAGTTATAGTTTACTAATAATCTTGTGATATTTAGTTTCAGATATTTGATCAAAATATTAGTAGGTGATTAGCTTCAACAAAGGAGTTTTGGAGCTTTCACGTGTTGATTCAAGAACTCGAGCGTCAAGATCGCATCTAGTACTCGGTTAGAGTCAAGCTCGGTGGATTGTATCTGAATCAAGTCGACTTAGAGACAAGAAGATTTCGGTTTGTTTACTTTAGATATATTTAGATCTTGTGTATAGATTAGATAGTATTGATATGCTCAAGTTTGTTGGCCCAAAGGCCTTCCACCCTAGTTTTGATGATGATTAACTCATATAGTTATGTTTACTAGTAATCATGTGTTGTTTAAGTTTCAGATTCATTAACCAAGATATTAGTTGGTGATTAGCTTCAACAAGGAGTTTAGAAGCTTTTCATAGTGATTCCAGGGCCAAAGCTTCAAGATCACACTTTGCCTAGCCCATGGATGGAGTTTTGGAGCAAGTCAACTTGAAGATGAAGATCATCAAGAAGACTTAGGTATCCATAGTTTAGATAGTGTGTTTTTGATCCATTTGTAAAGTTTAGTATAGTTGATATGCTCAAGTGCACTACACACAAAAGATTTATGTTTTGAATTTGGTTTTCATGAATAGTAGATCAAAACAAGTTTACTTTATTTCTATGTATATTAGATATGTTCTAGATATACATACATGCTTTAAACTTGCTAGACAAACTTATTTTGACTATCCTATTCATGTATTGAAAAATCAAGTTTGACAAAAATACAAGTTTTGTTTTTGATAAAATTTGCAAGACTCAAAAATGAATTGATATGATTGATATATGTCTTGAAATTTTTATCATAAGTTTGTGTTTTAATATAAAATGTTAAAACAAGTTTTGGTGATTTTTAGAAGTGTTAAAAGATTTTTAGAAAAATATTTTATAGTGTTTTCTGACCCAGATTTCTGTTTCAGGCTTCAATCAGTCGACTAGTCAATCTGACCTAGTCGACTTGGGTGAAGTCGGTCGACCGGGCCGGTCGACCGACGTGCACAAATCTGTGCATGTTTGGAGTCACTGGGACGGTCGACCGTCCGGGTCGACCGGTCTGAGAGCAGAGCTCTCTGTTTGTTTGGGTCGACCGGGCCGGTCGACCGTGGTTGCCCAACGGTCATATTTTAGACCGTTGGCGGTCGACCGGGCCGGTCGACCGTCAGCCTGTCAGGCTGCCACATCAGCCTAACGGCTAGTTTTCTGATGGGCCTATAAAAATCCCATCTCTTTGGGTTTTTGGCCAAGGTTTTGACAAGAGAAAAAAATCCCAGTTTTCCAGAGTTTAAAACAAGTTTTTAAAAGAGTTTTTGGGCTTTAAACTTCTCATCTTTATTGTTTTGGGTTTTTGAAAAATCAAAGAAAACTAGGGTTTTGAGAGATTGTATTGATTTTTATTTTCTATCATTTACAAGAGATTTCCCTAGTAGTTTTTCTTTGTTGCTTGTTTCCAAAAACACCTAGTTTTTCACACTTGAGCTATCATACTATCCTAATCTATTTAGGATCTTTATTTTGTGGAAAAGAGAGAAAAAGAGAAGTGTTTGAGGTTAAGCCTCTAAGTTGTAAACCCTCCTTGCTTTTGTTGTATCCCTCTTTGGTAGAGGTTGATCGGAGTGGTATTGTGTTTGGATCCCTCTTCGGTAGAGGTGATTGTGTTTGTATTGGCTACGGGCTTTATCCCTCTTCGGTAGAGGTGGATTGTGGTTGTATAGCCTCGGTGGCTTTGTAAGGATTGAGAGAGGAGTTCGGTACTCCTATAGTGGATTGGAAATCCTACACGGTGGTGTAGGTGGGGATGTAGAGCTAGGGGCTCGAACCTCGAAACATATACGTGTGTTTGCGTTTGATCCAATATCTCTCAACTCTCTCTCTCTCTCTCATTTATTTGTGCAAAGCATCATAGCTCATTCATATCATATATTGCTTGTGTTGAGCATAATTCATATTGCCATATCATATCTATTTGCTTGTATTGCCTTGCATATATTCATATTGCTATTCATCCTTATTTGCTTGGCTTGCTTGTGTGTGTGCCTAACTTATACTTAACCAACAAGAGCTTCACATAGCACCTAAACCAGTTCAAGGGGAATCAAGAGGAGTTAGTCCAGAGCCCTTCACGGGGAATTCGGCTACACTTGTTGTGTTGTATTAAGTTTGTGCAAGATTTGCATTAGCTTCCGCATTTAGCGCACTTAGTTTTGCATTTAGTTTCTAGATTAGCACTTACACCTATTCACCCCCCCTCTAGGTATTTTTCAATTGGTATCAGAGCTAGCGCTCCTGATATTAGGCTTAACATCCTAGGAGTGAGATCCATTTGCTTGCTAATCTATTGTTTGCATTTGTTTGTTTGCACACATATAGTTTACCATGGCTTTCATGACCCCACCTATGTTTGACCCTTCCAACATTCATGTTTGGAAGATTAGGATGACGTTTTATTGACAAACCCTAGGTCATAAAGTTTACCTTGCCATTACCAAGGAATCCTTCCTTAGTGATAGCAATCATATAGGGGCCAATGCACAAGCCCTAGAGGCCATTAGAAGCACATTATCTAAAGATTATCTTTTACGTGTTTCTAACATTAATTCCGCCTTTGCAGTGTGGAATTTGTTGACAACAACCACCACCTCCGAGCTTCTATTGCCAAATCAACCGGAGGAATCTAGTGGAGAATCTGATTCACAATGCTTCATGGTCCAAGGGAATGACTCCCTTGAGGTACATTCGGAACCCCACTTAGATAATGATGATTGTGCTAATTCTTCAAATGATTTTGTTGATCCCCATGCTTTGAATGAAGAACTATCCATTGTGTGTGAAAAACTAATAGAAAAATATAATTTGTTGAAAAAGAAAAGTCTAGAAATTGAACAAGAAAATAAGAGTTTGCATGCTAGACTTAACAATGTTTTGCAAGAGAAGGTTGAGGTCTATAATAAAAGGGATTCATTGAGATCTCAATTAGAACTTGCACTTAAAGAAAATGAATTTTTAAAATCTAAAAATGATTGTGAAACTCTTTTGAAGAAAAATGAAAATTTGTCTTCAAAAGTTGATTTTGTTTTAAAAGAAAATATTGCTTTGAAAAATAAGATTATTTCTATTTCAAATAATTTAGATGTTTGTTTAAAGAAGAATATTGCTTTGCAAAATAATATAGATGCACATGTTTGTCATGCTAGTGTAGCTACTTCATCTAGTCTACCTAATGCATGTACCTCTTCTTCTAAGATTAATGATGATATTTGTATGTTAAAGAAGATAGTAGATTGTTTGGGCTCCACTATGAGCCAATGTGTCATGAACCACACACGCTTGGAATCCTTGGTTCGAAAGAAACAAGTTCCAACTTTTATGCATGCACACCCTCCACGGCATACACATGCTCCTCATGGACACCATCACACAATGTATGCTCATGTGTACACTTGTACACATTGTGGACGTAAGGGCCACCTTGCTAAATTTGCTTTGATAGATTACATGATGTAAATTTAGTAAAGAATTTTGTTTGGGTTAGAGAAAGGACTAACCCCCATGGACCCAATAAGATATGGGTACCAAAGACCACCCCTCCTATTGTTTATGATGTAGGTGTGGGCTCTCACATGACATGAGAGAGATGACACCTTGGAGTGGATGCGTTCCGAGCTTCATGGAAATCAATTGGATGCATCACTTTCAAGGGAAGTGTTTGGTGGAGAAGACCACCTTTGTTTTGGAGAACTAGAGCGGTGCCCTCATTGGTTTTGGTATCGAATCTCTAACTCCTTATGTTTACATGCTTTCCATGTTTATCTTTCATAACATGTTTTGATGTTTGTTGATTACTATGAAAATGCCATGCTTATTAGACTTGTGATATACATGTTTAGTTATTTTGAGACACCCATATTTAATATGGATAAATTCTTTTGTGTTCTCACTATATGGTTGCTATTGCGTATATCATATTTCTAATAACATGTGGATATTCATATTAATCATGTTTATGTTTATCATGTTTACGACACTAGTATAAATCCTAGTCTAAATGATTTGTTTTTATGCTTTATGCCTTGATTACATGTTTAGATGTTAGTTTTCATTAAAACTAGAAGATTTATACTTGTACATATAGTGGGCCACAAATAAATCTATATATGTTGGGCTTGATTGCTTATTTGTTCCCATTAAATGTGCTAGTATAGTCTAGTTTTGATGATTCATACATTTCAAACTTGTATTCCATTTTTGAATTTGTTTTATGAGTTTTTCACTTCATGTATATGTTTGTATTGCCAAACTTTAAGATATACATGTATACCCCTTGAGTCATTTGCCTTTCATGCAAATCTATATATATGGACTCAATTGTGTTTAGGGATATGTATGTATACTTATTGTGTTGACAATCCATACATATACCATGAAATGAAATTTGTTTTGATGAAGATTTAGTTTCTCTTGATTTTGTGTTTAATTGTTTAACTTCATGTATGTGTCTATCTTGTCCAAACTATTAGATATACATGATTATCCTTTTGAGCCACGTGCCTTAATGCATATATTTTGTGTACTCGTTGTGCTTTGGATATGTATGTATAATTTAGTTTGTACTTGACATACATATGCCATGAAGATTAAATAAGTTTTGATGATTTTCGTGTTTTCAATGTTTAAGGAATAATTGAGCTTAATTGAATATTTTCATGATTATGATATTCACACTTTATTTGTACACTCACATTTATTGCTTGCTCATGTTTTGTTTTCATGAGTCATATTTATGCTTAATTGAATTAGAGTATTGATTATCATGTGGATTTCATGTTTCATGAAAAATATTTTTGTTTTATTCCTTACTTGAAGGATTTCGTACTAGTTTAAAAAATTTCCATTTAACTAGTTACGGTATTCCTCATATGGTAGTTGAAAAACTCTACCAAAAATTTTTCAAACAAAGTTTTTTTTTTCAAATCTACTTTTGAAAACCCCTACCCTTCACGGGAGGTTGGATGGGAGTCCATGCCTTGTATGTTTATATTGAAAATTTTTTAAACTTGTGCATGAGATGGGTGGATTAGTTATATGAGTTATACCATGCTTTTATTGTTATGTCAATTGGTATCATTGAACTATTTCAATTGGTATCATTTTGATCTTTTTGTATACTCATATGTTTATTGTGTATGTATATTTTCAATTGGTATCATCTATTGGTGATTGGTACTCATTCTATTTCATACACATATACTTATTTTATTTGTGCTTAAGATATAAATTTTTCACACAAATGTTGTTTATACTAGAGCTTGAACTTCAACTTTATTTCAATTGATTTAGTTTTCAATTGGTATCTTATTTCAAGCCTACGCATAGCTTTTGTTGGTATTACATAAAGGGGGAGAAAATTCAATTTTCATATTTCAATTGGTATTTAGTTTCCACTCCCTTACTTTATGATAGAAAATAGTCATTTTAATTGTTTATATGACTTAAAAAAAAAGAAAATACTATCTTTCAAGATGTCTTGTGTTTTAAATTGATATTTAAAAAATTTTGTTTAAAGAAAATTATAAAAGTTTTGATTTATATTGACTATATGCAAGGAGAGCTTAACATCTCTTCTACATATAGATTCATGATGAGTGTATCTTGTATTGAAGAGCTTAACATCTCTTCTTTATGTGGTATACGTGTGTAGGGGGAGCTTCACATCTCCTCTTATGCATTACATAATGTGTGTTATGTGAATTAGGGCTTAACATCCCTCCTTCATGTAATGCATATGTGTAGGGAAGCTAACTTAGCGTCTTCCTCTTCATGAATGTATATAGCATATAACATTTATTGATCTTTGTTTAATTTCAATTGATATCAAGATGCTTCATTGACATTTTTTTATTGATATCATGTTGTTTAAAGTCACCCCTTATTGACCTTGTTTTTGTTTTTAGACAAAAAGGGGGAGAACATTGTTTTATTGTTTTGATTGACTTAAAAGGGGAGAAAGATTTTACCCCTCATTTTATTGTTGGATTGTTTACCCCTTTGTTGATGATTGACAAAAAGGGGGAGAATAATTTGAGTTATTTATATGCATACTTATGTTTTTGCATATATTAAGTTTTATTGGTAAGTTTTTATTGGTATCTAGAGCATCTAGTGTTCTTGTTAATGTTTTATTAATTTAATTGGTAACTAGAGCTTCTAGAACATGTTTATGTGCATGTTGATGCATACATGTTTATGTACATTCATTCCATATCTATTATTTATTTGTTTATGCATGAGTTAAGGGGGAGCTTCTTTGAAGCTTAACTTTAATCCATGCATATATAACTCCATGAGTTTTGTCATCATCAAAAAGGGGGAGATTGTTGGCCCAAAGGCCTTCCACCCTAGTTTTGATGATGATTAACTCATGTAGTTATGTTTACTAATAATCTTGTGTTGTTTAAGTTTCAGATTCATTAACCAAGATAATAGTTGGTGATTAGCTTCAACAAGGAGTTTAGAAGCTTTTCATAGAGATTCCAGGGCCAAAGCTTCAAGATCACACTTTGCTTAGCCCATGGATGGAGTTTTGGAGCAAGTCAACTTGAAGATGAAGATCATCAAGAAGACTTAGATATCCATAGTTTAGATAGTGTGTTTTTGATCCATTTGTAAAGTTTAGTATAGTTGATATGCTCAAGTGCACTACACACAAAAGATTTATGTTTTGGATTTGGTTTTCATGAATAGTAGATCAAAACAAGTTTACTTTATTTCTATGTATATTAGATATGTTCTAGATATACATACATGCTTTAAACTTGCTAGACAAACTTATTTTGACTATCCTATTCATGTATTGAAAAATCAAGTTTGACAAAAATACAAGTTTTGTTTTTGATAAAATTTGCAAGACTCAAAAATGAATTGATATGATTGATATATGTCTTGAAATTTTTATCACAAGTTTGTGTTTTAATATAAAATGTTAAAACAAGTTTTGGTGATTTTTAGAAGTGTTAAAAGATTTTTAGAAAAATATTTTATAGTATTTTCTGACCCAGATTTCTGTTCCAGGCTTCAATCAGTCGACTAGTCAACCTGACCTAGTCGACTTGGGTGAAGTCGGTCGACCGGGCCGGTCGACCGACGTGCACAAATCTGTGCACGTTTGGAGTCACTGGGACGGTCGACCGTCCGGGTCGACCGATTTGAGAGCAGAGCTCTCTGTTTGTTTGGGTCGACCGAACCGGTCGACCGTGGTTGCCCAACGGTCATATTTTAGACCGTTGGCGGTCGACCGGGCCGGTCGACCGTCAGCCTGTCAGGCTGCCACATCAGCCTAACGGCTAGTTTTCTGATGGGCCTATAAAAACCCCATCTCTTTGGGTTTTTGGCCAAGGTTTTGACAAGAGAAAAAATCCCAGTTTTTCAGAGTTTAAAACAAGTTTTTAAAAGAGTTTTTGGGCTTTAAACTTCTCATCTTTATTGTTTTGGGTTTTTGGAAAATCAAAGAAAACTAGGATTTTGGGAGATTGTATTGATTTTCATTTTCTATTATTTATAAGAGATTTCCCTAGTAGTTTTTCTTTGTTGCTTGTTTCCAAAAACACCTAGTTTTCCACACTTGAGCTATCATACTATCTTAATCTATTTAGGATCTTTGTTTTGTGGAAAAGAGAGAAAAAGAGAAGTGTTTGAGGTTAAGCCTCTAAGTTGTAAACCCTCCTTGCTTTTGTTGTATCCCTCTTTGGTAGAGGTTGATCGGAGTGGTATTGTGTTTGGATCCCTCTTCGGTAGAGGTGATTGTGTTTGTATTGGCTACGGGCCTTATCCCTCTTCGGTAGATGTGGATTGTGGTTGTATAGCCTCGGGGGCTTTGTAAGGATTGAGAGAGGAGTTCGGTACTCCTATAGTGGATTGGAAATCCTACACGGTGGTGTAGGTGGGGATGTAGAGCTAGGGGCTCGAACCTCGAAACATATCCGTGTGTTTGCGTTTGATCCAATATCTCTCAACTCTCTCTCTCTCATTTATTTGTGCAAAGCATCATGCCTCATTCATATCATATATTGCTTGTGTTGAGCATAATTCATATTGCCATATCATATCTATTTGCTTGTATTGCCTTGCATATATCATTTTGCTATTCATTCTTATTTGCTTGGCTTGCTTGTGTGTGTGCCTAACTTATACTTAACCAACAAGAGCTTCACATAGCACCTCAACCCATTCAAGGGGAATCAAGAGGAGTTAGTCCAGAGCCCTTCACGGGGAATTCGGCTACACTTGTTGTGTTGTATTAAGTTTGTGCAAGATTTGCATTAGCTTCCGCATTTAGCGCACTTAGTTTCTAGATTAGCACTTACACCTATTCATCCCCCCTCTAGGTGTTTTTCAAAGTTCACATACACATACAAGTTTAAAATTTATTGGTTTTCGGTTTAACCGGATTTTAGATTTCGTGTCAAAAACATAGATATAATATCTTTTATGTATACTGGATTCTATCCATATAGAATATGTTTCAAAGTTGTTTCAATATCATGTTTTTGCATCCATATGTGTTTTGAAGAAAACAGTTTTCCATTTCAAAAATTTAAGTTTTAAAAAATACGATTTTTGTTTAAAGCCTAATTTTCATATCACAAAAATAGTTCAAATAGTTTGTAATATGTGTTGAATTTTAGTCATACATATTTATATTTCAAAGATCTTATAAGAACTTATTTTTGTGGAATTTATGTGATTTTATAGGATTTAATTAAAGATAAAAAAGACAAATTTTTAATCCCATAAAAAGTTGGACCTGGCCTTCTGCCGGTTGACCGATCCAGTCGACCGATGTGCACAAACGTGCACAGGCCATTGGGCTGGTGGGCCGGTCAACCGGGCGGTCGACCGTCCAGAGAGCTCTGCTCTCTGGATTTGGCCCCGGTCGATCGGGCGGTCGACCGGCAGAGAGCAGCTGCTCTCTATATCCAGTCTCGGTCCACCGGGCGGTCGACTGGAGGCAAACGATCATAAAAATGACCGTTGACCGGTCGACCGGGCATCGACCGGAAGGGCATTTCTACCCTTTTCAGGATGCCAACGGGCAGAATTTTTGAAGGCTATAAATATGCCTTCTCTTGAGTTGTTTTAGACAAGATTTTACAAGAGAATTTTCCCATCTTTCAAGTATTTTTTAGCAAGAGTTTTTGTGGTTAAAAGTTTTAATTTTATTTGTTTTAAAGGGTTGAAAAATTCAAAGAAAAAGAGAAGTCCTTAGGAATTGATTTTGTTCTTCATTTCTATTTTATCCTAGAAGTTTTTCCAAGTATTTTCTTTGTGCTTTTGATTTCCAAACTCTTTATTTTCTCACACTTGAGATATCATATCTATCCTATCTATAGGATCTTGTTTTTGGTGAGAAAAATTGGTTTGTGGTTTGTTAAGACCACCAAGTATTGTAAATCACTTTGCTTTGAGTTGTGGGTATTCCTCTTGTGTAGAGGTGATTGTGAAGGAGTTTGGTTTTGCTGGTATCCCTCTAAGTGTAGAGGTGATTGTGATTGGTGTTTGGCTTTGTGCCTTATCCCTCTAATGTGAGGTGATTGTTATTTTGGCTAAGTTTCCATCCCTCTAAGTGTAGAGGTAATTGTTGTTGTGCCTTGCCTCTTGTGTAGAGGTTGTGTTTGTTGGAGAGAGAAATTGTGTACTCCAAAGTTATATTACCCAAATCATCAGTGGAGGTTCCCTGTGTGGAAAGTCCTGTGTGGACGATATAGTGAAAATCCTTCTGTGTGAAGGCAGGGACGTAGAGCAGTGGCTCGAACCTCAAAACATATCTTTATGTTTGCGATTGATCTACTATTTCTAAACTCTCTCTTTATATGTTGCATTGATTCATATTGTTCGCATTATTTATATGCTTGGTATTATTTATGTGCCTCATTTGTGTTGAACCAAGAGAGTTTTACATAGCACCTCAACTCTTATTTAGAGGAATTCAGAGAAGATAGTCCAGAGCCCTTCACTGGGAATTCGGTTAAACTCTTTGGTTACAGTGTGTTGCAATTTGTTTTTAATTCCGTATCATTAGATTAGCCTTACACCTATTCACCCCATGTTCCTAAACTTTACATTTTCTGTGCAGGTTCAGACTCGATCACTCCATGTAAGAGTTGGATGAATGAGACTCTGCAATAGCAGAGTGCTCATCGTTCGATTCTATCCCCTTAGCCAGGTTGTTGTAGTCAATAGGGGTTATTGCTCTTATCCAGATTTCGGTTTGCTTGTAAATCCCTTCAGGTTCGATGAGTATTTCATTCAAACCCGGGGAATGTTCAGCATCTAATTCCTCAAAACTGGGAGCTAGTTGCTACCCTTTTGACTTGCATGGTGTGGCACTCGGATCCACCATGTTTGAAGTCACTTCAAGATACTCGAAGTCAGAGGACGTCTTCTTTCTGTGAGAGCATGGCCTGTTGGCTGAGCTAGAGGCTGGAGCCGCTGACAAACAGTTAAAGATCGACGGCACTGAGAGAGGTAAAGCCACAAGGGTGTTCAGATAGAACTGTTGAGATAAGGCACTCACAGCAACACTGAGAAGTGATTTGATGGACATTCCTTTTTCAAGTGAGGTAGTCACATTTTGGCATCGTTGCTGAGGAGAGTTCTCTCTCCTATTTAAATTAACCGCAAATGCACGGTCGTTCAATTATAGCACTTGCGAGTCGATCCACATGGACAAATGGTTCTCTAGATTCAACAGTATCTAGGCAAATTGGTCAAAAATTTTGTGAGTTTTGAGAGTTGTTCTAAACTAATTATTGATTTAGAAAAATCAATTCAAGCACCTAGGGTTGAATCCCCCTAAAGTAGCATCAAGTTCGATCTCTTCTACTAAGTTGTTACAAATCACCAAATCTCTAGTTGTGATAAGCAAACTAAATCTGAACACTAAATCTAAGCACATGGTATTATCCAGTTACATGATCCATCAAAGGTAAATAAATAACTGAATAAATTAAAAAGAAAAAAAACAGTAAAACCTAAGCATAGATCATTAACTAGAGATGCATAACTTGTTAAATACCTAGTTTTTCTAGAAATGAATCTCTCAAAAAGCGTAGGTCAACTGGTGAGTATACATTCCTAGATAGGAGGGCTAACAGTTGACCACAAGATAATCTAGCCTAGATTCCTCTCCTCTAGATACTTGAGACAAAATTAGCTACTCATGATTTAATCATTAACATTATACTCTAAATTATTAATTGCAATCAACATAATAATTTTCGAGTTTGCCGAAATATTACCTGATACAGAGAGTTGCAGACATATTAATAAAAGAAATCCCAAAGAAAAGCTATTATTCCAAAAACACAACCTACAAGCAAGATGAAACACTCGGCCACGAGGGAGACTCCCTCTGGCACGAGAAACGAAGCAGGACAGACGCTAATGGCTGGGAGAAGGATAAAAATAGTAAAACATTGCAGCCTCCTTTGATGAAGGGCCAAAATAATCAACAACAAAATAATTTCACTGCCACCATGAATGAAGATCACTCCGAAACAAAAAATTAAAGCCTCATATTTAAACCCTAAAAGCTAAAGGCGGCCCCCCTCCTGTACACTATCATCCCCTCTTTTATATAATATAGATGGTTTACCAAAAGGCCTTTCGAAATACATCGATTACACAATAATTCATTTTTAGTTCAGACAGATTCTGTAAATGACAAATACGGATAGTTAAATGGCTGAATTAGTAAAAGATCTCAACATGAAAGTTGTATATCTTTAAATTATCTTTCCGTAAACAACTGGATGACCTCTTTTCAAGTCTTGTAACCAAAGTTATGATCAAAATACTCCAATATATTCAAAAGTTCTTCAATTTCATTCAACTTTTGTGCAAAACACACCATTATAAGCTTCTTCTCTTTTCTTTTCGACAAAGGACATTCACTGCAAAAAAGAGCTAAAACATACCAGGTAGCAATTATTTAAATACAACAATAAATAAATATGAGTATAAAAATGATGTAAAATGATGCCAATCAGTCTCTCAATAAGATGAGCTGCTGAGGAACTAGTCCTGAACTCACGGGAGTTGGGATCTCCCAGTGGATGAACGTGTATCTCGCATTTCTGAATTGAAATAGGGAAGTCGCGTTCTGGTGCAGCCTCATGCTAAATGCGGGTCTCGCATTTCTAAAGTGAAACACGGAAGTCGCGTTCTGGTGCAGCCTCATGTTGAACACGGTCTCACATTTTTGAAGTGAAACGCGGATCTCGCATTTTGGTACAACAAGAGGTTGAACGCGACTCTCACATTTTGGCACTGAGACGCGTGGCTTATCCTTCAGCGACTATCGTGTTTGAACATAAGTGTCGTGTTTAGAAGAAGAGACGCGGGCTGAACGCGAGTGTCGCGTTTGATTCAGATAGAGTTGTCTTTAGCTTCTGCTTGCTATCGGCAAGCATGACATCTTCGTCGACAATCAGCAATGTGCTTCGCTCGAAGGAGTCATTGTGAACCCCTTGTAAACTGAGTATGCTCAGTATCAAAGTAAACTATGAAACTCGCGCCCCGGTTACTTAGTCGAACCTTGAAAGAGGCTTAACGGCGAGATTGATCTCTATCATGGTATTAGCCTCGAGCCAAAACTCTAGTCTTGTGGGTCTCCTAAAAGACTTCATTGCAAGCCGTGTTGGCTTTTAAAGAGGTTGCGTGAACCTCAAGAGAGTTTGAACTATTTGCTTTGTCAAAAAGCGTACAATTAACTTCCCAAAAGGCTTTTCTTTCATAAGCCTCCGATGAGGCTGGAGAGCGAGTCTTCGTTGAGACTTTGTGGTATTTCCATATAGCTTTGAGGCTAATGGAACCTGAGGAGAGAAGTTGATCGAACTTCTCTTGGTCGATTTCGACGATGAGCGATTCGACATTGAATCCGAGTAGCTTGAGGTCGGCTTGCACTACGATCTTCTTCTCGTCAGTAGAGAAAATGTTTCTTAGCGGAATCGTTATTTTTTGTTTCTCAGAAAATTTGTCATGTAAAATTCTTCAATTATTTGCAAAGAAGATTACAACAGATCAAAATTTGATTACAAAATAGGAAAGAGTTTGAGTGGATCTCCCTTTTATTTAATGTCGGGTTCTTTATGTAGCGGCGGAGAGTGAATCTTGTTCTTCGTTGATGAACCGAACCTGAAGCTTGACTTCGAATCTTCTTTCTTTATTTTACAGCTCACTGGTGAAGTATAAAATCTCAAGCAATGGCTGAAATCTCAAAGAGATTAAACTTTAACTTAGCAAGTTAAAGAGTCTTCTTTTTTTCCTTAAACTCTCTAGGGCCAAAAGTCCTTTCTCCTATAGATTCTCACAGCTATTTTAGAGATTTTTGGGATGTAACTGACTCCTTAAATCTTTTCATAAAGTAGATTTATTCCCTATTTTGTGGAGAGAATGTGGGTATGATTGACCCAGTAATTGTTGTCTATTATAGCAAAATTGTGGGTCTAGTGCTGGACGCAAATCTCGCTTTGATGGTGAAACGCGAGGCTCAAAGACTCGTGCCTGTATTGGAACGCGAAGCTCACATGCTCTCATTGAAGTTGAAATGTGTAGCTTCTCCGGCTTGTGTTTGTGTTGAAACGCGACCGCGAGGTCCGCCTATTGAAAAGCAGCACGACCATTACGTTTGACACAGAACGCGACCCTCGTGTTGCGTTTGTTGAAGTACAACATCCGCGTTTTAGTTGAGACGTGACCCTCGCATTGACATGAAGCCCGCATTTGAGGCTTTGTCTTCAGTAATTTTTAAACGACCTACAGTCCGTACCTTGGTGCCCGCACGTTGTTGCTCTGGCGCGCGTGTGTTGCCGCCGCTGCTCTGGCGCTCGTGCCTTCTGTCAACCACTAGTCACTGCGGCCATCGACCATCAACAAACCAAGGGAGGGAAGGAGATATGAGTTGGATTTAAGGTTTGGGTTACGGTTTGGGTCAGAGAGAGTGTGTGATTGAGTATGTGAGGGCGACGGAAAGAGAATGATTGTGTGTGTGAAGGTGAGGAGGAGAGAGAAAGGATGTGGGGTTCGAGGGTTGTTGCCGCCGGCCACCGGCCAAAGGAGAGGGATAAAGATCAAGTGGGAGGGAGAAAGGGGGCAGATTTGAGAGAAATGTGTTTTGGGGCAAAAAAATACCATGATGCCACCTTTCATTACTAGTTACTAAGTTCACCAAGATTAAGCTGAAGGACCCCGGGCTCCATCCCAAAAGACTAACCTTTTAGATGGAGTTGCCCAAATCCTTATAAACCCAAGACCATCCCCACGTCTAGCCGATGCCAGGGACTATTTGTTCGACCTAAATCCCAACAATCCCCCCTCGAACAAAGAGTCTCCCTGCAAGCTCAACTATCTTCGCACCGTCCCTGCAAGCTCAACTATCTTCGCACCGGAAGATCAAATGCTCCATCGAGATCCAACTCTTCACTGCGTGAGGTGGCGGCACGCCTTATGTGAAGTACCAACTGCAGTCTGTCACTCCTCTACGAGGACCACTGCCAAATTTCTCGAGAGCCAGACATTAGCTTCACAGGAGCACCGGAAGATCAAATGCTCCATCGAGATCCAATTCTTCACTGCGTGGGCGATCAGCACGCCTTATGTGAAGTACCAACTGCAGTTCGGTCACTCCTCTACGAGCACCACTGCCAAATTTCTCGAGAGTCAAACAACTTCTTCACAGGGGCCTATTGCGCCTTTTTGCGCCAGTGGGGTGGGCAGGCCCTATTGCGCCTTTGCGCCATTGGGGGGGTCTATACACTGTCGAAGAACATCACCCACACACACGACTAAGTTCGGGGCATGGCTCTGATACCACTTGTTGTGCCCGGGGCTCCATCCCAAAAGACTAGCCTTTTAGGTGGAGTTGCCCAAATCCTTATAAACCCAAGACCATCCCCACGTCTAGCCGATGTGGGACTATTTGTTCGACCTAAATCCCAACATAAGCCACCACACTTTCCACTAAAATAACTTAGGATTTAATATTAAGGTATTTAGTGGAGCAATATACATTATAAAAATACAGTTACGTGTGTGTGTGCGCGTATGGGGGGGGGGGGGGGGGGGGTGTATTATACGCACACATGCATTCATATGCCGGCATATGTTTATATTCTCAAGTGTTGAGGCAAAAAAATTTTGATACACCAAGAGCTTAAATCCATCAGCTAAGGGATAAGCTCAAGGAAGTGCATGCTAATTTGGCTACTGATCCCACAAATCCCCAATTACAGAAAGAAGAACTAGCTTTGCAAGAAAATCTAGTTACTTGGTTAGCTTTTAAAGAAGATCAGTGGAAGCAAAAAAGTAGTGAATCCTGGATGCATTTAGGAGACAGAAATACAAAGTCTTTCTAAATTACAGTAGCCAACCAAGCCAGGAATCATATAAACCATCTGATTTCTGAGAAGGGGGAAGCTCTTACTGAGTTGGCTCCAGTGTATTATGAACAACTATTTAATCATGATTCCTATTGGAATGTGTTCCCAGAAGTGATGGTAAAGAGAAAGCTTACAAGTGCCGCCTTAAATTGGCTCTATAGGGATGTCTCTAACTTACAAATCTGCATTGTTTCAAATGCACCTAAAGAGGCACCAGGCCCAGATGTCTTTAATACATTCTTCTTTCAAAAGATTTGGGAGCTAGTGGGTGAAGACACATGCAAAGCAGTCAAATCCTTCTTCAATTCTGGAAGCCTCCTCACTTAGGTAAATCACTTTTGTTACATTAATTCCTAAGACCTCTAATGTTCCTCATTTGGGTGATTTCAGGCCTATATCATGTTGCAATAACTTGTACAAGTTGATTTCAAATGTGCTAGTAAATAGGCTTCAGCAAGTTATCGAAAAGCTCATCTTCCAAAATCAGAGTGCTTTTTTGAAAGGAAGGTTTATAAGTGATGCATCTCTTCTAGCTCATGGGCTTGTGAGAGATTTTAGCAACCAAATGGGCAGTAGGTTTTGCTTGATGGTGGATTTACAGAAGGCTTTAGACATGGTGAACGGAGAGTTTGAGAGTTTGTTTGCTACATGTTTCACTGTACGGGGTTTCCTTACAAGTGGATGAATTGGATAAAGGAGTGTCTATATTCATCATCCTTCTTTATAATGCTTAATGACTCACCAAATGGATATTTTAAAAGTACAAGAGGAATCCAGGCAGGGTTGTCCTCTCTCTCTCTCTCTCTCTCTCTCTCTCTCTCTCTCTCTCTCTCTCTCTCTCTCTCTCTCTCTCTCTCTCTCTGTACTTGTGATGGAGTTTTGGTCTTTAACAATGAACATTGTCATAGCAAAAGGAGATACAAGGCCTACGAGGAGAAATGAAGATATGATAGTATCACACCTTTTGTTTGCGGATGATATACAGGTTTACTGTAAAGGTGATAAGCTATCAACCTCTGGAGTCAAAAGCTTTGCATAAGTTACATCTATTTACTGGTTTGTCAATCAATAAACAAAAAGGTAAGGTGTTTTCAGCAAAGGTTATAATCATAAGGATGAAATTGCTACCTTGTTGGGGTTCCTATTGGGACTCTTCCCATCAGATATCTTGGTTTGCCTCTGACTAGCTTGTATCCAAAAACAAGGCATTTCTCTCCACGCATAAATAAGGTGAGAGGTAGAATTGAAGGATGGGAACTGAATTCTCTTTCTTTACCTGGAAGAACTAAGATGGTTAAATGTGTTTTGTATAATGTGACAAGCTACTGGATTTTTTCTTTCAAACTGTCAAATACAGTGTTGAGAGAGTTAGACAGACTTTTCTTTAACTTCATATGGAACAACAAGATGCGTGGCTGGAAGTGAGCAAATTTATGTAGAACAAAAGGTGAAGGGGGAGTGGGTATTTGGAGACTTATAGACATTAGTCAAGCTTCAGGTGTGAGGTTTGTTTGGAGATTGGGGACTTCAAACTCACTTTGGTCAAAATGGATGTTGGAACATAATGTGAATGTAGCACATATATCTCAGGTTTCCTCCACATTACTGGATTCAGATACTTGGAAGTGGATATATAGCTTGAAACATCAGGTACTACCACACATGGTAGCTGCAAGAGAAACTTGGAAATGGACTTCAACTAGCTCAGGAAAATTCAGTTCCCAATCAGCTTGGGATCTTATTAGGAAGAGATGGCCAATTGCACTTAGCAAATATCATATGGTTTCTATCACATAGACCAAAAATGGTTGTTTGTCTACTGAGAGCACTCCATGGAAAACTTTTAACCAGGGATTCTCTCACGTCAATTGGAGTTACTGATACGGATCATTGTGTGCTATGTAAGTCTGCCGGAAAGTGTCCAGCATCTCTTCTTTGCTTGTCCATTTTCTTCCTATTTATGGAAATTGTGTAGGTTGAAGCTCAGGTTACCTGGTCTCTTCATGAAGAAGTTCTGTTAATACAATCAAAATTCAAACAAAAAACAAAGTCTACTATTTTAACTAAACAAGCATTGGCAGTAGTAATTTGGCATATATGGAAGGAAAGAAACCAAAGAATTGAAGGACTCGGGCTGGAGTTGCCCAAATACTTATAAGCCCAAGACCATCCCCACGTCTAGCCAATGTGGGACTATTTGTTCGACCCAAACCCAACAATCCCCCCCTAAAAACAAAGAGTCTCCCTACAAGCTCTACTATCTTCACACCGGAAGATCAAATGCTCTTGCGCTTTATTTTTTTTCATTTCATTTTTTCGCCAGTGGGGTGGGTAGGCAGGCCCAATGCGTCTTTGCGTCATTGGGGGTATCTATATACCGTCGAACATCACCCACACACACGACTAATTTTGGGGCATGGCTCTGATTCCACATGAAGGACTCGGGGCTTCATCCCAAAAGACTAGTCTTTTGGGTGGAGTTGCCCAAATACTTATAAGCCCAAGACCATCCCCACGTCTAGCCGATGTGGGACTATTTGTTCGACCCAAACCCAACAAGAATCTTTCAACTTCAGGAGCAAAATAAAATCTGTGTCTTCAGAAAGATTTATGAGGATATAAGGGAGTTATTGAGGACTTGTAATTGGAAGCCTGATGGGCAAATTGAGAAGCAGGTAGCACTGTCCAATTGGAATGTTTGACTTTGACAGATGCAAGCATTGCTGTAAGTTGCTATATGTGCATCACTGTGGATATGCCCAAGTTATTCTGCAAGTTATGAGAGCAAGTATCACTTCTTGTGCTGGAGATTACTACATGTACCAGTTCTGACACGACATGAATATTCCATATTCGGAGCAGACCCAACACTATTTTCTGATTTTGAGTTGCAACATGTATCAAGTTCAAATTTGGAAATGGTTGCCCATGGATTTGAATTTTCTGCTTGTAAGACCTGAAACATGCCAGGTTCAGTTCTGATACAAAGTCAGTTCTGTACCAGAATCTGAAATTTGACTGTTTCAGTTCTAATACATAAAGAGGAGCACAGATATGGATCACTGGCGGGTGGCAATTGTATCATTCCATGTAGTAGACTTGTGTCTGATACCAGGCACCTAGTCATTTGCTAGTACTAAAAATTGGTTGTACAGATCTAGCTACACGTATAGTACTTTTCTATTTTTTTGAGGGTTTGGGTCAATTATGTTAGTCCAAAGGCCTATCACTCTAGTTTTAATAATGATTAACTCATATAGTTATAGTGCTAATAATCTTGTGTCTATTAAGTTTCAGATATTCGATCAAGATTTTAGTTGGCGTTTAGCTTCATCAAGCTAACACGTGTTGATTCTAGAGCTCAAGTATAAAAATCATATCAAGTACTCAAGGAGAAGTCTAACTCTGCATAGATCAAGTTTGGATCAAATTTACATGAAAAAGAAGATCTTCAAGAAGACTTGAATTTAGAGCTTGTGAGTTTAGATCTTGTGTAAAGTATAGATTAGCTTGATTGCTCAAGCTTATATACACACACAACAGATTTGGTTTTCGGTTTAACCCGTTCTGATTTCATGACTAAATTTCATTAACAATAAGTTTATATTAGTTTATATATGTATTGAATTTCATCCATATATATTGATACTTCAAATGTGTTTAAGAAACTTACTTTGATGGGTTGAATTCATGAGTTAAAGTTGTGTATTTATCAAAAATTATTTTTATGATGTGTATTAATATATATTATCAAAAACAAGTTTATATATTTTATACATCTACTGGATTCTATCTACACAAATTTGTACTTTAAAAGAGTTTGAGAAACTTATTTTGTATATGTAACCAGTTTTGGAAATGTTTGTTTTTCAATTTAAAGTTTAGTATTGGAAAAAAAATTTGTGTTTAAAAATGGTATTTAACATCTCAAAAATAGTTCACATGTTTGTAACATGTATTGATTTTTTATCCCACATGTTTGTAGTTTAATGTATTTACAAGAAGTTATTTTGTCAAATTTATTGAGATTTAATTGGATTTAAAAAGAATATCTAAAAATAAAAATATTATTTTTGAGCTGAGTCCGGTCGACTTAATGTACACGAGCCTAGGGCTGTGCATGTCGATCAACCGACCGATCGTCCGCAGAGAGACTCAGTACTCTCTGTTTATTTCGGTCGACCGTCAAAGAGTTTTGCTCTCTAGATGCTGGGAATGGTCGACCGTGCGGTTGACCGGCAACCCAACGGTCATATTTTTGACCGTTGGCGATCGATGGTCCGGTCGTTCAGTCTTTAGCTAAATAGCTAGTTTTTATTTAATCTGTTTTTGTTTTTTCAAACGGGTGTTTTCTTTTTCTTAGGGTTTTAACACTATTTTATGCGCAGATTAAATCCTAATCATCTCAACCCAATTCCTCTAAATAGGAGTCATTGGAGAGAGTTTTAAAAAGGAAGAATTTTGAAGATTTTAAAAAGATTTTTGATTAAGAAAATTTGTGTAATACCCATATCTTGTAATACATGGCTTAATAACAAAAAATAATAATAATAATACTTTAATATGTATGTGTATTCTGTTTTAAGAAATTGTCATTTTTAAAGTTTAGATATTATTTTAATTATTACTAATTAGTTCTTGATCATGATCATCATGATTATTGTTTTTATTATCTCATTTTATCTTATTCTTATTCTCTTTTGTTTCAAGCCCAAGCCCAAGAGCAGGCCCAGATCCAAAACCCTTCACAAAAAAAAATGAAATTGATACAAAAATAAAAATAATTTAGAACAAACCCCCCATTAGCAAGGCTACAGGTTTTGAACCTGAGACCGCCGACATGGAGTGAAATGCACCAACCATGATGTTGTATTACTTGGGATGACAATACACAAGTTTAATATATAATAATTTTTAACCAATGTTTACTTCTCCTTCTCCTGCTCCCTCAATCTCTCTCGCACGTTTTCTAAAATCAAATCTAAATTGTATCTAAATCCTAACTACCTAAATCAAATCCTAACAACGAAATCCCAAACCTAAATCCAAATCTTATCATAACTAACTAAATCTTAAGCCTAACAAATCTCTCATATCCTAAAACTAATCCCTTCAGTTTCTCTTCCCTTCACAACCGCAGAACCCCACACCCAGCCGTCGCCGCCTTCTTCTTCTTCTTCTTCTCCGGCAACAGCCCACAGCCCAGGCCAGCCCCTTCGGCAGCCGGATCAGCAGGCCGCAAGCCCCAGGGCGGCCTCCCCTCCCATGGCAGGCTGGCGCACAGCCCGACCTCCACCTCCCGCAGCTCCGATCCAAGTTCGCCCGCGTCTCCTCCTCCTTCTTGGCTTACAATGCCGAATCCGGGACTGGGTCCAAACCCGACTCCGACAAGGTCTTCTTCTGCGACCTCGAGTTCGGCGAATCCCAGCACAGCTTCTCCCTCGCTGGTGAGCGTGAGTCCCTCCGGCGAGATCCCAAGATTCGCATCTTCACCGTCGGAGCCCGGGTTCATCACCAATCTCATTTGCGAGATTCGTTGGGGCACCGTCGTGGTGCCGTGAGTCCTCTCATGGACGGATATGTCTCAGGTTCTTCCTCCTCTCTATATTTCATTTATATGTATCAATGTGTGTTATAATTATTTTCATTTGAGTAATTATTTGTATATTAATATAATGTGTGTTGGAGATAAATTGTATGCATGGGTTTATGTATGCTGTGGGAAATTGTGCGTGTGTTGGTTTGGTTAATAGACATACAAGTGTTTGGTTTGGGAGTAATATGAATGTAAGTTTATTAATTCAATGTGTGTTTTATTTCATGTGCGGCAAATATCCTACTCCGAACCATTTTCCAGCTCTCCGCGGGATGCCGTTGGTCGCCGTCGGCGAGCGCGAACGCACCCCACGCCCTTCATGGTGAGATGCTCTACCCAACGACACCCTCCGCGACCCCGGACGCCTTCGTCGGAGCCTCCATCGGTGCGCCGCAAGTTGCCCCGAGGTTAGCGTTATTTTCATGTATTATGGCAATATCGTAATAATTAAGAAGTTCTTATTAAATGTGTGTGTTTGTGTGTGTGTGAGAGTGTCTTTGATGGTGATATGCAAGCATGTGTATGCATGTTTGTGGATTAAATAATGTATAGGTATTTATAATTAATAATAGGTATTTATTAAATTGGATATGTTTGCATTAAATTAATGTATATAGGTATATGGGTAATTATGCATTAGTATATATGTAAATATATAATATGTAGGCATGTTTATATACATGTATTGTTGTGTATACTTGTATACGTATGTGTACGTGGGTGTACACGTATGTGTCCGTATGCATGTGTGAGTGTTTAGCATGTATTTATATTCATTGGTATGTTCGGTTACATGTTACAGCATTTTGGATTTGTTCGGTGAGATCCGAACCCAGCTTTAGGAGACTCGGACACGATTCGGATTCATGCCGTTGTGGACCCGACACAGAGGAGATTCGAAGATCGACCCATAGGACGATCCGAAGATCAGTACCGGTTCGTGCAGTGAAGACTAGATGGCGATTCGGTTCCAAAACCGCGTCATTTCATGTGAGTGTTTGTTATTGTGTATTTAAAGTTATCGGTATGCTTTATATGTTGCCTTTAGCATTTCATATGATTATTTGAGGTATTTTACTAATGTGATTACATGTATCACTTCACGAGACATCACTGCACATTTATCATATTTATGTTGCTAATTCGAGTAATTTATTAGCGTCATTTCATAGCTATTTACCACTATTGATCCAGGACTAGTTGAGGCATATTTTATACTGTGATTTTGGTCGATCTATTGATCAGTTGACCTACTTCATATTTGAGGATAGAGGAACGATCTTATGCATACCATTTATTGGTAGTTGTTGGTGATTATTTCAGATTAGAACTTCTGTGGATATTGAGAAAGTGTTGGATGTGACGTTGTTGCTACTTGGACTGGCATTGACTTAGTTAGAGATGGAGTTGACCTATGATATATTTATATTGGATCTTGATCAGTTTATAAAGGAGTTTGATCTTGTTGGATTGTCATTATGTGAGTGTATAGCTTACCCTTGAAATAGATATGTAACATGATCTTGGTTTTAGAATATTAAACCAAAGACTTTCGGATTTACCTTAATTATATTGATTGAGTATTGATTATCTTATCGATGTTGGATACTAGATGTAGAGATGATCAAGATTTCTTATTGATTGAGGATGTTACTCTCCTTAGCTATGATCTTGAATATAGTTGGATGAATATGGTTATGAGGAATAGGCATAAATTGGGTTGACCCGACCTGGTGGATTTTAGATATATTCTCTTGATATATTACTTGAGTTTTATAGATCTTGTGATTGACCTTGATAGAGTAAGAATGTGTGATAATCTTATTCTTTTGGAATATAAGGATTTGATTATGTGTATCAGGACATGTAGTATTTTAGTTATTGGGACTTGGATATATCGGTGACTCAGAGAAGATGTATATCGATGACTTGAGGATCAGAGTAGATTGATAGAGAGAGACTGTTATTGATATATTGAGATGGTGGTTTATTGTACCAGATTAGTGGTGTAGATTGATACTTGATGCTCACGATGATTGTATAGAGACAGTTGGTTGATAGATTAGTTACTATTGTATTTTAGTGCAGATGGATATGAGATATTGACCGGTTCTAAATTAGATTGTCCATTGAGCAGCATCTGGATTCGTTATTGTATGAATTTATGTTATTGAAAGTTACTGGGAAAATATTGTCGGACCGTAACACATTCATTGTTATATTGTTCTACCGTTTACACGGTAATATTGTTCACATTGTTATTGTTACATTGATATTGTTACTGTCACCGTATCGTCCCAGTAATCGAAATAACATGAATATTGATTGTTATAAATGATAATGTAAATTGACAACTTACACTGGGATTGGGGAAATTGATGGAGGAGACAGCGTCTGTATTTTGGGTAGACCTAGGATACAGGTTGCGCAGCCGAGATACGGTTCCACTGCAGGGTTCCGGGGGATGACTGACATCCCGTATTGTTCATATTGTCATTGTATTAACACATTGTTATTGTTATTGACTACCTAGCGGTAGGACCTGGTTCAACGCCAGGTGATTGGGTCGTGGTTCCGGGTATGTACGGAATTCACCTAAAGCATGGACAAAGTCTCTTCCATTGATTTCAATAACTTAGGACCCTGATTGACACGTGTAGTAGGCGTAGTATGGGATGCGTCTACTACAGGTAGCAATTGGTGTTCGCTAACATAATAAATGATAATGAACTGTTAATGCATTGTGACTGACATTAATCACCTGACTGTACATTTATACCACTGTGATAGACACATGATTGTAACCAGGACCAGATTTATGACCAGACTTGGATACCAACCTAGTGACATGTGATAGGTTACACATCTTGACATCTGCTGTTTGTTACAGTAGTTTTACTTGTTTTGTACCTGTACTCTTACTCTGGTTATTATTATTCAGCTGTTCATTTATCATGTTATTTTGTGTTGCAATTATTTTTGTTATTGTTCTATGCACTGTTTACATGCACGAGCTGTTCCCTTTACACACACACTCACCATGGTCGCGTTCTGACGACCCTGGATTTGCACGTCCAGATATTGGACGATTGTTTCTAATGTGCAGGAGTTCGATGAGATGGTACGCTTTGCGAGGAGCTTGGATCCTCTCCTTTTTATTCTGGTATTCTTACCTCTTTTATTCCTGTTTCTATATGTTTCTTGATTCATGCACATCAGATTCACTCTCTATTCCAGTACTGTTCATATGATATCATGCATGGATGTTTATATGAGATATTGCAGTGATTAGTGAATGATCTTGGTTTAGATTTATAGCTTGTTCAGGTTAATTTAGGCTTAGCGTGTATACGTGGGGTATTTTCCTCGCGTATATACGTCGCCGACTCTCGTCGCGACTCCGTTTCCGCGTATTTTGGGAAGCGGGACGTGACAATTTGTGTTTAAAGTTTTGAAAAATTAAGAAAACAAGTTTTTGAAAAATTCAAGTGTTAAGTTTCAAATCTCTATTTCTTCAAGGAAATTTTCTCAAGTGTCATCTTAAGATTTATTTCAAAACTTCTAGTTTTCTCACAAACTTGAGTTGTCATTTCTATCTATCCTTATAGGATTTCTTATTTTTGTGAGATTTCTAATTTTTGGTCTTCGTGATCACCAAGTGTTGTATTCCTTAAAATGCTTTGTGCTACCCTCTTGTGTAGAGGTGTATTTTGCTTTGTGCCTTGGCTTTGCACCCTCTCTCTTGTGTAGAGATGATTTGTTTTATGCATTGACTTTGTGCTTCATCTTATGTAGAGGAATGGAATTTTTTTTGTGGAGTTTCTTTGTGGAGATAGTGAAAATTCTTCACGCGGTGAAGGCGAGGACGGAGAGCAAGTGGCTCGAACCTCGAAATAGATATTTGTGTTTGTGTTTACTATCTTTTAACTCAACTCTACTTGTTTATATTTTGCAATGGTATTATTGCTCATCATATATGCTTGATATTGTGCCTACACTTATTTTAATCCAAGAGAGTTATTAAAGCACCTCAGTTCTTATAAAAGAGAAATCATGAGGAGAAATTCTAGAGCCCTTCACCGGGAATTCGGTTTCACTATTTGGAATTCATTTGTATGTGAGTTTTTATTAGCCATAGTTTTTTTAATTCCGCCTTTGATTAGCACTTCACCTATTCACCCTCCCTCGTAGTGAACTTTCAAATCAGAGATCATACTTGGTGTACTATAGTAGAGGGTGACGGCTATGGTCCCTCTCTTTCTATAGTTATCCAAGAATTGCTTCTTTGAGTAGATTAGCCTCTTTCCTTCATTGTATTATTTGTTTTATGGTATCAATGAAATCACACTTACTTTTCAAAAATTAAAAGGTACATGTATATATTTACATAAATAGATATATAATATATCATTAACATATATATATATATATACAAGAATTTATTCACTAAGTGCACTTATTTTCATGCACACGTAATTAATCTAAGGATTGATAAATAATTATCCCAAAAAATTATGCAAAAATTTAAGTCACAAAATTACCACATTAATTATAACATTAAACATAAAAAATTGAAAATTAAAGTGCTAATCCATATTAAAATAATTCGAGCGCTAAATATATACCTCTATAAGAGGATAAAATATAGGCAGGGCAATAAGGATTATGAACAAAGTAAGGAGCCCAGGTATCCTCTTTATCAATATGTAGAGACAGCTTTGGAGGGTGCCGAGAAGAACACCTCTGGGGATGAGGGAAGCGAAGAGTCCGAGGTGTGTGTGGACATGAAGGATGAGGGAGGCTGAGGTGTGCGAGGACATGAAGGTTCGAAGCAATGAGTCGGCTCTGGATAGAGGAGTGGCTCAAGTCGAGGAAACCTCCGAAGTACCAAGCGAGGCACCCCCAGCTAAGCTATTGTTGTTGCTGCCATGGCCAGAGGAGTAGGGGCTAGAAGCGAGAGAGATGAGTCAGTGAGAACGCATGCCGGACTCTTATGTTGAGACTCCTCAAGATCACTCTGTGACTGAAATGTAAGATTAAGATCCCTTTTGGTTATTGTAGGCTGTCTAAAAATGACTAACCAGGCAAGCCACCAAAGAAGCAGTCTCAAAGACGCAAAGGATTGAAGCCCGCGTCTCAACTTCAAGACGCGTCGGCCTGAAGCCCGCGTCTCAACTTCAAGACGCGTCGGCCTGAAGCCCGCGTCTCAACTTCAAGACGCGTCGGCCTGAAGCCCGCGTCTTAAACATCAAAGCGCGTCGGCCTGAAGCCCGCGTCTCAATATCAAGGCGCGTTGGCTCGACGCCCGCGTCTCAGCATCCAAGACGCAAGGGACTGAAGCTCGCGTCTCAGCATCCAAGGCGCGTCCGGCCTGAAGCCCGCGTCTCAGCATCAAGGCGCGTTTAGTCTGAAATCCGCGTCTCAGTTGCAACCGCCCAGATCGTGGGGAGTCAGTTACCGCGCGTATCGCGGGTAACGGCCCTCATTCAGGCGCATTTTTAGGGGGGCACGATCACCCCCTAAGACCCCTATAAATAGCCCTGTTGGCTATGAAGGAAGGGTCGAAGAATTGGATTCAGTGGGAGAAGAAGGTCGAGTGATCAATTAAGGTCGGCATTTTTGAATCCAGAGGGTCAGAAGATCAAGGCATCAAGAGAGAGAAGCCCGACGTCGACGACCGAGAGAGAAGAGATTCTTCAACAGGCTTACTGAGTACTAGCCTATCTTCGCCTACCTCCTCTTTGAGAGTTTGGTAGCCGGAGCTGAGTTACTCCCCTACCGGCCGAAGAGAAGATCCCCGACGGTCCAGGACGGTCATCTGGTCAACGGAGAACAAGATTCACTCTCCATCGCCATACGAAGAACCCAGATTTAAACAAAGGGAAGATCCAAGCATCCTCCCTCCCTTGTAGTCGGAATATTGTTTTGTTGTAATCTTTCAACTGATTCAAGGAAATTTTACGGCAAAATCTCTTTCCGTACCGAACAAGAGATGGCGACTCCGCTGGGGACTACATTCGTGACCGATGAACACATCGTGGTGCAGGATGACGTTCTCTGTAAGGGGAAGATGTCGAATCACTCGTCGTTGAGTTCGACCAGGCGAAGTATGAAGAGTTTCTCTCTTCTGGCTCCAAGAGCCCCAAGACCCGCGTCTGCCGCAGGGTCTCAACGACGCAGCCTCCCGAAGCCCAATCTGTGGCTCAACCAGGCGCTGCTGTCACCCTCTGTGCCGCGCCCAGTTCACGCGTCAACGCCTCCTCGAAGGCCCGCGTAACATCCAACGCCTCTGCTGCGATCAACCGCGACGCGCAGAACCCACGCGCCAACGCCTCTCTGAAGGCCCGCGTGGTCCACGGCACAACTGTTGCTGCGATCGACCGCGTCTCGCACAACGCCCGCGTCTCGCGTGACGCCCGCGTCTTGCAGAACGCCCGCGTCTCGCAGAAACCCCGCGTCAACGTCTCCCAAGAGACCCGCGTGGTGAACAGCCCTGGTTCTTCAAACCAGGAAGTTGTTGGCTTCTCTCCTCCTCCACGACGCAATCGAAATGCCGAGCGTCGACAAAGACGACGCGCGCGTCAACACTCGGTTGGAACCGATGGTTCTCTGACTGGGGTTAGACGCGGCGTTCAATATGATGCCTTGCCCGCACCTCGACCAGTGCGAGAAATCCGCGTTTGGCGACCCAAACGCGAGACCCCTCAAGTTGAGTCTGCTGGAGACCAACTTACCAAACGCCGAAGCGAAGTTTCTGCGTCTCATCAAACGCAGGACGCATGCGTTCCCAGGCGTGGGGCCCAGCAGCCCATTATCTTCCAAGTCCCTCTGCTTCAACGCAGCGGACAACAGTGCGAGAACCGCGTCTCGTCTCAACAGAGACGCCAGACGCGCGAAATCTCCCAACAGTGCGAGGACCGCGTCTCGTCTCAACAGAGACACCAGACGCGCGTGACGCCCCAAGTGTCTCTGCCCCAACGCAGTGGACAACAGTGCGACGACCGCGTCTCGTCTCAACAGAGACGCCAGACGCGCGTAACGTCCCAAGTCTCTCTGCTCCAACGCAGCAGACTGCAACGCGAGGACCGCGTCTCGTCTCAACAGAGACGCCAGACGCGCGTAACGCAACAGTGTGATCTCCGCGTTTCTGAGACTTGCGTCCAGACAGCGCAACACACGACTGCCCCCCGTCTTCGACGCTGTGAGGCTAGTCTATTTAATCCCCCTCCCACGGATTTGAGGGATTATTTGACAAGGAAAAGAAGTGCCAATCAGGCCACTTCTTCTTGCTGCTGTCAACAACTCATCCAGATGCTCTCTGAATGCCATTGCGAATCAGGCGTTCACCAGCCGTCTTTGATTAGACAGCTGACCCTGATTCCCCCGTCAGCTAAAAGAAGACGCTCCCACCGAAGGAGAACCTTCCCTGACGTTGAGTACCCGGAGCTCACTGCATATATGACAAGCAGAAGCAGGGGAAAACAACCTATGGTCAATTCAGAGGGGTCAGACTCTGAGCCAGAAGGGGTGTATCGACACACCCGTACCCGGACTGGAGCCATCACCCCAATTGACTACAATGCCCTATCCCGCGGCATTAGGGGAGATGATTCTCACTCAGTTGTGATAGAATCATGGGCTTCGAATTCTTCCGGTGGAAAGGAGGTTTCCGCCTACATGGCAGATGCTCCTGAGGACACAGCAAATGCTCCCGAGGAGACAACTAAGTACTTGGCCCGGATGCAGAAGCACCAAATGGAAGTACTCTCCTCTCAGCAGAGAACCATTGACGACCTCAAGCATATGCTTGAGAAATTGCTTGACGAGAGGGCAAGATCTCCTCCCAGAAGGCCAAGAGCTAGAAGGGGAAGAGGAGGAAGTCCACCCTCTGATCCTTCCGATGGGACACGACGATCCACTCCTTCGAATGTGTCCAGACCTTCAGCACATGCAGGAAGCGACCCAGATTCGGAGAAGGCTCAAAATCAAAGAATGAGCCTATTGGAGCAACGACTCAATGCCCTTGCTAGTCGTAAAGATCTCCAAGAAGCTGGAGTGGTCCGGCCGTATCCGGCCGAGTGGGACTTAGTCCCGTACCCTCCTAGATTCAAGGCTCCAACTCTCCAAGCATTCGACGGAAAGGGGTCGCCCAACCAGCATATCTACTACTTCAAATCCCAAACTGGGAATGTGGTAGACAACGATGCCATCCTGGCACGTCTATTCATTGGCACCCTGAAAGGGTTAGCCTTTGAATGGTTTATGAAACTCCCTGAAGGTTCAATCAAGAACTGGGGCGACCTGGAGAAGCTGTTCCTAACACGCTTCTTCGAGGATGATTCGGAGGTTACCATGCCTACCCTTTTAGCTACCAAGCAACGAAAGGGAGAGTCCGTTAAGTCTTTCGTAGAAAGATTTCGGAACACGGCACTCCGATGTCCGAGCGGCATGACCCAGGCCACCCTGGTGGAAACATGTCGCCACAATCTCCAAACTTCACTCCTTGCTCAAATAGGAGTAGCAGAAAGCCGCACCTGGAAACAGTTAGTCCAGCAAGGTGAACAGGCTGAAGAGATTGTCGCCCGCGTCAGAGCGGAAGAAGGCAGGCCCAGGCCAGAAAGGTCGACAAGGCGTGCGCCAGACACATCCCTCCAAACCAAACGGAAGGATAACTTGGCAACGGAGACCAAATCTCCCGTCAAGCCTCAACCAGGCAGAGCAGGTGGCTCTTCCAGCCAACCCCGCACCAACAAACAATATTCCTTCAAGGAGGAACATGTCGACTCGCTCTTCAAATTACTCAACAAGAGCAATCGACTGAAGCTCCCTGAAATCAGGCGCCCAGAAGAAGTCGGCAAGACCGACAACCCCAACTACTGCCTGTACCATAGGATGCTCGGGCACCCTACCAAGAGCTGCTACATCTTCAAGGACGTCCTTCAAGCCCTAATTGACGCGGAGGTATTAAAACTCCGACCGGAGCAGAAACAGAGGGCGGCCAACATGACGTCGGCACTCCACTTCGGGACACGACCCCCGATGCCCGTGGGAGTGATATCTGTCCCGAAAGGAGAATTGAGAGTGGTCAATACAGACCCTCATCAGCAGCAGGAGAAAGGCTTGGTACCCGTCCCTACACCTCAAGGGGAAATCATGTGGATCCACCCTGACCTCGTTGACGAGCAGCAATGGACGACTGTGACCAACAGGAAGTCCAAAGGCAAAGGAAAGGCTTCATCTTGTCACGTGATCTGCGCTTCTTCCCGGGAAGCAGACGCTGATGTTCCTTCGCTGACCGACTCAGAAGAGGAGACAATGGTCCTGGCGGCAGAGCCCAACCAACCGACATCAGGCACCCGCTCAGGGCAGGCGTACTTGAAGCAGTACGGCGAAAAGGCGGTGGTCCCTCCTCAACCAGCTGTAGAGCCAGCTCAGCCCTCCACAAAACCACCCGTGGAGAAACAGAAAGAAACTCGGTTTTCTCGGGTTCTTTCAAGAAGTGCAGCGGAAGGATCTTCGACACCTTCGACACCTTACCGCTTCGATGTGCTGGCTCAGTTAGCCAACATCCCGGCACGCATTACCTTGTATGAGCTCCTGAGGCTATCTAAGTCAACCAGAGAGGCTCTACAAGAAGCCCTGACGAACGCTGAGGTCTTTCTGACCCACGTACCGAGAGAGAAAGATGTAGAGGATTGCCTCCACACCTCTCCAAATGTTCCCTGCATTTCCTTCACAGCAGACGACATGCAGGTTAAAGGAAAGCATGACCGACCCTTATACTTCACGGGGTATATTGGGTCATCCGAGGTGAACCGCATCCAGGTAGACCCAGGGTCCGCACTTAGCATCATACCTCGCCGAGTCATGCAATTTCTTGGCATTCCCGCCCATCGTCTGAGCCCAACCCAGACGACTATTTATGGGTTTAATGCCAACAGCTCCCGCCCGATGGGGAAGATCAAGCTCAAATGCCGGATCGGGAGCCTCAAATCGGAAGTGACGTGTTATGTCATTGACGCTGACACTTCCTACAACCTGTTGCTGGGACGACCATGGATCCACCAAAACTCCATCGTTCCCTCCACTCTCCATCAAGTCATGAAATACATTGACGAGAGCGGACAGGTTCGAACGCTGATCGCCGAAAGGCATCCGTTCAAAGGGGTCGAGAACTATTTCACGGATTCCCTCTTATATGAGGAGAATAATGGAACCCCGCAACCAGAGGAGCCAGACTCTGGTAATGAAGCTGACACCGAGCCCGAAGAAGAAGAGTGCCTGTGGGAGTTAGAACCACTTGTAAAGAGCACTAATAAGCTCGATGTTGATACCACCGACGATGCAGGCGGTTGGTATATTAATGAAGACTTAGATTTCGCGTATTTTCCTGTGTATGAATCTGAGTCAATACCGTCGGATACTAGTACCGACATGGGCGAGGATGTATGGTCGGCAATGAATGCTCTGACATCATTGCATGTACCTATAAAATCATCCTTCGGGACGTACCATGATGATGGTGACGCGCAAGGATCTTCATTTATGGTTCCAGCCAGACAAAAGGCCAGAGACCTATCCTCTTTGGACGAATCATGTCTGAACCAACGCCCCATGAAGAATCAGAAGGCGAGGATGAATCCCCCCAGTTCAATCATTATGAACCGAGAACGCTCAAGATGATGAAGCGTATGGGGTACGATCTAATCAACAGGCCCGGGTTAAACTTCGGCAAAGGAAGGAGATCATTGCTTCGATCTTTTGTACCAAAAGGGAAAACACCTGACTATTATCATCAGACCCGCCGGGGGTTGGGCTATGTATCAACTCCAGTGCCGTCAGCCTCTGATTCTGAGGAACCATCAGGCCATGATCACTCTTCAGACACGTCATCGTGGGAATCAGATGTCAGTATTGGCAACATCTTCAAAGGGCTTTCTGTAAACATGGTTTCAACAAGCCATCTGGAAGACGAAGACGAAGAAATGATCCAGTCAGATACAGACCCCTGGATCAAACATCTGAATGCTCTCTGGGATATCCGCTTTGAACAGCGTGAGCCACCCACAGAAGACAAGGTTGTTCAGATCAACCTAGGAGATGAAGCCAACCCCAAGCCCATCTTCATAAGTGACGGCCTGTCACCATCAGAGAAGAATGATCTAATATCTCTTATACAAGAGTATATAGACGTCTTTGCCTGGAATTACGAGGACATGCCTGGACTTGATCCTCAAGTGGCTATGCACCGCCTCAACATCAGTCCGGACGTAAAACCCGTCAAGCAACAGCAGCGACGGTTTCGTCCCGAAATAATGGAGGCCATTCAATCAGAAGTCAAGAAGCTTATTGACTCCGGCTTCATCAGGGAGGAACAACATCCCGACTGGGTAGCTAACATCGTCCCCGTTGCTAAGAAGAACGGGAAGATCCGGATCTGCATCGACTTCCGCGATCTAAACGAGGCCTGCCCCAAAGACGAATTCCCATTGCCAATCACAGATGTCATGATTGACAATACCTGCGGATTCGAGCGAATGTCCTTCATGGACGGATTCTCAGGATACAATCAAATCAAGATGTACCCTGACGATGAAAAGCATACCTCCTTCAGGACACCTCTAGGAGTATACTGCTACACCGTCATGCCCTTCGGTCTAAAGAATGCAGGGGCAACATACCAAAGGGCCATGAATACCATTTTCCATCAGCAGATACGCAAAACGGTGGAATGTTATGTCGACGACATCGCGGTGAAAAGTCGCATTAAAGGAGATCACATAGCTGATCTGAAGATGGTCTTCGACATCATGCGGGCTCATCAATTGAAGATGAACCCCACCAAGTCCTTCCTGGGGGTAGCCAGCGGCAAGTTCCTAGGGTTTGTTGTAACTTCCACAGGAATCCATTTGGATCCGGAGAAAGTCCGTGCTATCCAAGAGATGCAACCCCCCAGAAGCCTCAAGGAGCTCAGAGGATTGCAAGGACGATTGGCGTACATCCGCAGATTCATTTCAAATCTCTCTGGGAGATGCCAACCCTTCGCTAAGCTGATGAAGAAGGGAGTCTCGTTCATATGGGACGACGCTTGCCAGCAAGCATTCGAGGAGATCAAACGATACCTCACCCAACCACCAGTACTTGCAGCTCCGGTATCCGGAAAACCCTTCCTGGTGTACGTCCGATCGATGGATCATTCTTTGGGAGCTCTACTAGCTCAGAATGATGACCAAGGACGAGAACAAGCAATCTACTACCTCAGTAGAACGATGATCGGGGCCGAACATCGATACAACCCGATCGAGAAGGAGTGTTTGGCCTTGGTGTTCGCTATTCAGAAAATGCGACATTATCTGGTAGGCCAAACTATAAATGTCATATCAAAAGTCAACCCCCTGAGGTTGCTTATGACAAAGCCTTCATCATTGAATGGCCGGCTGGCAAAATGGGCTATATTGCTCTCTCAATATGAGATGCACTTCCTGCCACAGAAGGCCATTAAAGGACAAGCGGTGGCGGACTTCTTAGCCGAACACCCAGATCCGAGGGCAGCCAAACTTTATGAGGATCTCCCAGATGAGGTCGCTGAAGTATGCCTGACTCAGGCAACATTCGAAGGACAAGTATGGCAACTTTTCTTCGATGGTGCATCAAGGGCAAGCCCAAAGGGACACACAGTAGCGGGGGTAGGAGTAGTACTCGTCTCCCCACAAAACTACGTGATCCCCCGGGCTATCTCGTTAACCGAACCCTGTTCCAACAATGTGGCGGAGTACAACGCTCTCCTGATTGGGATGCAATTCGCCGATGAGATTGGCGTTAAAAATCTCGAGGCGTACGGTGACTCCAAACTCATCGTCAGCCAAGTTCGCGGAGAGTATGAGGTCAGACATGAAGATCTAGTACCCTACTACGACGCGACAATCCACATGGCGGAAAAGTTTTCAAACTTCTACATCGACCATGTGCCGCGAAGCCAAAATGCGCATGCAGATGCCCTCGCATCTCTCGCAGCTTCCCTAGCTCTCCCAGCAGGAGCAATGGAGAAAGTATTCGTCTATAGCCACGACCTATACTGTCCAAAAATTTCCCCCGAGACTACCCAGGGTCAACAAGAGATCGTCGCGGTAAAGAAACACTTGAAGTGTCAACCGCTCCAGAGCTTAAAGACTGGCGATTTCCCTATATTGATTATGTCTTATACGGCATCCTGCCTGAAGACACCAAAGAGGCGGCCGCCATTCGGAGGAAAGCCCCCAAATTTTACTATAATGCGATCACGCGAACACTGTACCGTCGATCGCATGACGGGATCCTGCTCCGGTGCCTCTCATCAAAAGAAGCCCGTGAAGTGTTGAAAGAAGCCCATGATGGTATTTGTGGAGCTCATCAACCTGGCCCGAAGCTGGCAAACCGACTCCAAAGATTGGGTTACTATTGGCCCAAGATGATTGTCGACGCCATCTCCCTCGCTAAGAGATGTCACGCCTGTCAAATACATGGCGATTTCATCCATCAAGCACCAGGGTATCTCCACTCTACGACCTCTACTTGGCCGTTCGAAATGTGGGGGATGGACGTGGTTGGCCCCATCAGCCCACCATCGTCGAAAGGACATCGGTTCATTCTAGCAATAACCGATTACTTCTCCAAGTGGGCCGAAGCTGTTCCTCTAAAAGAGGTAAAATCGTCTAACGTGATCAAGTTCGTGAAACATCACGTTATCTATCGCTTCGGTGTGCCTCGGCGGATCATCCATGACAATGGACCCCAGTTCATCAGCCAGGCTTTCCAGAGATTCTGTGCTAAGTTCAGAATCCAGAGTGTGTCATCAACGGCATATTATCCTCCCGCCAACGGCCTCGCGGAAGCTTTCAATAAGACTATTGGCAAGCTTCTCAAGAAATTCGTCTCGAAAAGTCAACGCGACTGGGACGACAAGTTGGGCGAATGCTTATGGGCCTATCGCACAACAGTGCGAACCCCGACAAAGGCCACGCCATTTTCCTTGGTGTACGGATGTGAAGCCGTCCTTCCACTGGAAATCCAAATTCCATCTCTACGCGTCGCCCTGACAGCGGAGATGACAACAGAGGAGAAGCATCGACAGCGACTCCAAGAACTGGAGGCCTTAGACGACAAGCGTCTGCAGGCCCAGCAGCAGATCGAGCTTTATCAAGCTCGCATCACTAGAGCCTTCAACAAGAAAGTCAAGACGCGAACTTTCAAGAAAGGCGACCTTGTCTTAGCCGTCCGGAGACCCATGGTCATGACGCACAAGACGAAGGGAAAATTCCAACCCAAATGGGAAGGACCATTTGTAGTAGAGTCGGTCTACTCGAATGGATCGTATCGTCTCATAACCTCTAATGGCGATACACTCATGATGCCAATCAATGGCAAATTCCTGAAGAAATACTATCCCTAGATGGTGTTCTTCTGTTGATCAAGTTAAAATTACACCTCTAATCAAAAACATCCGACGCCTTCGACGGCTAAGGATAGAGGAAAAGGTTGGCATCTAAGCCCAACATAAATCCTCGACAACTCATCATGCTGAGGGGAATAGCATGGCTAGCCCACCCAAACGGTAGTTGGTAAAGGCACATCAAATCCGTTGAGAGCTGAGGGTTTGCTAAAAATCCTGCCGATCAAGTTAATACCACACCTCTGATCAAACATCCAACGCCTTCGACGGCTAAGGATAGAGGAAAACGTTGGCATCTAAGCCCAACATAAGTCCTCGACAACTCATCATGCTGAGGGGAATAGCATGACTAGCCCAACTCAAACGGTAGTTGGTAAAGGCACCTCAAATCCGTTGACAGCTGAGGGTTTGCTAAAAATCCTAAGTGGACCTGATTCCACTCTCTCCTCCAAAATCTCTTACCAATTCTCATCCATAGAATGGTAGGACCACAAAATGCAAACATTACTACGTTAAACACTATACCTCTGGTAATGAATACTCCTTGTCGAGTACAAGCCCCGCTTGTTACCTCTACATAGAGCAGCAAACTTCAAAATTGCCAAGTTAACACTATACCTCTGGCATTTCAAATTCCACTTGTCAATTCTCATCAATAGAATGACAGGTCCTCAAATTGCTCCTATCAAGAGCCAATTCTTGTCAAGTTAATATCACACCTCTGACAAACTACTGTTTAGGTTAACATTACACCTCTAAGCAGTATATCAGGTGCCCGTCAAGTTAATATTACACCTCTGACAGTCACCCTTTCTTCAGACTTCCATATCGAAGCTGAAATGGACGATGCCAAGTTAACACTACACTTCTAGCATCTGAGTCATTGCTAAGTTCAACAATACACCTATGGCTATGACCTTTCCTCGACTTCCTTAAGCCGAGACGAACGATGCCAAGTTAACACTACACTTCTAGCATCCGAGTCATTGCTAAGTTCAACAATACACCTATGGCTATGACCTTTCCTCGACTTCTTCAAGCCGAGACGACTAATGCCAAGTTCAACATTACACCTCTAGCATTACCCTCACTGTTAAGTTAAACATCACACCTATGACAGTGACACCCTCAGTATTCCCTTATAAAACTGAGATGTCGATGAGTTAAGTTAATATCACACCTCTAACTCATGTCCTTGTCAAGTTAACATTACACTTCTGACAAGACTATTTCCAACCCGTTAAGTTAATATCACACCTCTAACGGTAAGGACTTCCCTAGATTCCCCCGCGAGTCTAGTTTCATTTGATATTCTCCCCAACAGAATATCGAATTCATTTTGGAGGCATTGTTGGTTAACATTACACCAATAAACAATGTTTCCATCAACATCCCCAGCTGATCTAAAATCAAGTTAAGCACAAATCCTTGATAAAAGTTCATCTTTCCTGGGGATACGAACTCCACCTGTCACTTTCTTCCACAAAGTGGCAGGTCACCAAAAATCACCTCTGTCAAGTTAAGCTTACACCTCTGACAGTGTCATGAAAGTTCTTGGAACAAGATCTTTCCTCAATACTTTTGACTTATTAAGATTATGATTATAATTTTGATAAAGATCAAAAGACTTCCTTGCTCCTACATGTCCAACCAAAGGCAAAGAGTTCGAGACAAAAGAAGTAAAAAGGAGGGTGTCACTTTTGTTTATATCCAAAAATATGAAAGTGATACAAAAACGCTCTCTTATACAAATAAGATTGAGCGTTACAAAAAAAAAAAAAAAAAAGGAGGAGAAGGCTAAAAATCTCGATCTGGTAGGGAACGGATGCGCTCCCTGAGACGATGCATCTCATGCTGACGTGCCTTCTCAGCCTCCATCATCGCCTGGACCCGCAGCTCCTCTTCAGATAGGCAGGGTTTTTCAGCTAGCTGGGCTCGCAGAGTCTCCAACCTGGAGAGATGAACAGACTGGCTCTCTTCAGCCCGTACCCTTGCAGCCTTCTGCTCCTCTAGCTTCTTCTGGAGGGCGACGAGCTTCTCTTCATTGACAGCTAGCATGGCTTTGGCCTTAGCAATGGCAGCCCGAGCGTTGGTAATAGCAAGCTCTGTGTTCTGCATGATAAGCTCAGTATCCCCTGAGTCTTCAATCAGCCTTTGGCATTCAGCCTGGGAACGCTCAAGGTTGCTGACCTCTTCGGCAATTTGTACTTCCACTTCCTGTCGCTCTTGCCTTTGGGCAGAAAGGAGGCTATCCAGGATGACTTGGGTTTCGTGGAGGGAGTCAGCTTCGTCTAAAGACTTCAGCTCTTTCAGGTCACTCTCCAACTGATCCACCACCCGCATACATGCCTGAGCAAGAGGAAGGCCCCCGACTAGCTCGATGTTCTCGGCCACATTCCCGAGAAATCTCCGGGCAAAGTCAAAAGAACGACGCCCAGAAAGGATAAAGTCGATGCACGATCGCATCGCTTCAAAGAACTGCCGCACCGTACTGCGTGTCAGGAAGTCCATGCTGTCATCACCCGGAACGCTCCCCGACCCCCTTTCTATCTCGAAAGAGGGGGTGTAGGCCGGTTCTTTTTGCACAGAAGTCATGCTGACTGTCGATACGGCAAGAGCGGAACCAGCCACTGGTGCTTCCGGAGGTGCTATCCCTGCTGGAACTTCCGCGACCAATGATGGAGTGGCAAGCACGATTTCCTCAGAAGCTTCATTTGAAGCTTGGGCTGTGCAATCTCCTGGGAGTGGACCTGCCGTTGGACCCTCCACCCGAGCCTTCTTGACCTCAGTAGTGGCTTCCTCCTCTGGTAGAGTGGAAGGCTCCCCAGTACCAGCAGCTGCCCCCTCTGAGGGCATCTCAGCAGCTGAGGTCTCAATTCCCTGTGGCCGAGTCAACTCTCTCACCATCTCCTCAATATGCGAGGAGGTTGTAGCCTCGGCATCTCCGGTTGGCCCTGCAATATAAAATGAAGAATGTCAAGACATCTTCTTCAACATGTAAAGAAAAATTGGACAGGAGGTGGAAAGGGTACCTTCAACAGGAATAGCCGCCACTGGTGGTGCAGATGATGACTCGCCCACATACATTTCCTCCTCTGAGACATGGAAGAACTTGCTTTGATCAGGAGGAGCGGGTTCCTCGCTATAGTCGACTTTGTCCTCAAAGAGGCTTTCCCCTGAGAGCGAAGAAGACGACAGCTCAGGAAGCTCCGTAATCGGAGCCTTGCCTCCAATCACCCCAGTAGTAGGACTAGGGTCGACGGCCCTGGAACTAGAGATGAAGACGCCTGGAGACCCCAACTGCTGTGCCTCATCTCTCCTTTCATGAGCAGAAGGAGGTTTGAGCAGAGCTGAGATTTCCGGAAGTTCATCGCCCATTATGTCAATCTCTGGGGATTCGGCATCAGCAGCAATAACGGGTTGTTCGATGAACTCCCCCTCCTCCACAGCCTCGCGGTGCGACTTAGGAGCACGAGCTAAAGGGGGAAATCCTCCTCTTCCGAAGGTTCCTCAACTCTGACGACGTCTTCAGGAGGAGCCTCAACTCCGGCAGAGATAGCTCCGGATTGAGAGACTTCAGCCGCCAGGTCCCTCCTAACCTTCTTCGGGGCAGGCTCAATAACAGAAGTAGAGCGGTGATGACGCTTACTCGCCAACTGCTTAGACCTCTTTGCTGGTGGCTCCGCCCTCGTTGCTGGAGGCTCCTCTCTCGTCGCTGATGGCTCCGCCCTCGTTACTGACGGCTCATTCTTCGCTCGTGGCTCTGCCCTTGGCGGTCGTGGCTCTGTAGCTCGTGGCTCCCTCCTCGTCCTTCTCCCGACCTCCTTACGGGCTTTCTGGTACTGCTCTACGAGTCTCGTTGGTTTACCAGACTCTGTCCTTGTCTCGAGGCTTGCATTGATGCTCTCGATACATGAAGATGCCGGAAGAAAGTCTGGTGTCTGGACGGCTTGGGAGTACCAAGTACAATAGCTTAGACTCATCTGGCACTTGGGCGCTTCAAGAGGTAGACGGAAGGTTGTTCCTGTCCCTCCAGCCACACTATAGTACCAGGCCCGAGCACCCTCGAACAAGTTCCCTTCGAAGGCGAGATAAGCATTTGGATTCCCGATATAGAGCTGGTCATAGCCGAACTGTCGAGCGAAGCGATTCGGCATGTATGGCTCAATGGTGCATGATGTCCCTTGTCGAAAAAGCATATATCCGGGCCGAATATTGAGCAACCACCAGAAGGCTCCCTGGGATAACCTCGTGAAATCATCAGGGCCTGCGGAATCGACAAGTAGATCGCCGTAGGATGCACCAGGGATCTGGAGGAGGCAACGATTGAGCTGATAGTTTGCCGGGGCTGAAAGACGCTTCCGGATATAATATATGTAAGGATCCTGCCACCTCGAACCCTCCAATCGCTGTATGAAGGGGACGGAGTCCTCCTTCCAACGCACCGCCGTCATCAAAGAGGGGCAGTGCATCACATACCAGGCCATAAGGTATGTGTAAGGCAGCTCAACCCGAGGATTGGGACGCTTCACCACTGGATTCCCCTCTGCGTCCGTGAGCGGCTTTCCCTCGGAATCCACAGTTTTTGGCGGCTCGCAAAAGCTTTTAGCCAGCGCCCGCAGCCCGCTCTGAATACCAGCCACCATGGCCGGGAGAAGAGCTATAGGGTTGCCATGGGCCAGAAGCACCGCCGGGTACACCACGTCGGCAACTATAACTTCATGCGGCAGCGTGGGCACCACACAACGCTTTAGCCACAGCATCAGAAAACCCGCCAGCAGCGCCCGATCGGAGATAGGAGTCCGGGCTTGGTGGTGGAAGCTTTCAAAAACCAAGTCGGGGTCGAAACCATCTTCGTTCGATTCTGTGGTGTAGAACTTCTCGGGAGCCTGGTCAATCCGGTCTTCGATATCCCTATCAGAGCTGGGAGCCAATCGGGTGATCAAGTGGTCTTTGGTGTTCACATTGTTGAACAAATAACTCGCCCAAGACAGATACGTGACCCCCTGCGACCGCCATTTGGTGATCTGACCGCAGATATGGAAGTGACAGAGCACTTCCCAGTAGGTCTCGTATATGAGGGGAAACTCCTCCTTCACGTAGCGAAGCTCCACAGCGGTCGGGACATATTCTTCATAGGGCATGTCCCCTGTTACCAGTCCTGAGACCTCGTGCAGCTCGTGTAAGGCAAGGCCCATCTCCCCGACTGGAGTAAAGAACGTCCCCGTCAAGGGATTGTAACGTTCTAGGATCCCAAAGAAGTTTTGAGAACTTTGAGGGATCCCCCACTGTACGGCCCTGACCGCCGAGTACAGTCCTACACGCTTCAGCAAATCCCCGAGCTCGGTAAGGACAAAGCCAACCATCCTGCCCCACCAGTAATTCGCTGGGGAATGAATCCACCCATATGCACGGAACGTAACTGGATAGTCACCCTCCGCTGCCATGAACATGTTGAGGAAGGTGGAGCCAATGTGCGGTATCTCTCCAGACGGGATCTCCCTCTTGCGCGATCCAGGGAAAAGGCCGATAACCGACCCGTCATGGCCGTCATGACGGTGCACTTGGTGGTGGGAGCCCAGATCGCCAAGAGTAACCTCAGAAGCATATCGAGCGAGGTCAAACTCCATCTTCCGCGGGACGGACATATGCTGGTAATAGAACATAGGGTACATCCTATCCATGGCCGGGAGAAAGAACCTTCTGCCCCCTATTGACGGAGCCATGTGTAAGTCCCTTCGTGCACGCGATGGCCGCCATCGTGGATATGATCCCCGAAGAAGAAGGCGGGCTTCTCCAGCTGGATGCCGTCATCCGTGACGAATGCTGCATCGGTCATCAGCACTCGAAGAGTCCTCATCTCGACATTCGAGAGCTTCTTCTCACGAGCCGGCGACTGGTCGGCAGTCACAGGGGCAGTCCTTTGCAGCACAAAGGTCAGGTTCCGGTCAGCTCCACCTACATGCCCAAAATGGCGTATCTTGGGGAGTGAAGTAGCAGGTTGCGGCGCTGCAAAAAGATGAAGACACTTAAGTCAGATGCTTTACCAAAAGTAAAGAAAAATACTAAGTGTTCTGCGTCCAAACGCAGAAAAGATACTGGACGCAGGAATCATCAAATCCGCGTCCAGACCCGCAAATCTGCGTCAAGAAGCACAGAACGCAAAGATTGAAGCCACTTATGAAATTCCAAGTACTTGGACTCAGACGCCAGATTCATCAAATTGGCGCCTGATGGCACAGAAACGCAAGGATCAAATCCGCGTTCTGCAAACCAAGACTTGTGGAATTTCAAAGTACTTGGACTCAGACGCCAGATTCATCAAATTGGCGCCTGATGGCACAGAAACGCAAGGATCAAATCCGCGTTCTGCAAACCAAGACTTGTGGAATTTCAAAGTACTTGGACTCAGACGCCAGATTCATCAAATTGGCGCCTGATGACACAGAACGCAAGGATCAAATCCGCGTTCTGCAAACCAAGACTTGTGGAATTTCAAAGTACTTGGACTCAGACGCCAGATTCATCAAATTGGCGCCTGATGACACAGAACGCAAGGATCAAATCCGCGTTCTGCAAACCAAGACTTGTGGAATTTCAAAGTACTTGGACTCAGACGTCAGATTCATCAAATTGGCGCCTGATGACACAGAACGCAAGGATCAAATCCGCGTTCTGCAAACCAAGACTTGTGGAATTTCAAAGTACTTGGACTCAGACGCCAGATTCATCAAATTGGCGCCTGATGACACAGAACGCAAGGATCAAATCCGCGTTCTGCAAACCAAGACTTGTAAAAATTCAAAGCACTTGGACTCAGACGCCAGATTCATCAAATTGGCGCCTGATGACACAGAACGCGAAGATCAAATCTGCGTTCTGCAAAGCTGCGTCCAGAGACCTTCACAGTTAGAGAAATTCTAAGTGAAGGACCCGAAGCACAGGGCTCTTGGGTGTCAGATTATCTAATCCGCGCCCCGGTTATCATCCCAAAGACTGCGTCTGGGGAATCAAACACGCTTTTAATGGTTTAAAGTCCTTAAGGGTCAGTTCCGCCTAAGGCATACTACCTTGGAGGCCTTGGAGGACGAAGTCCTGCGCAGAGGAGGAGCTGCCCCTCCGGGCCTCGGTGGTGGTCGCCTTTGATGAAGAGGCAGTCGGCTTGGTCTTTGGTGCCATGGCGAACTTAATCTGAGATTGGACAGAACAGAGAGGGAAAGTGCTTTTCTTAAAGTTCTTAGCAAGCGAAATGCGGAGAAGAAGAGGAAGTTCTCCAAACAGTTGCCTTTTATAGGCACGGGGATGCGCAGAGATACGCGGCGCGTGACCCAAGGGACGCTGCAGCGAACCGTCGCTTGACGCGTGTAACAAAATCACTGCCGGTGACGAAGATCATGCGTCGCAACCCCGCCGCGAATCAGAAGCCGACACGTGGAGCAGTTCATTTAATGAACCGCAAGATCCGCGCGCCAAAAGGCGAAATTTCGCCGTTTCCCCAGGCCAGCTGGCGGCGTCATCATGACAGCGTAAAGTTCGCGCCCAGAAAACGCACCGGACATGCCCCGTCAGCATCTCCAAGAATGCTTTCTGAAGGTCGCGTCCCCTCTAAGGAGTTCGCGTCTGACCAACATCGCGTCTACCCTATAGACGCTGCGTCTTCAAAGTGGCTTCTACTTTTCAAAAAAGAAGCCTGCGTCCAGTCTCCTGCGTCTGCTTTCAAAAAGGAGCCTGCGTCCAGTTTCATGCGTCTGCAAGACAGTTCAACAGTACACTGGCGCCAACAGACAACCAACTACTCCTAGCCAAAAACGCACCCGTGACAGACTAAAAAGCAATTGGAGAGGTCTAGGCTGTGTATCTAGACACTCAACACGATCGACTCTGATGGCTTCTAAGAGTTCAACAGTACACTCACGAAGACCAAATTCGGATAAGGTCAAACCCGAAGCATCAACAGTCCGGTCACAAAGGCGAACGCGGTTTAAGTCCAAAGTATTCCGAAATCCGTCCCATTCAACTGCGGAATATCGGAAACTTTGGAGGGGGTTCTGTAGGCTGTCTAAAAATGACTAACCAGGCAAGCCACCAAAGAAGCAGTCTCAAAGACGCAAAGGATTGAAGCCCGCGTCTCAACTTCAAGACGCGTCGGCCTGAAGCCCGCGTCTCAACTTCAAGACGCGTCGGCCTGAAGCCCGCGTCTCAACTTCAAGACGCGTCGGCCTGAAGCCCGCGTCTTAAACATCAAAGCGCGTCGGCCTGAAGCCCGCGTCTCAATATCAAGGCGCGTTGGCTCGACGCCCGCGTCTCAGCATCCAAGACGCAAGGGACTGAAGCTCGCGTCTCAGCATCCAAGGCGCGTCCGGCCTGAAGCCCGCGTCTCAGCATCAAGGCGCGTTTAGTCTGAAATCCGCGTCTCAGTTGCAACCGCCCAGATCGTGGGGAGTCAGTTACCGCGCGTATCGCGGGTAACGGCCCTCATTCAGGCGCATTTTAGGGGGGCACGATCACCCCCTAAGACCCCTATAAATAGCCCTGTTGGCTATGAAGGAAGGGTCGAAGAATTGGATTCAGTGGGAGAAGAAGGTCGAGTGATCAATTAAGGTCGGCATTTTTGAATCCAGAGGGTCAGAAGATCAAGGCATCAAGAGAGAGAAGCCCGACGTCGACGACCGAGAGAGAAGAGATTCTTCAACAGGCTTACTGAGTACTAGCCTATCTTCGCCTACCTCCTCTTTGAGAGTTTGGTAGCCGGAGCTGAGTTACTCCCCTACCGGCCGAAGAGAAGATCCCCGACGGTCCAGGACGGTCATCTGGTCAACGGAGAACAAGATTCACTCTCCATCGCCATACGAAGAACCCAGATTTAAACAAAGGGAAGATCCAAGCATCCTCCCTCCCTTGTAGTCGGAATATTGTTTTGTTGTAATCTTTCAACTGATTCAAGGAAATTTTACGGCAAAATCTCTTTCCGTACCGAACAGTTATTAATAAAGACACTTGCTTTTATTTGTTTGTTATTGAGCATTTTATTTTATTTTTTTGTTGGGTCATTGATTGTAGTCTGGTGGACCCATAAACGCTAGCGTGGAGATACCCCATGTATTGAACTCGGCCCTAGTCATCCATGGTGATTCCACTGGGCCTTCGGGCCCTCATAGGTGACTCAAAAGTGCTTCTTCGGGTGTTGGGACTTGTGAGGAGCCCTTTGAAGAATTGGATGACTTCGAGGGTGAGGGTGACTCATATGGCAGAATTAACCTGGGCCTTGACAAAGAGCGTGGATCTTTGCTCAACTTCCTTTGGGCCAAGCGAGAAAGTGTCATGGAGAGAGATCTTTGATCAGTACCGGGCTTCCAGTCAATGCTGAGATTGCAATATATGATTGTCTTATCTTGCAACAGTGTCATGAGTTGGCCTACAGCACGCAAAGGGATAGAGGTATTGTAGCGAAGCTTGTTGATCACATTAGCAAATCAGAGAAGCAGGCGCAACAAGTGGATAAATTGAAAGATGAAGTCCATTCCCTGGATGAGGCTCTTCGGAGGACACACAGAGATTATCGCTCCCTCGTCGAGATGTTGTAGAAGAAGCTCGGGGAGAATGACTCCCTGACTAAAACTTTGAGAGAGAAGCTGGCGGAGCTGAAGAAGGTGTTGACGGATTGTCTTGAACTGATTGGTCCAACTAGGACTTGCGTTCTGAAGTTTCTAGGATCTGGTCGCAATTGGAGGCAGAGAAGGGGAAAATTTCCGTACTTCGAGAGCAAATCGAGCGGAAACAGCAAGAAGGTGAATAGCAGGAGCTTGTGATTAAACTAAATACTGAAGTGAACCTATTGTCAACCGATGTTCATAATAAAATGCAAGATAATGAGCGCCTTCGTGGCATATGGTCAGAGCTGGAATGAGAAAGTTGAGCGACTCTGTTGGGACCTTTCAAACCTTTGCTCTTCGACCTGTGCCAGGATTCAAGTGAGAGGCATAGGTAGAGATGTTTCCAAATTTGGAGTTTGGTGCTCCATTTTTGTAACCATGCCTTTCTACAATGTAATGAATATTATAGTAATGCATACAGACCTCGAATTGTTATTTTGCATTTTTGTTTAGCTATGAAATATCATAGTCATCACTAGCCGGTCGCTTTGTATCTGAGTTGGTGTCTCACGGGACATTGGAGTCGTTGAGGCATGCTATAGGGATGCTTCTCGTCCGTGGGCCTGTGTAGACTTCGGCCGTCATGGTTAGGACTCGATATAGGCTGTTGGAGAGGGCTGTTAGGAGGACTTTTATTTTTCAGGAGAGTCTCTGTATAGGCCTTAGCCATCATAGTGAGGAACCACTATAGGCTGTTGGAGAGAGCCATCAGAAGGACTTCTGTCTTTCAGGAGAGTCTTCATATGGGCCTTAGCGGTCAGGGTGAGAACCTAATATAGGCTGTCAGAGAGCACCATCAAGAGGACTTTCATTTTTCAGAAGAGTTTCCATATAAGTCTTATCTGTCAGGATGAGAACCCACTATAGGCTGTCAGAGAAAGCCGCCATGAGGATTTTCATCTTTCAGGAGAGTCTCCATATAGGCCTTAGCCACCAGGGTGAGAACCTGCTATAGGCTGTCGAAGAGAGTCAGGGAAACTTTCGTCATTCAGGAGTCTCTGTATAGGCCTTAGCTGTCAGGGAGAGGACCCGCTATAGGCTGGATGAAAGAACCATCAGGAGGACTTTCGTCTTCCACGAAAGTCTCCATATAGGCCATAGCAGTCAGGGCGAGGACCCGATATGAGCTGTCGAAGAGAGCAGTCAGGAGGGCTTTCGTCTTTCAGGAGAGTCTCCATATAGGATTTAGTCATCAAGACGAGGACCCGCTATAGGCTATCGGAGAGAACCATCAAGAGGACTTCGATCTTTCAGGAGAGTCTCCTAGAGGTTTAGCCCTTAGAGCGAGGACCCGATATAAGTTATCGGAGAGAGATGTCAAGAGGACTTTTGGCTTCCGGAGAGTCTCTGTATAGGCCTAAGCCAATTAAGGTGAGGATCCATGATAGGATATCAGAGAGAGCCACCGAAGGACTTTCATCTTTCAGGAGAGTCTCCATATAGGCCTTAGCCATCAGGGTGATGATCCGCTATGGGCTGTTGGAGAGAGCCATCAAGAGGACTTCCATCTTTCAGGAGAGTCCCTGGTATAGGCCTTAGCCGTCAGGGTAAGGACCTGCTATAAACTGTCAGAGAGAGCCGTCATGAGAACTTTCATCTTTCAGGAGAGTCTCTAGAGGCCATAGCTATCAGCGCGAGGACCCAATATAGACTATCAGAGAGAACCATCAGGAGAACTTTCATTTTTCAGGAGTCTTCGTATAGGCCTTAAGCGTTAGGGTGAGGACCCGCTATAGGCTATTGGAGAGAGTCGCCTGGAGGACTTCTGCATCGTCGATATAGATTTGCAATGCTTAAGATAGAAAGAAATGTGTGTAATAGTGATTCTTTTCATTAAATAAATTAAATATTTACACGTAATATCATTTCAGATGAAATGAATTCCATTGCTTACTGAGTAACTTCTCGTCTTGGTTGGCTAAGATATAGGAACCTTTGCCATCTTTTAGCGATCATGGTGTAGGGCCCTTCCCAGTTGTCTTCAAGCTTTCCCACATTCCTCTCGCCTGTACTCCAGATGACATGCTTAAGACTAGCTCATCACTTTGAAATTCTTGAGCCTTCACCTTTTTATGATACCCTGCCTTGATTTATTATTGGTAGGCCATAATTCAGCGAGGCTTGTCATCGTCTTTCTTCATACTTATCTTGTGCTAACTGAAGCTGAGCGGCATTCTAGTCCCATCGATTTCTTCTGTGCGCAATGTCGGCATGTAGACATCGATTGGGATAATGACTTCAATCCCATAAGCCAATGAAAATGGAGTCTCTCCCATCGGGATACCTTGCTACTACAGTTTCCCAGAGTACTCTTGGAAGCCTCTCGACCCATTTGTCTTTTTTCTGCCCGAGGCTCATGCGGAGGCCGTCGAGGATGGTGACATTTCTAATCTCAGCTTGACCATTGCCTTGGACATAGTAGGTGTAGAGAACCAGTGGGTATTTTTTACTTGACATAGAAGGCAGCCACCTTTATGCTGGTGAAGTTCATTCCGTTATTGGATATGATGGTGTGTTGGAGGCTGAAGCGGCATACAAGATTCTGCCACACGAACTTGATCACCTACTGCCTTGTGACGAGAGGGGCACAACTTTGATCCACTTGGTGGAATAATCATTTGCGACCAACAAGAACTTGAACTCAGGCTGTGCTCGGGGAATTGGGCCCATTACATACAGCCCCTATTGCATGAAGGGCCAGAACTCCGTATTGTGTGGAGATCCATACTTGGCCTGCTTGAGGAGTAAACCTTTAGCATTGTGGGCACTTCTTCATGTACTATATGGCATCGTTGAATATCTTGGGCCAATAGGACCCCTGATTGATGACTTTGTGGGCAAGGAACTAGCCTCCCATATGGTTTTCGCAGTCATCATCGCGAATTTTCTGCATCACTTTCTTGGCTTCGTACGGTCCAATGCATCTTAAATATGAGTCAGAGTGCAACTTGGAGTCAGAATTTTGTACAGGATGTTTCCCAAAAGTATATTCCAGGCAGCCATGTGTTAGAGCTTTTGCGCTTCAGTTTTATCACTAGGTAACACTCCATCCTTCAGATAGGCGATGATGGAGTCTCTCAAACCTAGAAAAGTGTCTAGGTGGAGCACTTCTCCTCCCGATCGTTGGATGTTGGGCTTCGTAGTGGACTCTACAGGATCCCTCATCGGAACTAGCACACCATGGCTGATGCCAAGTTAGCTAAAGATTCAGCATGGACGTTATCTGACCGGGAGACCTATTTGTAGTTGCAGTGGGGAATCTGAGACTTCAAGCCAAGGACGGTTTATGGGTATACCATTATACGTTCATCTTTGACTGCATACTCTCTGTTGACTTGACTCACCACCAATAGCAAGTCCCAGCGGACCTCAAGGCCGGTGACTCCAAGCCTCGCTGCCATCCTGAGGCCAGTAATGACAGCTTCATACTCGGCCTCATTATTGGTGGAATGGAAGCCCAGAGTGTAGGACTGCTCAATGATGGACCCCTCCAGAGTTGTCAGGACGATTTTGATTCTAGAACCTATGTTGTTTAAGGCTCCATCCACGTCTAGGGTCCATCCTTGCAAGAGGTTTCTTTGTGCCGGGGCTTCTGGAGTGAACTCAATAATTAAGTCTGCCAAGACTTCCCCCTTGATTGTCATCCTTGACTCGTATTTGATGCCTTTAGGTCTCAACTTTGTGGCCCATTTTGCTATTCATCCGGTAGCTTGCAGATTCTTCATGATAGTTTTCAGAGGATGCACCGCCATCACGATGATTTGGAAAGATTGGAAGTAGTATTTCAAGTTCCTTGAAATGATAAAGAGAGACAGGACCATCTTTGTTGGCCCAGAGGCCCATCACTCTAGTTTTGCTGATGATTAACTCATGTAGTTATAATTTACTAATAATCTTATGTTTAAATAGTTTCAGTAATTGACTAAGATATTAATAGGTATTCAGCTTCAACAAATGAGTTTTGGAGCTTACACATGGTGATTCAACAGCTCGCGCGTCAAGATCGCATCTAGCACTCGGTTGGAGTCAAGCTCGTTGGATCATGTTTGGATCGAGTCAGCTTGGAGACAAGAAGACCTCGGTTTGTTTAGTTTAAAATTGTTTAAATCTTGTGTAAAGGTAGATAGTGTTGATATGCTCAAGTTCACATACACACACAAGTTTCAATTTGTTTGATTTTCGGTTTAACCGGCTTTGAATTTCATGTCAAAAACATAGATATATTATATACATGTATATTGGATTCTTTCCATATACAATATGCTTCAAATTTGTTTCAATATTTTGTTTTGTATCCATATGAGTTTTAGAGAAACGGTTTTCCATTTCAAAAATCCAAGTTTTAAAAAATACCGATTTGGTTTAAAGCCTAGTTTCTATATCACAAAAATCGTTCAAATTATTTATAATATGTGTTGAATTTCAATCACACATATTTGTATTTCAAAGATCTTATAAGAACTTATTTTTGTGAAACTTATGTGATCTTATGGGATTTAACTGAAATTAAAAAGATAAGCTTTCAATACCATAAAGTCTCAGCCAGATCAACTGGCGGTCGGAGCGGTCGACCGATGTGCACAAGGACGTGCATATGGCCAGCCAACTCGGCCGGTCGACCACGCGGTCGACCGACTGAAAGCACCCCACTCTCGGTCGATCGAGCGGTCGACCGTTGGCTGTGGCCGGTCGACCGGGCGGTCGACCGGAGGCACAATGGTCATAAATATGACCGTTGCGCTGGTCGACCGGGCGGTCGACCGGAAGGTCATTTCTGACCTTTTCAGACTGGTAACGGGCAGATTTTTGAGAGGCTATATGTATGCCTTCTCTTAAGCTGATTTAACCAAGATTTTTGAAGAGAAAATTTTCTATCTTTTAAGTATTTTTCAGCAAGAGTTTAAAAGAGTTTTCGTGCCAAAAGATTTATCCTTTATTTGTTTTAAAGTGTTGGAAACTCAAAGAAAAAGAGGCTTTGGGAGATTGGTTTTTGGATCATTATTTCAATATCTATCTAGTATTTTTCCTAAGAGTTTTTCTTTATTATTTTCATTCCAAACACTTTATTTTTTCACACTTGAGCTATCTATCTATCCTATCCATTAGGATCTTGTTTTGGTGAGAAAATTGGTTTGTGGTTTGTTCAGACCACCAAGTGTTATAATCTTTTCTTTGCTTTGAGTATCCCTCTTGTGTAGAGGTGATTGTAGAGGAGTTTGAGTTAGTTATCCCTCTAAGTGTAGAGGTGATTGAGGTTGGAGTTTTGGCCTTGTGCCATCCCTCTAGTGAGAGGTGATTGTGTTGGCTTTGTGCCTATCCCTCTAGTGAGAAGTGATTGTTGTTTGGCTTAGTGCCCTGTCCCTCTATTGAGAGGTTGATCTTGTGTGGCTTAGTGCCTTACCTCTATTGTAGAGGTCGTTGTTGTTTGAGAGAGGAGTTATGTACTCCAAAATTTGTATTACCCAAATCCTCAGTAGAGGTTCCCTGTGTGAGAAGTCCTGTGTGGACGCATTAGTGGAAATCCTTTTGTGTAAGGCGGGGACATGAGCAATGGATCGAACCTCGAAACATATCTTTGTGTTTGCAATTGATCCATTATCTCTAACTCTCTCTTATATCTTGCATTGCATCATATTATTCATATCATATATATACTTGGTATTGTTTGTGTGCCTCACGAGTGTTGAACCAAGAGAGCTTCATATAGCATCTCAACTCTTATTTGGAGAAATTCAGAGGAGTTAGTCCAGAGCCCTTCACCGAAATTCGGCTAACTCTTTGGTTAGACTAAGTGTGTTACAATTTGTTTTAAGTCTGCATCATTTATCATTAGATTAGTCATACACCTATTCACCCCCTTCTAGGTATACTTACAATTGGTATTAGAGCTTACGCTCCTGATATTAGGTTTAACCACCTAGGAGTGAGATCTTGGTTTGCTAATCTATATTTGCATTTGCACACTTATTTGTTTACATACACTCATGGACTTCATGACCCCTCCCATGTATGATACTTCCAACATTGATGTTTGAAAAGTTAAGATGTCCATGTACCTTAAAACCCTAGGTATGCATGTTCACCTTGCCGCTACTAAGAAATCTTATCTTGCAAATAGCAAGCGTATAGAGGCCAATGCACAAGCCCTATAGGTACTTAGATGCACTCTAAGTAAAGAATATTTATGTATGGTTTCTCATTGTGATTCCGCCTTTGTAGTGTGGAACACTTTGACCTCTCCAAAACTTCAAACGCCAAACTATATGGAGGAGGAATCTAGTGGAGATGAGTCCGAACAAGTGTGCTACATGGTCCCAAGGAATGACTCCCTTGAGATACATTCGGAAACTCAACTAGATGATAGTGCTAACTCTTCTAATGATGAGTATGATAGTATGGATGCCGATGCTATAAATGAAGAGCTTTCCATTGTGTGTGAAAACTTGCTTGAAAAATATCAAGTTTTGAAAAAGAAAAGTATTAAATTAAATAAATAAAATAAGGATTTATATTCAAAACTTGACTTGATTTTGTAAGAAAGGGATGAGATTTCAAATGAAAGGGACTCATTGAAATCCCAACTTGACCTTGCCTTAAGGACAATGAATTTTTAAATAATAAAAATGATTGTGACATTGTTTTGAAGAAAAATGAGAATCTATCTTCAAAACTTGATTTTGTTTTAAAAAAAAAAATCAATCTTTGAAAATTAAAATAGTTAAAATATGAAAAGAGCTAGATTTAGTTTTAAAGGAAAATGTTTCTTTGAAAAATGATTTTTCTTCACATGTTTGTCATGCTACTATAACTTAATCATCTAGTGTTGCATGCTTACTTTATCTTTAAGTATTAAAAATGATATTTGTGTGTTGATTGTTTGAGCTCCACTTTGAGCCAATGTATCTTAAACAACACACGATTGGAATCCATGTTTTGAAAGAAACAAGTTCCACATATGCATGCACACAAACCACAGCATACACATGCCTCTCATGTTCATACACATAACAATATGTATGCTCATGTATACACTTGTACACATTGTGGACGTCAGGGCCACCTTGCAAAATTTTGTTATGATAGATTAAATGATTCAAATTTTGCAAATAGATTTGTTTGGGTTAGGAAAGATGCTAACTCTTATGGACCCAATAGAGTATGGGTACCAAAAGTTACTCTTATTTTATTTGATGTAGGTGTGGGCTCTCACTTGACGTGAGAGTATTGGTGTCTTTATGGTGGATGCTTTTGAGCTTGATGGACACTACAATTAATGCATCACTATTAAGAAAGTTTGGTGGGAGGACCACTATGGTTTGGACATCTAGAGATCAGCCCTAAAGGTTTGGTAATTATCTCTAACTCCTTATTTGTAACACCCGGAGTGGTAAACTCTGGGCTAAAATATTTTCATTAGATTAAAAATATTTTTCTGTGAATTCTTATAATTTTTAAATTAATTATTTTTGTATTAAATAATTTTCGGTAATTCATTGTGGAAATCTCAAAATGGATTTAAATTTTTATAAATCATTATGAATAGAGAAATACAGAAAAATAGAGTACATGGATGAATATACTGCATGAAATATTTGTATAAATACCAAGTACAGACATTTAATTTAATTGTATGGTATTTACATGATTTGAAGAGATGAAGAAAAAGAAAAAGAATAAAAGAATAAATAAATATTTGATTGATTGGGGTAGGGGGAGTATGGGAAGATGGGGAGTAGGTGGGAGTAGGTGGGGGGAAGAGAGATAAACTCTCATCTCTCTCTCTCTCTCATCCTCTCTCTCTAGCGTGGGATGGTCGGCGGCCAGGCACCGGCGGCCGGGTGATGGCGGCGCCGGAAGCCTTCCGGCGCCAGAAGCCTGCAATGGGGGAAGCGCCAGCCCCTACCCATCTCTCTTTCTCTCTTGCTCTCCCTCTCTACTCTCTTGGTTCTCTCCCTCTTTGGGACCCAGCCGGTGGCGAGGCGCCGGGGAGGCACTGGCACTGGGAGGCAGTCGCGTTGGGAGGCGTGGGAAGTGGCAGCAGCAACGCTTGTTGCTGCTACTGTTTCACAGAGCAGAGGAAGGAGAAGAAGGGTGGGTTGGGTTTGGGTTCGGGTTTCAAAATAAACCCGACCTGACCCGTTAAGAACCCAACCCGATAAGGTAAAATTTCATTATAGCCCCTATGAGATTATAAATTATTTTGGGGCACTGAAAAATTACAAACAACCCCCTAATATTTTCAGTTATTACATATCTAACCTTTTATATTGGTTTTGGTTTTCGAACGATATCTTGGCAATCTAAAGTCGGATTCGGACGATTCTTAAGCCGTTATGATTGTGGAAATGAGAGCTACACATCTTGTATATCAGTGTATGATATTGGGTGCTCAAAATTTCTCAGATGCCGGCCAGTGGAAGTCCTAACTCAAGTCTGTTTTTCCTCAACTTAGAAATAATTGTTATCGGGATATTATTGATAATATTGATTCATTGAAACTAAGAGATTACATCATTAAAAATATGATTGTGATATTTATGTGATAGTGAATGAGTGTCGTGGAACCGAAATCCAAATAGGGTATTCGAATAATGAATCACGGATATGTTAAGTATATGTGTGTGAGAATATAATACGGGTATGATACCATATTGAGAATTGATATTTAAAGTTCGTATAACATGACCATTAAGAACCTGTAAGTGTATTAAAATGATTGCATATAGACAAATTCCACATAAGTTATGTGTTTGTGAAATTCTGAGCATCATGTATATGTTGCGAGTATTTTATTTACTAGGATTGAGAATCAAACAATTAAGTACTGGGTTCTGATAGAAATGGTAAAGTATAAATTTCAGTTAATACCATCTACCTGTCTGTGATGAATATTGATGTCACTCAACCTGAAAATCATTAAGTGGGTAAAGTTTGCCTCCGATTCTATTACAGACTGTGATTGCAGGTGTATTGACTATTAATATAATAATGATGATAGTTAAATGAAGATTGATATTATATGCAAGTGATGTCCAATCTGTTATGAAAGTAATAGTTATGAATAATAATAATCGGATGGTAGTTAGTTAACACCGGTATACCCGGTGAGTAGATTAAACAGTGATAACGGGAAATCGATTACAGATTATGAATGTTTATTTATTAATAAGAGATAATTAAAAATCAGTTAAGATAAAGATCACCTGAGACCCATCAACTATGATTAGATAATTATATAATCGGTTGTGTTGATACTAGTGCAAGCAGAATCCGAAGTTGATATTAGAATTGAATTAAGCAAATGAAATTAGAAATTATCTTCGAGTAACTCGATGTAACCGTGATATAGAAAACTCTGTTAAATAGGATATATGTAATTGAAGCAGTATGATAGAAATAGCGTACTAATTAAACTATTGAAGGTTTTGTTAATATTGATAACTCGGATAGGATCGGGATATTTCAGTTAATTAGTAACTGTGAACGTGAACCAATAATGATGGAACTGATCAAAGTAATTGATAATGAACTAAATTAGAGCAATTCCTAACACTACCGATCATGCTTGATAAATAAATTGAACATCAAAAGCATATTGTTAAGTTAAGAATACGGGATACTCAAATATTATGTCGTATGTTGGGTATTGATCTTACGAATACTATTTTCGTATCTGTTGTATTTCATGATATATATATATATATATATATATATATATATATATATATATATATATATATATATATATATATATGCTCATTACATGATTTAGTGTATCAACTTACACACTTGAGGCATCAAAGGTCAGTGAATGGCCTACTTATTTATATATCGGTTAAGTTGTTAATCGATAGCAACTAAAAGCAAATTGGATGAACAAATAACTAAGATTCATTAAGCCTGATGAGAGGTGAAAAAATAATACCTTCGGACTGGAACTTGTAAGTAGATATTGTACTTTTTAAGCGATCAATAATTACTAATGAAAAATCACTGAATAAGATCAAGTCTGATGATTATCAGATAATGGGTGACTGATGATGTGTATAAGTATCAAGTGAGTAATTAAACTGGTGAAAACCAGTTAGAGCCAGTATTAAGTAAATCTGACAACTTAACATTAAGTATATCGATTATAATAAATAATTCGATATCAACAAAATAAATACTGATAGCATTAAAGTAGTATTTTGTTATGCCTACTCTATACACCAGAGACTTTCGGTATCCTTGTAATTAATTTATCAGAACATCAGAATCCTCTATTAGGTTTGGAAGTCACATCTTTATAGTGACACCGAATATATCTAACCAGTGAGAGTTAGATAATTACCTTAATAATTGAAAGTTTGTGAGACGGACGAAAGATTGAGCGTCACGTCAATGTGATTAAAAATCCAATGTTAGTAAGTGATATGCGTATAAGTATGTATGCATATGTTGTGCGGTTGAATTCATATGTGAATGCAGAGGATGATTTGGCTAGTAATTAATAGAAATAAAGAAAAATGTGAATCATTAACTATATAACCAGTAATGGTGAAATTTGGGGTTAATCTTGGGCTGTACCAAATAAAAGTACTATAATCAGTCTTTGATTGAAATAAAAGATAATTATAATAACGAAAGCGTTAATAATTCATGTGATATTAGAATTATCGTGTAACTATCACTTGTATCAGAAGTGATGAGAAAATTCAGAATTAAATCAAGTTGTAACCAATAGGCAATCTACCTGAGGATAAAAGAGACAAATGATGATGGATCCCAGATGTTAACTAAATGATAAAAGGTGAATAAGATTATGATTAGGAAAAGCGAATACTGGTCTACGAATTATAACTTAAATGAACGATATTTGAGATCATTAAGTTGAACGCATTATGTGTGTGTTTGGTACCTCTTAAATATGATAAGAATTCTCGAAACTAACGAATTAAGAAATGAAATCACATAAACTTGACTGTGTGACACATCGGTATGTATGTGAATGCCTTTATGATAATAAATGTGTATAAGTATGTATATGATGTCATGTATTGTATTAAAGGAAGGGACCGGGTTTAACCGGAGGTGATCGAAGGGGAGTATTGCTGTTATTTATTGAATTGGAGGAAGGGACCTGCTTTAACCGAGGTGACCGAAGAGGAGTATTGTTGTTATTTATTATATTGAAGGAAGGGACCGAGTTTAACCGGAGGTGACCGAAGAGGAGTTTTGTTGTTATTTATTGTTTCAGAGGAAGGGTCCAGATTTAACCGGAGGTGATCGAAGAGGAGTATTGATATTATTTTATTAAAGTATGCTTGAATGTATGTTTATGATGTCTGGTATATGGATTTAATTGTTTATGATATCAGGATTATGGATGTTAATAGGTATGGCACCTCGTATATGCATATGATTGTTTATGATATCTGGTATATAGATATGATTGTTTATGATATCCGAATTATGGATGTTAATATGTATGGTACCTGGTGTATACATATAGTTGTCCATGACATCGGGTAAATAGATTGTTGTGACATCCAGTATATGGATGTGAGTGTCTCGTATTTTTTCATGTATGAACACACAGTTATAATTGGATACCATCATGAGTAGTGTGTAACGTCATATATATATTGGGGTAGGTGTAACATTGAACTGTAACAATCTAGCGAGTAAGATTAAGCTCTCCAAGTGTTGTGCTGTGACCATGACTACATATGAAATACGAACATGTTACAAATTAGAAATAAGGCAGGTGATTATAAGAGACTAACGAGTAGGTCAAGTATTGTAAAATCATTGAGACTGTATGTTAATGAAATATTGGTCACGTGTACCCAGAAGAATACATATAGAAAGTACCAGATAATAGAAAGAGTTTTGATTCATAAGCTATAGTATCAACCATAAGTAGAAAGTATTGAAACTGATTTTTGACATTACTCAACTACATAATACTTGAAGTACAATGGTAGTATAATTCAAACTCTATTTTGACTAATTTCACTCACTGAGCTGTTGAGCTCACCCCACCACGAATTGATGTTTTCAGGTCCCGTCAAGGCGAAGGTCTGGCTCAGAGCTGAAAGAATGTCCTCCTGAGACATTGCATGTATTTCATGATAGAATGTGATTCCCTTTTTGTAAACTCTGGTCTTATTAGTAATTGAATTAGTACTAGTGACAATAAATAGTGTTACATTTTGATAAATGGGAATTAAATATGACGATGTACAGTCTGTATATTGAGTTGAACTAATAAATGCTTTGGGTTAGAATATATATATATATATATATAACAAGGAAAGAAATTCGTATGTATATGTTATTTGATTTACTTTGAGATGAATTATATAATGAAATTTTAAAATTTATAAGTAGACTGATGTTAGCTGAAATCTAAATTATTGTATTGAGATGGAGTCTATATTTCAGAGGAGATGCTGCCGAAATTCTTTAGTATATTCTGATTAACGAGCGGTAAGATTGATGATTATGGATTTTGAGTTAATTAAAACTGGGACCGTTACATTATTAGTTTACATGCTTTCATATTATTAATTTTTAGCATGTAATTATTATGATTAAATGTCATGATAATTAGACTTGTGATATACATATGAGTATTTTGAGATACACCCATGTTTATATGCATTCATATTTTGTATTCTCGCTAGTGTTTAACTACTTTGTATATGCTAGCTTTAAGACATGTGCATTTACTTAATGATTATATTGGTTTATATTTTTGTGCTTCATGGTTTTGATTACATGTTTAGATGTAATTTTCATTAAAACTTGTGTATGTACTTGTACAACTAATGAGTCACATTTGATTTTTATATGTTTGTGCTTAATTGCTCATTTGTACCAATTAGATGTACTAGTATAGCCTAATTTTGATGATTCTTGCATTTCAACTTGTATTCCCTATTTTTGCACATATTTTCATAATAACATGTTTAGCTTCATGTATATGTTAATTTTGTTTTAAAACTTTAGATATACTTGTATACCCTTGAGTCACTTGCTTTTTATGCAAATTCTATTATAGACTCATTTGTGTTTGGGATATGTATGTATACTTTTAGTTTTAACTAAACATACATATACCTTGAAGTATATTTAGTTTTGATGATTTTCATGTTTTTGGTAATAAATTTCATATGTGCCTAAAATGCTCTATTTTCATGATTTTATTGATTACATGACTTTTTATACTCTATGTTTAGTGCTTACTCATGATTTTTTGTTTCATGAGGTTGTTTGAGTTTTATTAATATGTCAGTGTTGAAGATCGTGTGATTTTCATGTTTTCATAAATAAATTCTTGTTTTATTCCTTACTTGAAGGACATCGTACTAGTTTTCAAGATTATCATAAAACTAGTTGCGTATTTCTTCATTTGGAAGAGTTTTCAATCATGTAAAAATTATTTTCAAATCCTATTTTTGAAAACCCTTCCTTCAAAGGGCGGATGGATGGGTGACCATGCGTTGTATGCTCTAAATTGAAAATCTATTTAAACATGTGCATGAAAGGGATATAGATATGAGTTATACACTTGATTCTCATTATATTTTTAATTGGTATCACAATTGATATTTTTTTTGTATGCTCATATGTGTTTTCTATATATGTATGCTTCTAATTTCAAATAGTATCAATTTCGATTTGTATTTATATTTTCATACATATATATGATTTGATTGTGCTTACAATATCTTTACATCTTAAAGCACAAATTATGTTTATGTTAATGTAACGCCCCGATCCTAAAGATACAGAGACGTTATGGCGACGCATATACGCGAGGAAAATACCCCACGTATACACGCTAAGCCTCAATTGTAACCTGAACAAGCTATAAATCAGAACTAAAATAATCATCGATCACTGCAATAATACATATAGTCAACCACGCATGATATCATATGAATCAAGAGCTAGAAAAGTGACTGGAATAAGAACTGAACTGATATGACAAGAATCAGGAAGTAATATGAAAGCTAAAAAGATAAGAGTACCAGAATAGAATAGGAAGAAGCTCCAGCTATTCGCGATGCATACGGCCTGGAGAGGAGGAGGTGATGTGCAGGGCTTACAGCTAAGAGAAGGGGAGTTGTTGGCTGTGGACAGGAGATGCAATAGGGATCTTGGGAAGTGTGGAGGCTCGGCATGAGAGAAGATAGGAGGAGATGGCGTCGTGATCCGTCGGAGGAAGAGATGGCCGTGGGGAGTGGGCGGCGGCTGCTTGGCGCATGGGGGAAGATTCGGTTGCGCAAGCCAGAGGAGGGACGGCTGTGAGTTTGGGGAAGTATAGGGATTAGGTTTAGGTTTAGAATTAGGATTATATATAGGGTTAATGGGTCATGGGTATTGGGTGTGAATCTATTATTTAATAGGTTGGTGGGTTTGGGTATAGATAGATAATGGGTAAATGGAGTTTAGGAATAGAAATAGAAAAGAAGAATGGGCTTACATGAAATGAGTAGTTGGGCTTGAGAAATTGAAAGAAAAAGGATAAAAATAAATAAATGGGTTTGGGCTATGAACTGTGGGCTTGGATTGGACCAAGGCAAAATTAAAAAGAATGAAGAAGAATAAGTGACATGATAGGATGGGCTAATGGACTTGACTAATGGGTGTAGAAGAGATAATGGGTTATGAGGTATAATAGACATGGATCAAGATAAGGGGTAAGAGTCAAGGATCAAATGGAAAATGGAAAAGATACTACTACTAATAATATTAACAACTAATAGAAATAAAATAATAATAATAGTTAGCAAAGAAATGTCAATGATAAATACTGGTAAACATAAAACTAAATTACTATTTACTATCTCAAAAATAACTTGCATATTTAATAATAATAATCACAGAAAGAAAATAATAAATTAAGTTGATAAAAAATAATTTGTAAATTAAAATAAATACTTCAAGAAAAATAAAATACAGTATTACTAACTATGTGTGTTACATTCTACCCACCTTATAAAAATTTCGTCCTCGAAATTTCAATAAAGCGGGGAATGGTAAAAGAATCAAGGTCAAGAAGAAACAAACAAGCTTCAAACAGGGAATGATAAAAGAATCAACAATCAAGAGGAAATACAAACAAGCTTTCACGTCGTCTCGTTGGGACACCACGATTCCGCTGCGCGCTCTGATCTCTAGTATCCTCTTCAACATGAAGTAACTGTTGGCCCAAAGGCCCTTCACCCTAGTTTTGATGATGATCAACTCATGTAGTTATATTTACTAATGATCTTGTGTTTAATTAGTGACAGATTCCTTATCAAGATCTTAGTAGGTGTGGAGCTTCAACAAAGGATTTAAAGTCAAGTTGGAAGCTAGCACCGGTTGATTCACGAGCCTATGCATCAAGAACACATCTAGAGATGAGCTCGGTGGATTGCATTTGGACCAAGTCAAGAAGATGAGAAGCCTTGTCAAGAAGATGAGAAGCCTTCAAGTGAAGACTTCAAGAGGATGAAGACTTGTGTCTAGGTATAAGATTTGTATTTTTGTTTTAGTAAAAGATGTAAAGGATAGATAGTTGGTGGATTGCTCAAGTCTATATCACACACACACTCTTGATTAGAACTCTTGATTTAAAGTGCTTTCATAAAAGATTTTTATGTTTAGAAAAGAATTTTTATTTAGAACAAAGATTTTCTTTGAGACAAAATATTTATCTTGGATTTTGGTATTTCATAGTTCATATCTTTAAACCAAAATCATGATTAGAGCTTTATGTCAAAAACATAGATATTCCATATTGATTGTGTAGTGGATCATATCCATACACACCATGCTTTTAAATGAACTCAAATATCTTGTTTTTGTATTTGATGAAGATTTAGAAAAACAAGTTTGGAAAAACATGTTTTGGAAAAATACATTTTGGTTATTGAGCTAATATTTTCCAAGTTACAAAAATAGACCAAAACATCTATAACATGTCTTGATTTTGTGCAAGCATGTTTGTTCTTTCAAGTATATTGGTAAAACTATTTTTGTAGAATTTCTATGTATTTTTAGGATTTTATAAAAAGATTTTAAATCCTGTTTTCAGACCTGGAGACTGGCTGACAGGCCATGTCGGTCGACCGGACCGGTCGACCGATGTGCACAGCCCTGTGCACGTTGTCAGCACAGTGGCCGGTCGACCGGGTCGGTCGACCGACCAAGAGAGTTTGCTCTCTGGAAATGTCCAGTCGACCGATAGGTCGACCGACAGTTCATTCCAGGTTATCGGTCGACCGAGCCGGTCGACCGGTGGCTGCAACGGTCAGAAAAATGACCGTTGGCCGGTCGACCGGCGGTCGACCGACAGCACTGACAGAACCCCAACGGCTCTATTTCTGGCAGCCTATAAAAGGGGGTCTTGTCAACTGTTTTGAGGTTAAGATTTTTGAGACTTCTTGAGCAGTTTTTCCCACTCATTTCAGAAGTTTTCTCCACAAATTTGAGAGCAAATATTTCCAATCAAAAGGGATTTTATCAAGAGAGTGTAAAAGTGATTTCTTGTGTTTTTCACCATAGCTTTCTTTCCTTGATTTTCTCACACCACACTTGAGCTATCCATTGCTAGATATTCCTATAGGTGTGTTGTAGTGAGAGTGCTCTTTAGGTGATCAAGTGTTGTGATCATCAAAGAGATTTTTCTTGTTACTTTGAGGAGACGGGCAAGTGTGCTCGTTGTGGTGTGGAGTTCGGTTGTGAACTCTTTGGTAGAGGTACGGCCTCGGCGAGTCGGTGGACTTGCGTGTGTACGGGACTTGGGAGTCCGAGGGCTTGTAGGTGTTGCGGCACCGAGGATAGATCCGGTGGGATCTTGCATAGTGGAAATCCTTCGTGTGTCGAAGGCGGGAATGTAGAGCAAGTGTGCTCGAACCTCGAAACAAACCCTTTGTGTTTGCGATTGCTCACTCTTGCTCTCTTTCTCTCTTTGTCTCTATTTTATATCTTGCATTCAATTTATTGTGTTCATCTTATATATGCATGATATATACCCTTGTGCTTAATTGATATATAATTGCGTGGGATTGTTGTTAACACTAGTATTCAACCAAGAGAGCCAACGCGGCACCTCAACCCATTCAAGGGGAATCTAGAGGAGCTTGTCCAGAGCCTCGCAAGGGGAATTCGGCAACACTCTTGTGTTATACATAAGTGTTTAATTAAAAGAAGTTTTATTTGGTCAACTTAGTTTTAATTCCGCATTATTTGTTCACAAGTGACCATTAGATTAGCCATCACCTATTCACCCCCCCCCCTCTAGGTGATCTTACAATTGGTATCAGAGCTAGTGCTCTTGATATTGGGTCTAACAACCTAGAGTTAAAGATCCTCTTTTAGGCTAATCACAATATTTTTGTACATGCACACCTCACCATGGACTTCATGTCACCACCCACCTTTGACATTCTTAACATCCAAATTTGGAAGCTTAAGATGTCTTTGTTCCTCAAAGGACTTGGCCTTCATGTATTTCTTGCCACTACTAATAAAGAATATTGCTTAAATGGTAAGAATTTTGAGGCTAATGCAAAAGCCCTTCATGCTCTTAAATCAACCCTAAATGATGATTATCTATCTAGGGTTTCTAACATTGAGTTGGCTTTTGTAGTATGGAACACCCTCATCTCCCTTGGCGAAAATGAACAATACTATGCGGGGAGTGATTCGGATGTTGGAAGCGACACCTCCAACAAGTGCTACATGGTCCAAGGGGATAACCCCCTTGAGGTAAACTCCGAATCCGATGATGAGGACATGTCATATGATGAGCTCACTTCATTTTGCCAAACAATTCTTGAGAAATATGACATGATTAAAAAGGAAAATAAAAATTTGAAAAAGGATATTGCTAGCATGCATGTAGATCATGATTCATGTAGAGATAACATTGCATGTTTAGAAAAAGATAACAAGATTTTGAAAAAGGAATTTGATTGCATGCTTAATGAAAATGATTCACTTAGAAATAAAGTCGCATGCTTAGAAAAAGAAAAAGAAGATTTGAAAAATGAGAATGTTTCCTTATTTTCTAAATTGAGTATTTTGTGTGAAGGAAACAATACTTTGAAAGAAAAGATTGATTTGGTGGAAAAACAAAAGGAAAGTATTTTGCAAGAAAATAAGTCTTTGAAAAGAAAATTTGTTGAAAAGAAAAAGATAATGTTTGTAAAAAGAAAAAGAAAAATGATTCTTCATCTCATCATGCTTTTCATGCCACATCTAATGAGATTAAGAATATGAAAAATAAGATGAATAATTTGAGCTCTAATTTGAGCACATGTGCATTCAATCATTCTAAGTTGGAATCTTTGTTTCAAAAGAAACAAGTTCCTCATGCTCATGCACATCATCATACTCATCATGCTCATGCTTATGGTGCACATCACGATCACAATCACACTCATAAGCATCATGCTAAGGTGTACATTTGTACACATTGTGGCCGCAAAGGCCATCTAGCAAAATATTATTTTGATAAGAAACCATACTTATATTTTGCTAAGTATAATAGATTTTGGGTTCCTTACAACAATGCTAACCCCAAAGGACCCAAGAAAACATGGGTACCAAAACCCCCACCTTTTGATTTTGATGTAGGTGAGGGCTCTCACAAAACGTGAGAGGATTGGTGCCTTGGTAGCCAATGCAATGGACATGATGGACAAACATTGGGATGCATTGCTATCAAGGAATCTTGGTGGGAAAGACCACCACACTTGGAGCTTTGGAGTTGGTAACAACCTCTAAACTCCTACTTTTATGTTCATGCTATTTACTTATGTCATATTCATAGCATGTTCATGATTTTGTTTTAAGATTTTTCATGTGCTTCAAGTGGTATTTACATACTTAGATGTACATTTGTCAAACTTGTATGTATACATATACAAATAGTGAATTACAATTGACTCTTAAATAATTTGAACTTCATGCTCACTTGTATCCACTTTATGTATATGTATAATCTAGTTTTGATAATTCTCATATATACATGTTTTGCCAATTTTTGTGATTTACTTCATGTATATGCATGCTTAATTCAAATCTAATAAATATACATGTATACCCGTGAGTCTCTTGCCTTCATGCAAACATTTAATAGACTCTTTTAATATTTGGGATATGTATGCATATTGCTAGATTTGTATAATTCATACATATACCATGTAGATTATTTTTAGATGATTTGTTTTGATAAAAATGATTTTTATGTGTTGATTGATAAAAATTTTGATTAGTCATATTTGATTTGAGCTTCAATAACTAATTTCATGTAGATACTACTTACATAACCTTTGAACACTCGATCTTCAAGAAAAGATATAATTTGGAGCTTTATGGAATATGAGTGCTTGAACTTTTATGTATTTAGTATTATTCATGAAATACATATGATTTCATATTTATGAAGGATCTTTAACTAGTTTGTCAAAAAAAAAAATCCATTTAAACTAGTTATCTATTCTTCAATTGATGCACATGATCCTATTTTTATGGATAAATTCTTTTGTGATTTCAAAATTTTGATGCTTCATTGTATTGAATATTAGTTTAGATGTTAGTATTTGTCAACACTTGGATTTATACTTGTACACCTTATGGACCACAAATAAATCTATATATGATTGGGTTGAATGCTTATTTGTGCCTATTAGATGTACTAGTATAGCCTTATGTTGATGATCATTACATTCTTAAACTTGTATTCCCATTTGGATTTATGTTATGATCATGTGATTTCATTTCATGTATATGGTTATTTTGCCAAAACATTAAGATATACATGGATACCTCTTGAGTCATTTGCCTTTCATGCAAATCTATATATATGGACTCAATTGTGTTAGAGATATGTATGTATGCTTCTTGTATTGACAAAACATACATATATTATGAAACATTTTTTTTAATAAAAAAAATTTTTTTTTGATGATTTTCAAGTTTTAAAAGTTATGATAATTCAAAATTTAAAGGAATATTGAGTTTTATTGTAATTTTCATGATGCCATGCTTCACATAACATTAGTACACTCACATCTCTTGAAAACATTAAATGGACTTTATGGATTAGAGTGTTTTTAGTGCCTTGTGTTTCATTGATCTTTCATGAAAAACTTTTTAACTTATTCCTTGATGGAAGGATCTCGTACTAGTTCTTAAAACAAGTTCATTTAACTAGTACGAATTCTTCATATGGTAGATTATATGATGTATACACTTATGCTTACTTTTCAATTGGTATCATTGGTTATTTGCAATTGGTATCAATATGACTTCATGTTGTGTATATCCATATTTTGATTGTATGTATGAATGCCTTCAAATTATATCAATTTCTATTGGTATTATCTGTCATACATATATGTTATCTATTTGTGCTTATTTTACAAGTGGTATTTCCTTTAAAGCACAAAGATTGTTGATGCTAAGCTTAATTAGATTTCAAATTGGTATTTCATAATAAGCTTATGCATTGTGTTTTGAAATTGGTATCAAAAAATTCAAAATTTGATTATTTTACAATTGATATCTCACAATTGATATCTCAAAATTTGTTGTTACTAAGAAAAAGTTAAAATTTTGTTTTGATAAAGAAAAATTCAAAATTTTTTGATTTGTATTGTCTATATGCAAGGAGAGCTTAACATCTCTTCCATATGTAGATTCATGTTGAGTATATTATAATTTGAGGAGCTTGACAACTCTTCTTTTCATGATATACGTGTGTAGGGGGAGCTTCACATCTCCTCTTATGCATGACATATTATACGTTATGTGAATTAGGGTTTGTCATCCCTCTTTCATGTAATGTATATGTGTCGGGAAGCTAACTTAACGTCTTCCTCTTCATGAATTTATATCGCATATAAATTTTATTGATTGATTTGTATTTACCCCTCCTTGATCTCTTTGTTTTTAACAAAAAGGGGGAGAAAATTTGTTTGATGTATTTTTACTTTGAACCCTTTGTTGATGATTGACAAAAAGGGGGAGAAGTATTTGAGATTGTATTGTATATGCATGTTTTCATTGCTTAAGGGGGAGAAGTATTTGTCTTTCTTACTTATTATGCATATATGTTGTATTTTGCAATTAGGAGAAAAAGATTTGACTTAAGATTTGATTTTGTTATGATTGCATCTCCTTACATTGCATACATGTCATGTGCTTTTATTGCCATATCTATTATTTCTTGTCATGCATGAGTTAAGGGGAGCTTCTTTGAAGCTTTACTTTAATCCATGCATATATAACTCCATGAGTTTTGTCATCATCAAAAAGGGGGAGATTGTTGGCCCAAAGGCCCTTCACCCTAGTTTTGATGATGATCAACTCATGTAGTTATATTTACTAATGATCTTGTGTTTAATTAGTGACAGATTCCTTATCAAGATCTTAGTAGGTGTGGAGCTTCAACAAAGGATTTAAAGTCAAGTTGGAAGCTAGCACCGGTTGATTCACGAGCCTATGCATCAAGAACACATCTAGAGATGAGCTCGGTGGATTGCATTTGGACCAAGTCAAGAAGATGAGAAGCCTTGTCAAGAAGATGAGAAGCCTTCAAGTGAAGACTTCAAGAGGATGAAGACTTGTGTCTAGGTATAAGATTTGTATTTTTGTTTTAGTAAAAGATGTAAAGGATAGATAGTTGGTGGATTGCTCAAGTCTATATCACACACACACTCTTGATTAGAACTCTTGATTTAAAGTGCTTTCATAAAAGATTTTTATGTTTAGAAAAGAATTTTATTTAGAACAAAGATTTTCTTTGAGACAAAATATTTATCTTGGATTTTGGTATTTCATAGTTCATATCTTTAAACCAAAATCATGATTAGAGCTTTATGTCAAAAACATAGATATTCCATATTGATTGTGTAGTGGATCATATCCATACACACCATGCTTTTAAATGAACTCAAATATCTTGTTTTTGTATTTGATGAAGATTTAGAAAAACAAGTTTGGAAAAACATGTTTTGGAAAAATACATTTTGGTTATTGAGCTAATATTTTCCAAGTTACAAAAATAGACCAAAACATCTATAACATGTCTTGATTTTGTGCAAGCATGTTTGTTCTTTCAAGTATATTGGTAAAACTATTTTTGTAGAATTTCTATGTATTTTTAGGATTTTATAAAAAGATTTTAAATCCTGTTTTCAGACCTGGAGACTGGCTGACAGGCCATGTCGGTCGACCGGACCGGTCGACCGATGTGCACAGCCCTGTGCACGTTGTCAGCACAGTGGCCGGTCGACCGGGTCGGTCGACCGACCAAGAGAGTTTGCTCTCTGGAAATGTCCAGTCGACCGATAGGTCGACCGACAGTTCATTCCAGGTTATCGGTCGACCGAGCCGGTCGACCGGTGGCTGCAACGGTCAGAAAAATGACCGTTGGCCGGTCGACCGGCGGTCGACCGACAGCACTGACAGAACCCCAACGGCTCTATTTCTGGCAGCCTATAAAAGGGGGTCTTGTCAACTGTTTTGAGGTTAAGATTTTTGAGACTTCTTGAGCAGTTTTTCCCACTCATTTCAGAAGTTTTCTCCACAAATTTGAGAGCAAATATTTCCAATCAAAAGGGATTTTATCAAGAGAGTGTAAAAGTGATTTCTTGTGTTTTTCACCATAGCTTTCTTTCCTTGATTTTCTCACACCACACTTGAGCTATCCATTGCTAGATATTCCTATAGGTGTGTTGTAGTGAGAGTGCTCTTTAGGTGATCAAGTGTTGTGATCATCAAAGAGATTTTTCTTGTTACTTTGAGGAGACGGGCAAGTGTGCTCGTTGTGGTGTGGAGTTCGGTTGTGAACTCTTTGGTAGAGGTACGGCCTCGGCGAGTCGGTGGACTTGCGTGTGTACGGGACTTGGGAGTCCGAGGGCTTGTAGGTGTTGCGGCACCGAGGAGAGATCCGGTGGGATCTTGCATAGTGGAAATCCTTCGTGTGTCGAAGGCGGGGATGTAGAGCAAGTGTGCTCGAACCTCGAAACAAACCCTTTGTGTTTGCGATTGCTCACTCTTGCTCTCTTTCTCTCTTTGTCTCTATTTTATATCTTGCATTCAATTTATTGTGTTCATCTTATATATGCATGATATATACCCTTGTGCTTAATTGATATATAATTGCGTGGGATTGTTGTTAACACTAGTATTCAACCAAGAGAGCCAACGCGGCACCTCAACCCATTCAAGGGGAATCTAGAGGAGCTTGTCCAGAGCCTCGCAAGGGGAATTCGGCAACACTCTTGTGTTATACATAAGTGTTTAATTAAAAGAAGTTTTATTTGGTCAACTTAGTTTTAATTCCGCATTATTTGTTCACAAGTGACCATTAGATTAGCCATCACCTATTCACCCCCCCTCTAGGTGATCTTACAGTAACCCATCTCAAGAGATAGAATTAGGAGAAATGAATAGGAAAGGATGATGAAATCAAGATGGACATCCAATTCACTCTAAATGAAGTGTAGGAATAATGGATATCAACAGATCAAGAATGGAATTCCAAAGAGAGGACGATCAATTCCAAATGGAGTCAATATTATCATGTGAATAGTATATGTATATTGCAGTGTCAACATAACTGTCTCAGGTTACAGGTAGGAACTAGGTCTCTTTTATGTCGAAAACCTAGGCTCTGATACCACTCTGTAACGCCCCGATCCTAAAGATACGGAGACGTTATGGCGACGCATATACGCGAGGAAAATACCCCACGTATACACGCTAAGCCTCAATTGTAACCTGAACAAGCTATAAATCAGAACTAAAATAATCATCGATCACTGCAATAATACATATAGTCAACCACGCATGATATCATATGAATCAAGAGCTAGAATAGTGACTGGAATAAGAACTGAACTGATATGACAAGAATCAGGAAGTAATATGAAAGCTAAAAAGATAAGAGTACCAGAATAGAATAGGAAGAAGCTCCAGCTATTCGCGATGCATACGGCCTGGAGAGGAGGAGGTGATGTGCAGGGCTTACAGCTAAGAGAAGGGGAGTTGTTGGCTGTGGACAGGAGATGCAATAGGGATCTTGGGAAGTGTGGAGGCTCGGCATGAGAGAAGATAGGAGGAGATGGCGTCGTGATCCGTCGGAGGAAGAGATGGCCGTGGGGAGTGGGCGGCGGCTGCTTGGCGCATGGGGGAAGATTCGGTTGCGCAAGCCAGAGGAGGGGCGGCTGTGAGTTTGGGGAAGTGTAGGGATTAGGTTTAGGTTTAGAATTAGGATTATATATAGGGTTAATGGGTCATGGGTATTGGGTGTGAATCTATTATTTAATAGGTTGGTGGGTTTGGGTATAGATAGATAATGGGTAAATGGAGTTTAGGAATAGAAATAGAAAAGAAGAATGGGCTTACATGAAATGAGTAGTTGGGCTTGAGAAATTGAAAGAAAAAGGATGAAAATAAATAGATGGGTTTGGGCTATGAACTGTGGGCTTGGATTGGACCAAGACAAAATTAAAAAAATGAAGAAGAATAAGTGACATGATAGGATGGGCTAATGGACTTGACTAATGGGTGTAGAAGAGATAATGGGTTATGAGGTATAATAGACATGGATCAAGATAAGGGGTAAGAGTCAAGGATCAAATGGAAAATGGAAAAGATACTACTACTAATAATATTAACAACTAATAGAAATAAAATAATAATAATAGTTAGCAAAGAAATGTCAATGATAAATACTGGTAAACATAAAACTAAATTACTATTTACTATCTCAAAAATAACTTACATATTTAATAATAATAATCACAGAAAGAAAATAATAAATTAAGTTGATAAAAAAATAATTTGTAAATTAAAATAAATACTTCAAGAAAAATAAAATACAGTATTACTAACTATGGGTGTTACAGTTAAGCTTGAGTTACTCCTTAATGTCAACTATTTTTCAATTGATATCTTATACATGTTTATGCGTTGTTTTTATTAGTATTTCATAAAGGGGGAGAAATTTATAAGATTTTATGGGTGTTAACTAATCTAAGTTTTCAATTCCTAAATTCCCAGCCAGACCAGCTGGTGTTCGACCGGACGGTCGACCGGACCAGTGGTCAGTCGACCGGACCGGTCGACCGATGTGCACGAAACGTGCACAGGGACCAGCCAAGTAGGCCGGTCGACAGCGCGGTCGACTGACTGAAAAGTACACACTCTCGGGTACTGTCGGTCGACCGAGCGATCGACTGACAGGCTGTGCCCGGTCGACCAAGCGATCGACGGAGGCACAACGGTCAGAAATATGACCATTAGGCCGGTCGACCGGCCGGTCGACCGAAAGGGTAATCTGGCCATTTTCTTCTGCAACGGCTACATTTCTTGAGAGACTATAAATAGGCCATCTCTTGGGCTGTTTTTAACAAGTTTTTAGGGAGCAAATTTTTTCATCTATACAAGAGTTTAGCAGCAAGTATTTTAAGCGTTTTTGTACCAAAAAGATTTATCTTTTATTTTGTTTTCAAGGATTGGAAAAATAAAAGAAAATAGAGTCTTTGGGAAATTGGTTTTTGGATCTTTATTCTTATCTCTATCTAGTATTTTTTCCAAGTATTTTTCTTTATGATTTGATTTCCAAACTCCTTGTTTTCTCACACTTGAGCTATCATCTCTATCCTATCTATAGGATCTTATTTTTTTTGAGGAAAAGTTGTTTGTGATCTTTGTGATCATCAAGATTGTAATCCCTTCTTTGATTTGGCTTTGTGCTTTACCTCTTATGGAGAGGTGGTGGTGTTTGAGAGGAGTAGTTTGCCTTGGCTTTGTGCCTATCCCTCTAGTGTAGAGGTGATTGAGTTTTGGGTTTGTGGTTTTCTCTCTTATGAAGAGGTGATTGTAGTTGTTGTTTGGCTTTGTGCCAATCCCTTTGGTGCAAAGGTGATTGAGTTTGGTTTTATGGTTATCCCGCTCGTGTAGAGGTGATTGTGGTAGAGTTTGGCTTTGTGCCTTTAGCCCTCTTGTGTAGAGGTGATTCTTATTTTGACTTTGTGCCTTGCCTCTTATTTAGAGGTGGTTGTGCGGATTGAGGAATTGTACACTCCTAACTTTGTAATTGCAAATTTCTCGGTAGAGGTTCCCTTTGTGGGAGGTCCTGTGTGAACGTAGTGGAATCCTTCTGTGTGAAGGCGGGGACGTGGAGCAGTGGCTCGAACCTCGAAATATATCTTGGTGTTTGTGTTTGATTCACTATCTCTAAACTCTATCTCTCGTATATTTTGCATTGCTTTATATTGTTCATATCACTTATATGCTTGGTATTGTTTGTGTACCCATACTTGTGTTGAACTAAGAGAGCTTCATATAGCACCTCAACTCTTATTTAGAGGAATCTAGAGGAGATAGTCCAGAGCCCTTCACCGAGAATTCAACTACACTCTTTGGTTACACTTAGTGTGTTATAATTAGTTTTAATTCCGCATCATTTGTCTTTAAATTAGCTGATACACCTATTCACCCCTCTCTAAGTGTATTTTCATACTCAATAGATGCGAGGCGACCCAGATCGTGTTCTCTCGGATCAAGGTGTTGGACTCGGAGACCGCGGCCAAGATCATGGGCCTCCTCCTTATCAAGGACCATGGCAAGAAGGAGATGATCAGGAAAGGCGAGCTCTAGGAGGTCGACGGCGAGATTGCGATCGGATCTCTCTTTTTTGTTAAAATTTTCTGAGGCAACAAATGAATTTGGTAACACAGAAAATAGGCATTTTCGATATCAACCATAGGTCAAGACCCATGTGGGTCGAGTCAGCATACACGGGCTAAATACAACCCAAATTCGTATCTGAGGACTTTTTGGCAAGCTTTAAACAGTGAGATGTTCTCGACGGGTTCATGTTTTCTTAAAGACCTAAAAGCATTTTTTTTTAATAAAAAATGAAACTACCCACCCCATTTCATAAAGCCCCGTTTGATTGTTGGAAAACAAAGAAAGAAAAATGGTAGACCCCATGTTCAATTTTCGGGTGTTTTCTATCTTTTAACTCAAAATTTTGACACAGCATTGTAGTGCTAAAAAAACTGAGGTTTCACGTGAGACCTAAACACTTCTATTTCTCAATTTCACATCAAACAAATAGAGTAGATGTGAAGAAATGCTCATGAGGCCTACATATCAGGCCAAAAAGCTCAGTTTTCACCCTCAGGCAAACAAACAGCCCCTAAACCAAGATAATGAAATCGATGTGTTCGTTCATTCTAACTGAAGCTTGTATACTAATTATATATGCACGGTGCATCATCAACTTGTGAGAGTCAACACACTGTTGAGGGGAGTGGTGAACACTTTGAAGAAAACTCCTCTCTCTCTCACACACACGCACACATTTGTAGTCATCAGCACACAGAAACACGAGTTTCTCAATGCGCATTATTATAAATGAGTTAAAGTAGTTGAGCTGAAAATCTAAGTAGTATTGGCTGATCAATGGAGGGGACACTCATTAAATCTGAGCGTACGTGGTTTTGACGTGACCAATTGAGCTTTGTTTGAGAGTTGAGACCTCTTCTATACTCGATGTTGAGTATTTGGACGAACAAATACTCCCACATCGATTAGGAATTGAGATGATCTTAAATATATAAAAATTTGAGCAACTTTATTTAAAAAGCTAATGTTTTGAAATGATTTCTCAAGTCCTTACAAGTGGTATCAGAGTCATGCCTCAAACTTAGTCTCGTGTGTTGTGATGTTCGACCCCCAAATGGGTGCGCATTGGTGGGCCCCTTGTGAAGCTAATTGGGATCTCGCGAAATTTGATAGCGGTGCTCCTGCCTTCGCATAAGGGGTAGTGCCAACTACACGCAGTGAAGAGGAGTGACAAGCTGTAGTTGTTGCAACCTTCACATAAGGCATGTCCGCTTCAGCGTGGTGAAGAAGTTGTGATCTCGGCTTCCGCGTGGTGAAGAAGTTGTGATCTCGATAGAGCATTTTTGATCTTCCAGTATGAATATAGCTGAGCTTGCATGGGAATGCCCAGGCTCTTTGTTAGAGGAGGGATTGTTGGGTAATTGGAGGAGTCTCACATCGACTAGACATGGGGATAGCCTTGGGTCTATAAAGATTTGGACAACTCCACTTAGAAGGCTAGTGTTTTTAGAGGGTGCCCTCTCAGTATATTTATGAATAAGAGACTTGAAACCCTAGCCAATCATTAGCTTTCCTTCACATCTCAAATCTTCTATTTATTGGCTTCGCGACAAACGTTGTTGTTGTCTGCATGTCTTAATTTGGCTAAAAATTCACATATGACTTCAGTGGTAGACACATGGCATTAGTGGTGCATAAATATAATAAGAATTTCAGTGTGAGCGTAAATGTATATGATAAGAAAGAAAAAAAATAAAAAATAATATTGCACTCATCAAGACTTAAATTTGTGACCTCCTATAACTTTTATAACTTACCACTTGAGGTTGTAGTGGTAGATTTGGCTAACCCTAAAGATTACGACAAGTGTCCTACTGCACCAGAGGCATCTCAAGCAGACAACACATTCAAGATGCCAAGCGGCTCACATGTAACCTCGAGAAGAGAGAGTTGCGGGTCCAACCCCAAGACCCATTCCAACTCCAATGAGAGGACCTTGTGTCCCTTCTCACCCCGACATCCATGACTACTAGAGTTTACCCCGACTCCTACTGAACACAGCTCAACAGTAAGGTTTTCGAATCCTAAGAAAAGTTACACCTGCTATGATATCTCCACTTCTAAATACTTTTATTCCAGTGTGGATGGTTATGGATAGTGGCAGATATCTTAGCATGCCAATCTCAACAATAAATCACGGCAATATAAACAAATATGGAAAAAATTTAACCGCGGATCATGAATTACGGAAAAAAATGGCATCATCGGTTACTACACAAACAACTTATTTATAGACTAAGACTTCCTATGAAAAGGAATAATGAGAAAACCGTCTTGTAACACACAGAAAAAGATAGTGAATCCTTCTTCTCTTCTCTCTGTGGTTTTTTCTATTCTGGGTTTCCAAAAAATCCATGTTTTATGTTTGTTTGTCAATTGGATCTTTACGTTCCGAATCATTCTAGCAAACCCGCCCCCCATTGCTTGTGGCATGAGATCGACCGTTCGATCAATCGCATAAGAAAATCTTCACTACTGAGATACAGCTCAAAAATATTTTTATACTAGTAAAAGTAATCAAAAAAATTATATACTAAAAATATAAATTTTATGTATTATTTTATTATTTTATAAAATTCAGTGTGGACGTCCACCCATCTCACGTGAGTTCTCCCCTACATGACACATATAGTCCAAGTGCAAGCAACGTTCTTCTAATCATACGATATTTCTCATTCTCCTATTTGAAATGCGCGCATATTGTTGAGCTTTTAGACAACTTATCAAACAATTATTTGATTTATTGCTCGGGGAGAAATATTCACTCGTCAAATGCTCAAAACATATGCACGAAAAACACTTGAATGTCATTTTTCATAGGATCTGCTTCATGATACACAACAACAGTAGCCACACTTCACCATTTTGAGCCCAATTAGTCCACAAATCGAATTAATTAACAACAAATGTAGTCAGTGGTCAAGGGGCGGAAGATGCGGCCGGCCTCAGCCTCGAGCGCCTCCACCAGATCCTTCATGAGATGCACGTACACCACCCAGTCCCCTCCGCCGCCCCTCGCGCTCGGCATCGGCATCACGTACCCGGCGCCGCCTCCCCAGGGAAAGTGGTACGACCCGAACACCGGCCGGCCCCACCCGAACTCCACATCGCCGACGGGGAACCCCCTCCCCGACGACACCACGAACGCTACCCCGTCGTCCTCCCCGTCCCCGCCGTTCAGGTATATCCTCGCCGCCGCGGGCTCCGGCCTGTGCACCTCCACCCAGTCCACCAGTCCGAGGAAGTGCTCCGCCGTCGTCGCCTCTTTCAAGAAGTCGTGCACCTCTTCTGCTACCTGGCTCAGCTTCCTCTCCTCTAGGTCCTTTAGCCCCATGGTGCCGTAGGGGATCGATAGTACATTTCCGAAGTACTTGTCCATGACCTGTGGGTATTTGATAATTTTAAGAAACGTTGACAGTTTTGTGTTGAATATATTATTCCCTCTGAGTTTACTGAACTCGAGATAATAATGTACAAACGGATACACCAGACCTTTCTGAAACGAGATCTATCTTGTCAGTCCATTTGAATCTAAAAAGTGAATTTGACAGTTTTATTTAAGATAATTTGTAAAAAAAAAAAAAAAAAACCCTAGCCTTATTACTGTTTTGTGAAAAAACTATTCTACTGTTGCATTGAAAGAAAACTTTTTGTACCATCAATTTTAAAGAAACACTTTGTACTATTTTAATATTTTACAATTTTTCTGTTGAGTTTAAGTATGAGAGCTAGGATGTTTCTTTTTAATACGTGTTTGTTCTCCGATAAATTCAATAGAATGAAAAAATTTATTATCAAGTCTTATAATAATAGTACAAAGAGATATCAAGTTTATTTGAACAGTATAGAGGAGGTTTTAGTGTATAGGAGTTTTTCTTCAAAATCATGATAGTGATAAGTGATAGTGCACGTCGTTTTTCCTTTCAATTTACTCTTTTTATTTCTCTATTTTTCTTGAAGTTTATTTTGTCATTTCAGTCCCGGTTTTTAAAAAATTACAACATTTCTATTTATATGCTCAGAGTTTTTTTATTTGCATGAAAAAAAACATTTCAAAATAACCCTCTCACATTTTGACCGGTACCTATCAATCTATCACATGGCTTTATATTAATTAAGAAAGATAATTCATTATCAATGGTATGGTTTGCAAGTCTTACCAAATGCGGTGGTCTGATTTAAATGGAAACCAATCTCATTACATCTGGGAGTTATAATTAGATTTTAATAGCACAATCTTTAACTATCACTCTCTCCTTCACCTTTTTTCTGCGCTCGAAGTTCACCATTACATCAAGTGTTTATTGTGGCAACACTTCTTTTTTATCTGGATTAGCAATCAAAATTTGTGATCATAACAATTACTATTTTCTCATGTTTTATTTATATTCTTTTATCATATGCTGAAGAGTAGCTCTATAATTTTCTTTGTTAGTTTTTTAATTCTGTTTATCATAATATTGTCGAGTTAAAATTTAAAGTAGAAAATTGACGAAAACGTACTCGTTGATATGATATAGAACTGGAAACTAGGCTATCAGAACATTGATCATTAAAAAATTCAACAAAATAGAAAATAATTTATAAGTTTACTATATGTTTATTAGACATGTTATAAATGACATGTTTAACTTTTATTCGTAGTTGTAACTGTTGACATTCAAAAAAGGCAGAACTCTCGCATTCATCTCCAACCGGTCTTAACGGCGTCTAACTTATCGACATCTACAAAAGATAAATCAAAGACAAGCTGATGACCAGAGACAAGGCAGCAACATGGACATTACTAATCTAGTAAAGCAGATAGTAAGTCACAGTTGCCTTTTGGAGAGACCAAAGCAGGTCTAAGATGATAAGTTAGCTCAATACTTAGCCTGGTATAAGCCCGAGGTAAGCTTCATAGCTCCGCAGGGAACTAACAGTTACGCCTAAGCTTGGTTGGTAGCCTTACTTTGAGGCTAACTATTAACTTCGCCTAAAGATTCCCATTTAGCCCCGCCAGAGGCTGATCCAAGAGCTTCGCGCCAGAAACCTTATCCCTGGCTGGTTTAGCACCGCTATGAGTCGGGTTATAGCTCTACCATGAACTGAGTCTTACCTTCGCACGAGGCCCTGAAGGAAACTTCGTCTGAAGCTATGAGCTAAGTCTTACCTTCGCGTGATCTAACTTCGCATGATCTACCTTCGCATGATCCAGCTCCACAGTGAGCTTTGTCAGGTCATCAAATTGACCGTTTCAAAATCCCACGAGGAATTAATGGGTGAACCACACTAATTTAGTTGGATTAACGCCACTTTAAGTGGGCGGTTACACCCGCCACTTCGTCCCACATTAAGTGGAGACAATTAAGCCATAAACGGCAAGAGGGCGTTCGCACGGACCCTCCAGCTTCCCCAGAAGCTCGCAAAGAGCTTCGCGGCAAGGCCATTTGTGAGCTTCACTCGAAACTAATGACTGATTCAGCTTTGATGAATTCAAGGGGGCGATTACACCCCACTTTTGACTATAAATAGTCCCTTACTGAACACAAAGAACTCACAGGGATGGACAGAGAGGAGATTGGCTAAAAGAAAGAGAAGAATTCCTAGCAAAAGAGCTATACTGATCTTCTGTTCTCCGATTCCTCAAACCAGGCGAGAAGGGAGTCTTGTTAGGAGGCAGTTCGATCACCTAATCAACTGCATCGTCAAAGGGATAAAATGATCGCGCGCTGATCAGATTCCTACAGGCACATTTTTCCAGAAATCTCAGAGGACATCTACTTGTAATTCTTTCTTTTATTACTTTAATTTCGCTCCACTACCCTTTTCGTAAGTTTTCCCCGAGCCAAGTTTTTCAATGGAAAACAGTAACCCAAAAAAAAAAATTTATTTCAGAGTTTGTCCCTACAGGTGAACTGAAATAGCAGTATAGAATTTACAAACTCTAAAAAATTAAGGTTTTTAGGATTTATTTGAATATGAGTCCCTAATAATATCATATTTGAATATAAATTCCTCATAATTTATCATTTACTTATTATTAGACTCTCTAACTAATAATTTATTTCAAAATAAGAAATATTAAATTACTTCCTAACTAAGTTAGCGATTTTACCTTATTACCTCTTCTTGCTCTCCTCCAGTCAATCCAAATTAACCAAAAACATTTTTGTCTTCTTCTTTTCTTTTTTTTATTGGCTTCTCATTCTCATACTCCTCTTCCCGTAAAGAATTTTTCTTCTAAGATTTTTTTTTTAATGTCATACGGTTGACTCTTTTTCTCTTATGCAACTCTAAAATTTGAGACAAATTTGTAATTTAACGTTATAATTGGATTTGAACCATGATTACTTAGGGGATTTGGATGAAAAATGATAATAAATGACTAATATTAAGTGAATCTTATATTGTTGGAGACTAATATTTAAATATGATATTGTTAGAGATTAATATCTAAATAAGAAATTTATTAGGTACTTGTATCTTAAAAATCTTAAATTATTAGTTAAAGGGACTAATAACAAGTAAATGATAAATTGTGAGGACTTATATAGAAATATAATATTGTTAGAGACTAATAATAGGCGATTTGTTAGGGAGCTAGATCCTAAAACCAAAAAATTATGTACTTCGTTTTCTTCTATTTTCTTGTTTATTGTGGAAACAACTTTTATTATTATTGTTATTATTTGACTTTTCTGTTACTTAATTTATTATATCACCTCATGTTGCTGCTTCAGCCTCGATCGTCCGTTCACCACTATCCCCATCCTGCACACGGTGCACGTCTCCATCTCCCTCTTCTTGGCTCCTTTGCCGATCACTTGCCAGAGGTATGCGCTGAAGGCCTCGAGCTTGCTCCTCCTCTCGCCATCGCTGCTTGCTTCTGCTTGCATCCTCTCGATGTCTGCCGCCTCAACGTAGTAGATGCGGTTGACGGCGATGTCGCCTGCCTGGTTCTCGGGAGGGCTCTTCAACTTCACTGCTGATACGGGCATGTAGAGCCGGTCCATCGACGCGTGGTGGCGCCCCGGCCGCCGTGGGCTCAGCAGAGATCGCCGGAACGATGGGGGCCCCGATAACGGCTCCTTGGGATTCATGGACGTCTCGGCCCATGCGACCAGGAACATGTTGGCGGAGTAGGCGTCGGCGATGCGGTGGTCGAATGTGCATGCGACCACCATCCCACCACAGTTGAGCTTCGTCACCTGAGGAACAAGTTGTCAACAGGAACGTACCTAGCACGTATAAGTTTCTTTCTGCCAAAATAATTTCTACAAATTGTATTTTTTTGCAAATAAGAAGTAATTAAAAAGCAAGAAATAAAAAATTATCTTGCGGTTGCTACTATTATTTCATGTATGCAGACAAAATAGAGAGTTTCTGAGGGCAGAAAATTATTTGAGAAAATTGATAATGGGGCTCACTTGAGCAGTTTTTTTAAAAAAATTTGTTGATGGGCATCTCTCTGTCAGTTTTTCACTCATTTTTCACCTATTTTATAGTGAAAGCAAAGTGGGAAAATGCTGATGTTTTTGTCGATGTCATCGCCACTTTTTTTATTTTCTAAAAATTTTAAACAAATAAGATTTTGTAAAATGAGAAAAACTGACAGTGAAATTCACTATATCCATCTTTTTCAACTTATTTTCAACCAACAAGCAGACCCTGAGAATAATAGCTAACTATAAACTGTAGAGAGTGACAAACAGACCCTCCAACCGCTACCTTGAGAATGAGACCACAGCGATTATATCTACTATATCTACGAGCTAGTTAAATGGTACTTGTTTAGTTATCATTTCAAAATGTTGAACAATGTGGAATTTACAACTTTTCATGTGACTTAATAATCGTGGGCATCCAACTATTTTACAGATGGTTATGATTCAATTTATTTGTAATTAGTATTATGTTTTTGGTACATTACACTCATAATTATTTTACAGCCAGTATGGATCCGACTCACTAGTAAAGAAACGACAAAGAATTGTATTAAAGTCTCAAGTTTAAATCCCAGCCACGATCTATACAACAAAAAAATATATTGTGAAATTACAAATATTTACAAAAATAGTAAATGATTATGTTACTGACTTGAATTGTTCGGCTATTTTTAAAGCAGACGAGAGAACCTGAATCAAGTTAGAGTTTAAGGTAAATTCAGGGAAGGAAAAAAAAAATCTCCAGACAAATATTATAAACCTGTGTTTACTGTATATATCCTTGACACTATACCTGTATGCTCAACACCCCTCCCTCCTTCTCAGGCACCAGCTTCTTCTCCACACTCTCATCAGGGTCATGGAGGTTCAACTCCTCCAGCTCCACGTCAGCGTACGCCACCGTGAAGTCAACCCCCCGGTTGTTGCAGAGGAGCTCTGGCTCTCCGTCCGAATTGGCCACCACCTCGCCCGCAAAGGGGTAGTACGTCACCAGCACTTTCGCCAGCGACGCCTTGAGGGCGCTGACCTTGGCATCAAAGCAGCCAAAGCTATCAACGCTCTTCTTGTAACAGAAGAAGACGCCGAAGTCCAAGGGAGGAAGGAGGAGGTCGAGATTGGACAGCGGCAGCCAGTGGTTCTGCCGAGGCAGCACCGCAGCCACCCGGTCCTTGGCCTTCACCCTCACTCTGAACCCTAGTCCTCCATTAATGCATTCACCCATGTTGCTTGCTAGTGTGTGAGAGGAGAGAAAGAGAGAGGGGGGACAAGGAGTTTGCGTAGAGAACAGGGTGTGTGCAGCCGCTTATGTAAGTAACAACTAATGAGCAGGTCACCTGCCTGCTTTAATTTATGGGACTTAGTTGATTTATCTCTCCAATTATCGATTACTTTTTGAGGAATATATTCTCTCATTATTGATTATATTCCAGGAAACTATCATTAATTACTATAGGTTACTTTTGTTTGCTTGATAATGAATAATGCCATAACTAATTTGGTTACTTGTATCGCGTTGAGGCTGTTGGCGGAGGTTACACAGGAAAAATATTTGGGAAAAAAAAGTCTTTTTTACACTCTAATTTTGAAACTGGTTTACTTCTATACCCACCTAGTCTCAATTTTTTTCCCCGGACCAAAATTCCGAATTAGTTATACATATTAACTCTAGCACAAATAGCATGTTTTCATTACAAATATAATATTACATTTTAGTCTATATATATATCTGGTAAAAGAATAGAAGATTTTAATCAAGCAGTTCTCAACTAGGTGGAGTATAAAAGTAAATTAGTTTCGAGATTAGGGTGCACAAATAATTTTCCCAATATATTAATACTGAGAGGGCCCGGTCCAAATGTTATATAATTAGTTTGCTTCGGATTTAGTGTTTGTTTGTTGCAAAGAAAATGGACTAGAAAGTGTCCATTTTCTCTGGATTTGTGAGCTCCGCTCTCTTCTCTTAGCAATTTGTTTTTTTTTTCCGGTGTTTGGATGGTAGTTGAGAGTTTAATTAGAAAAGTATCATGTCTTTTTCGATATTTGATTGATAATGTAGAAGTGGAAGTGGAAGTGAAAAGGTTGACCACAAAGTTGACAGTAAAATAATATTAAAATAAAATTAATTATGAAAAAAAACTTTGGACTGTAATTAGAATGCAAGTAAGATTTATATGACCACAAAATTAACTATTTTAAGTTACAACTTATTACAAAAATTTACATGGCCACAAAGTTAACTATTTTGAGTTACAACTTATTACAAAGATTTACATAACCGCAAAAATTAAATGTAGCACCGTGAAAGTGAGAAAATGATTGTGTAAAAGAGAAAAGAGAAAAGAAAAAGGGTTTTTCATTTTCATTTTCCGTGTTTGGATGGAAAGCGGAAGTGAAAAATAACACTTCTCACTTCCTCACTTCCGCCCACTTCCTTGAATCCAAACAGCCCCCAGATAGAAAATGGGCTTGAAAGCTTGCCTCTCTGGACTGATTCAGTTTTCTGATTTTTCAATTAAATTTTTGATTTTGTCACAATTCAATTTGAATTTTTCTTACCAAACTGACCTTCAGCTCCCTCACAAATAAAAATTGGCCCACTCTGGATGTTCTTTATTCAAACTAACAAACTGCTTTGTGATTAGTCACCCGAGATGGCCTCGTTTCTATTAATAACATAACAAATGTGGATATAAAAAAGATTATCACCAACCAACACTGCCACTGGCTACCAGCACCCATTTTTTCTTCATTAAAAACCGAATCTAGGTGGAGAAAGTAACGCGTACAATTTAGCAAATCTTTTTTTATAACAATTCTGGGGTTCAACCAACTGTACGACCAACCTTGCGATGAAATTTTTTTTAAGAGACAAGAAGACAGAAATAAGATCGGTCATAATTAATTCCTAATTTCATTACAACTGTTTATAATAAAAATTCATGAACAAAAATATTGCGAGCTGGATATATATAATCAATACCATGTAAAATTTAAGTGTTTTGCATGTACAAAGCACTAATATAAACCCTGGTTCTAGATATATGTGTCATAGTATCAGTATTCGGTTCGATGTACGTACTTGATTTGACTTATCTGATAGTCAAACTGAACCGATTTCAGTTTCAGATATTATTTTCCAATAGTTTAGATTTTTCTGGATTATTTTAGAAAATCTCCGAATTCAGGATTGACCGATACCGATAACCGACTCTAGTATTTTTAATAATTGACTCTAGGATTTTTAATTCACAAAAAGGGTTGAATTTCAAGGACCTGTTTTCATATTATTCTTCAAAATCATAGTTTCTATTTGAGCGTATTTTTAGAGATTTTCTGAATTAGTAAAAAATCTATCCAAACTGGGGTCGGCCAGTATCAATGATCTATTTTAGAATTTTTAATTTACAAATCAGACTGAATTTTTTGAATCTGATTTCACATTATTCATCCAGGTAATATTTGTTATTTTATAGAATTTTTAAAACATTTCAAACTCGTTAAATTTTGACCCAATTAAATAATATTATATAAATTTTTTTCTCCTTTTTCTTTTCTTTTTTTCCTCCCCCAATCTTCTCCTTTTCCTTCCCCTGCAGGCCACAGCCTCTTCTCTCTCATTCTCAATCTCATGTCTCTCTCTCTCACACTGTCACGTCTCTCTCTCTCTCTCTCTCTCTCTCTCTCTCAACATATTCCGCTCTCTTCGACTCTCTTTTTTCTCTCACTTTCTCTCTCTTACATCTCTCTCTTTCCACCTCTCTCTTTCTCTCTCCCTCTCCTCACCCTCTCTCTCTCAAATTCAAATCTGCCAAAAAAAAATGGAATCGATCCTGTATCAAACCCTAATTCATAGGTCTTGAGACTAGGATTCAAATATTCAGATTGAGGACTTAGAATTAAGAAGACTTGACTTAATGGTAAAAGTACCAGTTAGATATTAGGGGAGATTTCAACTTTAAGAGAAAGAACAACAAGAAGAAAACAATAAAGAAAGAAAACAAACTCACCTTTTAGTTGATATATCTTTCTAATGCGCAAAGCTTCACAAGGTAGGCAAAAAGAAAGAGTAACAAGACAACAATCAGTGTTGCTTTCAGTTTAATTCTTTCTTTGTTGAGATTGAAATTGCACCTATATGGTGAGCCTTTGGCAGCACATAGAAAATGGAAGTGGTTGGTTAGGTCAAGGTTGACATGGGAGTGGGGTGGGTTTGGTTAACTTTCACAAGACTGGGTCTTCAAGAGTCTACAACCACTCCAGCACAATGTACAGAAGTTCCTCAACTGGGTCAGCTACTCCACTGAGCCTTGCTTGTCTTGAAAATCTTGAATTTGTGTCACAAAGTTCCTTACTAATTTTCAGGACTAATGATGATGCATGATCATTTCTAAACAATTAATATTACCCACAGGCAATGATTAGTGATAGAATAGTGATCGGCAGCCATTACTGCTTACTCCTCCACCAAGGACGGGGGTTGGGGTGAGTCTATGGGCACAAGTATCCACCTAGAGATTTCTTAAAGTCCTTTTTTATATATATTTTACTAAATCATCGATGCATGTTTTATATAAGATGCCTCTCTTCAACAACCCGTTTGCACTGTCTTGGCGTATTGTTCATGTAACGATGCGCTTGTATACTTTTCTAAGCGAATGTGATGACAGCAGTTGAAATCGTTGGATTATATACATCCACCTCTCTCTCTCTCTCTCTCTCTCTCTCTCTCTCTCTCTCTCTATGCTTGCATACTCGTACCCTAAAGCATGTTAACTTCACGTCAATAACGGGGTCCATTAGACTTAATGAGCAGTTTCGTTGGTGGAGGGTCGTTCACAACGTACAAAAGACGCTAAATGTAACAAGTGATTCGTGGAGGCTCATTCTTGTCGTACGGAGGCAATATATGGATATTACAAGCTTTTCATGAAGATTAGACTGTTGGAATTCGTGTTTCATTCTTCATTATGGAAGTTTCTTCCGTGACCTGGTTCCTTTCCCTCAGTGCTATAAAGGTTTTGATGTAGACCTACGGCCTTCTCTCTGTATGAAAAATAAAAAAAGGCACTCACAACTTACAGCCAAATCTCTCTCACATATTTGTAAAGTAATTTCTCTCTTTATCGTAATTGTAAATTATAATTGTAAAGTAATTTATTCTATGATCTTATTGTCATGATTGTGAAGCGATTTCTCGCTCTCTCCCCCATACTTGTGTAAAGTAATTTCTTCTCTCCCTTCTTATAACTGTGAAGCAATTTCTCTTTCGTTATAATTGTAAAGTAATTTCTTTTTATTCTTCCATTATTGTGAAGTAATTAATTTTTGTTTACGACACATTTTTCTCTTCAATGTGGAGTTGTTGCAATGATTGACACCTTCAATGATAAATGAAACCCGTTTATGATTTTCTCTAGCTAATTGATTTTCTCAAGTGGGCCCTTGTTACTTGTATTGTATAATACCTTAAAATTGACCAATTGATTTCTTTTTACTTGTTAGTCAACAGAAGATATAAAGCATTGCATTACTCTATCTGACTAATTTAGCTCTTTTTTGTATAACAAACTAACAAATACTGAAACAGAAGAATAAACTCACCAACCAACACTACCGAGATGCGTAACTTGTTGGAATTGAAGAATATGAAGGCGAATCTTCGAGCTGAATTATGGCGAGATCCGTTGATCAAATCAACTGGATGATGGTTGGAGTGTGTTCTCCTTCCATTGGGGATGAACGTGGTATATTCACATGTTCAATTCCGACTTCGAATGAATGAGATATTCAAGTCCAAAGATTGCCTAATTCAAAACCAAAACGGAACTAAAGGTAGCTAAAAGCATTTAGTCCCACATTGGCCATGGGATGGAAGTTTGTGGTGTATATATAGAGAAAATTGAGAACAAAGGGCGTGCCTTTTGGGTACTTGGAGTTTTCGCGCGCGAAAAGGAGGGAATTATGCTCGCACGTGCGTGCGCGCGCGCGCCGCCGCTGGCGGTGGCCGGACCGGGCTCGGGTCCGGGTTTGGGTTTGGGTTCCCTACCTGGCCTGGTTCTTTTTGAACCGGGTGTCGCGGGTATGGGTTACTCCGCTACCCGAACCAAACCCGATCCGCTCCAGCCCACCCGCCAACGGGTGTCTGCGAACGGATCCGAACCGCCCGCCAACGGCTGTCGGAAAACCGGTTGGACGGTTGCGACGGTTCTGTCCGAACCGTCGCAACTGTTGACTTTTGGCGGACGAGAATGTCCTCCCGGAGCGCTATAAATAGCGCTCCAGATTTTTCATTCTCAGACACACCAACAAAAAACAGAGAATATCTCTCTCTCCCTCTATTAGAGTTCTGATCTGCGCGAAGTGACATTCGGCGTTCTGAACCGAGCTTCCAGCGAGACTTCCAAAGGAGATTCTACAAAATTGTTCTGAAAGAGGAATCAGAAAATTCAACATATTCTTTTATAAGAATTGTTGTCTGAATCTGGTACTTCTGAAGAAAGATATTCTTCAACCTTCCTTCGTCCTCAACAGTGGGTGCTCCTCCAGAGAGTAAAGGCAAATATTCGTTTGAAATTTGTCCTTGTACCGCTGCTTCAAAGATCCTGTGAAGGTACTGGTTGACTAAGGTTCGACCGTACGGTGATTTGGTAGTGCTATCCAAATATCGTGAAAGAGTGTTGTATCTTGGGAGACCAGCGTCCATTATCCCGTTAGCACCAGTGTGGGGGACGTAATTGTCTTAAGGAGATTCGCTTTAAGCGTACCTCACTCTAAATACTGTATAAGTGGATTAAGTCCTTTATACAGGGGATATACTTTACAGTATATCGAGACTGACTTAGATTCAGTCTAATTGGTGCTTTAACCAAGGAAGGAATGAAAGGTGGTTCTTAAATTAAGGAACGTTCTATTGAACGAAAAACCTCCCACCTGATATTTGCCAACCTGACCAATTAGATTGTTGATATCTCAGTGATCTTGATTAGTTGTCAGATTGATTCTTGTTAAGCAGAATACCCAACAAACTTAAGACAATTAACGTTTCTTACTTCTGTTCTGCTTGAACTTGCAGAAAATGTCTGAGACAAATCAAGATAGCACTAGCAAGGCAACAAACATGCAGCTCTAAAGTTTGATGCCTACTCCACTTCCTAACCCGAAGTCGGAGAAGCCAGGAAAGTTTAACGGCACAGAATTCAAGAGTGGCAACAGAAGATGCTCTTCTACTTGACCACTCTTCATCTGGCCAAATTCCTGCAGGAGGATCCACCAGAACCCGGAACTAATCGGGACTCAGTCCTTGCAGTCGATGCTTGGACACAAGGTGACTTCCTTTGCCGAAATTATGTTTTAAATGGACTGGATGACTCTCTTTACAATGTCTACAGTCCTATCACTACGGCAAAGAAGTTATGGGCCAGTCTTGACAAGAAATACAAGACTGAGGATGCTGGTACCAAGAAGTTCGTCGTAGGACGATTTCTGGAGTACAAAATGGTGGATAGCAAGACTGTCATCAGTCAGGTGCAAGAGTTCCAACTTATCTTGCACGAAATAGAGGCCGAAGGTATGATTCTTCCTGAAACTTTTCAGGTTGCAACAATCGTAGAGAAGCTCCCACCTGCGTGGAGAGACTTCAAGAACTACCTGAAGCATAAGCGAAAGGAGCTAAAGTTAGAGGATCTCATTGTGAGGCTTCGTATAGAGGAGGACAACCGCAAGTCCGAGAAAAGGAGCAGCAAGAACTCCTACGAAGCAAAAGCAAATGTGATCGAGGACTCAAAGGGGAAAGCGTCTTCTTCCAAAAGCTTGAAGAGGAAGAAGCCTCCCAGGGGTACAAAGGCAAGGCTCAAGACGGCAGAAACATGCGCTTCAAAGGGACCTGTTACATCTGCAACAAAGAAGGTCACAAAGCAAATGAATGTCGCAGCGTCTTAAGAAGAACAAGAAGAGCCAACCACAGGCGAACATGACCAACCATGAATCTCCAAGCCTTTCAGCTGTGGTGTCAGAAGTGAATCTGACAACCAACAACAAGGATTGGTGGGTAGACACTGGAGCTACCCGACACATCTGCTCGGAGAAATTGTTATTCTCAGAATATCAAAGGCTAGAGCAAGATGAGCAGCTATTCATGGGTAATTCAGCTTCCTCAAAGGTCGAAGGAAAGGGCAAGGTCATTCTGAAGTGGACATCGGGGAAAGAGCTTACTCTTAACGATGTGCTTCATGTTCCAGACATCCGCAAGAATTTGATCTCCGGATCAATACTTAGTAAGAAAGGATTTAGAATTGTTTTTGAATCTGACAAATTTGTACTTACTAAGAGAGGGATGTATGTGGGAAAAGGTTATCTTGTTGATGGACTTTTTAAAGCCAATGTTGCAGTGGTAGATAAAAAGTCTGTGTATTGTATCCAAAGCTAATAAATAAAGGAAATTCTTCTGTTTATTTGCTTGAGTCTCCTAATTTGTGGCATGCTAGATTAGGGCATATAAATTACAAGTCTTTGAAGAACTTGTCTTAATCTGGGATATATTCCTAAACTTTGCTTGGAAGAAATTCGCAAGTGTGAGATTTGTATTGAGGCCAAGTTGGCGAAAAATTCATTTCACTCAATAGATCAAAATACAGAACCTTTAGGGTTAATTCATAGCGATCTGTGTGACTTGAAGTTTATGCCAACTAGAGGCGGTAAAAAGTATTTCATTACTTTTATCGATGACTGTACAAGATACTGTTATGTGTATCTTTTGAACAGTAAGGATGAGGCAATCAATATGTTTATAACATATAAAGCCGAAGTTGAGAATCAACTCAACAAGAAAATCAAGATTCTAAAATCCGATAGAGGCGGAGAATATGAATCAAATGATTTTAGTGAGTTATGTGCTAATTTTGGTATAATCCATCAAACTACAGCACCATACACTCCTCAGCAGAATGGAATTGCTGAACGGAAGAACAGAACTTTGAAGGAGATGGTTAATTCCATGCTCGTAAGTTCTGGAGCTCCGCAGAACTTGTGGGGGGAAGCTCTATTAACTGCAAATTATATTCTAAATAGAGTACCCCACAAGAAACTTGGTCATATACCATTTGAGTTGTGGCATGGAAGGACCTTCCTACCATTACCTCAAAATGTGGGGGTGCCTTGCAAAGGTGCTGGCACCATTACCTAAAAAGACTAAGTTGGGACCAAAAACTATGGACTGCGTATTCATAGGCTATGCCTTGAATAGTAGTGCCTACAGATTTCTGGTTCATAAATCAGAAATACCAGATATTCATGTAAACATGATTATCGAATCTCGAGATGTTGTGTTCTTTGAAGATATCTTTTCGTACAAACGGGAAGCAGATAAGACTTCTGGGAAAAGAACACACGAAATGGCGTTCAGGGACGAAAGTTCCGAGGAACCGAATGTAAATGCGGAAACTGAACCAAGAAGAAGTCAGAGATCTAGAATCTCAAAATCTTTTGGTCCAGATTTCATAGCATACGCTATTGAGAGCGAGCCTCAAACATTTAAAGAGGCTATGTCAACCCCAGAAGTACAAATGTGGAAAGAAGCTATAAATAGCGAAATAGAATCCATACTAAGTAATCATACTTGGGAATTGGTAAACTTGCCTCCTGGCAGTAAACCAATTGGGTGTAAGTGGATTTTCAAATGAAAATTAAAACCCGATGGATCTATCGATAAGTACAAGGCTAGATTAGTAGCCAAGGGTTATCGGCAAAAAGAAGGACTTGACTACTTCGATACTTATTCACCAGTAATAAGAATAACATCCATTCGGATGTTGATTGCAATTGCAGTATTGCACAACTTAGATATCCATCAAATGGATGTCAAGACTGCATTCTTAAATGGTGAATTAAATGAAGAGATATATATGGAGCAACCAGAAGGATTTATAGTCAAGGGCCAAGAACACAAGGTGTGTAAATTGGTAAAATCCTTATATGGTTTAAAGCAGTCTCCAAAACAATGGCATGAGAAATTTGATAGTGTCATGATCAAAGATGGATTCACTATCAATGAATGCGATAAGTGTGTTTACACGAAAACAGTTGGAAACGCATGTATCATTGTTTGTCTTTATGTAGACGACATGTTGATACTTGGGACTAATATTGAGATTATTAAGTCCACTAAAAGAATGTTATCCAACAGTTTTGATATGAAGGATCTGAGGGTTGCTGATGTAATTTAGGAATAAAATTACTAGAACACCAGATGGAATCAGTCTATCTCAATCTCACTATGTGGATAAGATGATAGAAAGATTCAAGGATCATGAGATAAAAGAGAATACAAATCATTTTCTCCCACATGTCCATCTTCATAAGAATACAGGAACTGGAATACGCCAGTTGGAGTATTCTCAGATTATCGGGAGTCTAATGTATTTGATGAATTGCACTAGACCCGATATTGCTTACGCTGTAAGCAAGTTAAGTAGATACACTAGTAATCCTAGTGATCTACATTGGACCGCTCTACTACGAGTATTGGGTTACGTGTCACATACCAAGGACTATGCCTTGAGATATGGACAGTATCCACCTGTACTGGAAGGATACAGTGATGCTAATTGGATTGCAGATTCTGAGGAATCAAAATCAACTAGCGGATACGTATTTACTCTAGCAGGAGCAGCGGTATCATGGAAGTCTTCTAAGCAAACATGTATTGCCCGTTCCACTATGAAATCGGAATTCATAGCCTTAAATAAGGCTGGAGAAGAAGCAGAATGGCTTCGACAATTCTTAGAAGATATACCATTATGGCAAAAGCCAGTGCCCGCTATATGTATACACTGCGATAATCAAGCAGCTATATCTAGGGCACAAAATGTTATATACAACGGTAAGTCTAGACATATTCGTCGTAGACATAATACCGTGAAGCAGTTGCTCTCAAATGGAATTATCTCTATTGACTTTGTATCGTCAAAGGATAATTTAGCGGATCCGCTTACTAAAGGTTTAAGTGGAGAGCGTATAAACTGCGCATCGAGGGGAATGGGTCTAAAAGCCTAACCTTACCGAGTCAGCTTAATGGAAACCTCACTTAGCGACTGGAGATCCCACGGACTAAGTTCAAGAGGAAAAACTAGTTATGATTGACTCAGCAAGTAAGCACTTGGGAGCTTGACTCCAATCCATTCCTAAGGTGCACATAAGTGCTTTTCTACAAGTGGGTTAAGGATAAGCTTAACGCTTTTAATGATGCCTATATCTTGTTACTAAACAAGTGGAGTAGAGTAGACTACTCTTAATAGGTCCATCACCTATGTGAGTATAGAGTTGGGTCGGCTCTTTGAGAATTTCTATGGAGGTTGTTATTCCCTAAAGATACTCTCTGAAACCAAGAATGTCCAGGGCCAAAACGGACACAACCGAGAACCAAAGTTGATTTGGAAAGTTACTGTGTGAAGCTTGTTGACTTGGCTTACACTAACGGCTAACAGTTCAAGACCTAGTTCACTGATTAGCCAGTAAGTCCGATAAAGCTTTCGCTATGGAAGGTTCAAGACCTAGTTCACCTATCCTTATGCAGTTTCTTTTCTCAAGTACCTTTAACAATAGAGTCAGTCTCTTTGTGTGTCATTCCTTGAATCTCCATTCATTGTGGGGGATTGTTGGAATTGAAGAATATGAAGGCGAATCTTCGAGCTGAATTATGGCGAGATCCGTTGATCAAATCAACTGGATGATGGTTGGAGTGTGTTCTCCTTCCATTGGGGATGAACGTGGTATATTCACATGTTCAATTCCGACTTCGAATGAATGAATATTCAAGTCCAAAGATTGCCTAATTCAAAACCAAAACGGGACTAAAGGTAACTAAAAGCATTTAGTCTCACATTGGCCATGGGATGGAAGTTTGTGGTGTATATATAGAGAAAATTGAGAACAAAGGGCGTGCCCTTTGGGTACTTTGAGTTTTCGCGCGCAAAAGGAGGGAATTATGCTCGCACATGCGTGCGTGCGCGCGCGCGCCGCTGGCGGCGGCCGGCCGGCCGGCGGGCGCCGGCGCCGGTGCCGGTACCGGAGCGGCGCGGGCGCGGGCTCGGGCTCGGGTCCGGGTTTGGGTTCCCTACCTGGCCTGGTTCTTTTTGAACCGGGTGTCGCGGGTATGGGTTACTCCGCTACCCGAACCAAACCCGATCCGCTCCAGCCCACCCGCCAACGGGTGTCTGCGAACGGATCCGAACCGCCCTCCAACGGCTGTCGGAAAACCGTCCGTGCGGTTGGGCGGTTGGACAGTTGAACGGTTGCGACGGTTCTGTCCGAACCGTCGCAACTGTTGACTTTTGGCGGACGAGAATGCCCTCCCGGAGCGCTATAAATAGCGCTCCAGATTTTCATTCTCAGACACACCAACAAAAACAGAGAATATCTCTCTCTCCCTCTATTAGAGTTCTGATCTGCGCGAAGTGACTTTCAGCGTTCTGAACCGAGCTTCCAGCGAGAAGTAGGAAAGCGACTTCCAAAGGAGATTCTGCAAAATTGTTCTGAAAGAGGAATCAGAAAATTCAACAGATTCTTTTATAAGAATTGTTGTCTGAATCTGGTACTTCTGAAGAAAGATATTCTTCAACCTTCCTTCGTCCTCAACAGTGGGTGCTCCTCCAGAGAGTAAAGGCAAATATTCGTTTGAAATTTGTCCTTGTACCGCTGCTTCAAAGATCCTGTGAAGGTACTGGTTGACTAAGGTTCGACCGTACGGTGATTTGGTAGTGCTATCCAAATACCGTGAAAGAGTGTTGTATCTTGGAGACCAGCGTCCATTATCCCGTTAGCACCGGTGCGGGGGACGTAATTGTCATAAGGAGATTCGCTTTAAGCGTACCTCACTCTAAATACTGTATAAGTGGATTAAGTCCTTTATATAGGGATATACTTTACAGTATATCGAGGCTGACTTAGATTCAGTCTAATTAGTGCTTTAACCAAGGAAGGAAATTGAAAGGTGGTTCTTAAATTAAGGAACGTTCTATTGAACGGAAAACCTCCCACCTGATATTTGCCGACCTGGCCAATTAGAGTGTTGATATCTCAGTGATCTTGATTAGTTGTCAGATTGATTATTGTTAAGCAGAATACCCAACATAACTTTTACTCATTTTAAACATAATAATGCATGATGAGAAACTTGTGTTTCAGCTTTCTGCCTACCGATGAGTAGAAAATGAGAGAGAGCGAAAGTGAAGATCATCAAGAGGTAAAATATTCATTAACTTAGTGTAAGAACTAACTCTCGAAACAATAAATGTGAACAAGAGTTATGAGTTGAGATTAGATTGAGCAAAGCTTGTAATTTTCAAAACAAAATTTGTGCATTTTCCTCCTTGACAATGAGCAATAACAGAAATCACACAAGCAGCGATCATTCGAGCAAAGAATGGAGAAGGAAATATATAGAGTTCCCTGACAAATGAGAGAGCATTTGGCTTGTAGGGGTAAACTTTTAACTTTTACACTAGTTTTTGACTAATTTAAGAGTTTTTAGTCTCTCTCTCTCTCTCTCAGTGTGTGTAAAGTGCCAGACTAATTTCAGAATCAAGTTAGTGAACTAATTAATAGCACAACATTACCGACGATTACGTACAGGCCAGGGCACAGTTGGCAACGTTGGAGTGCCAATTGCTTGCTTAATTTTCGTACCTAGCTGCTGTTGGAATATCAAATAAAAATGTCTTTTTTGGAAGATGATGAGTCATCATCAATTATCATCAAGTGAGTCATCGTCTTTAATTAGAAAGATTGAAGAGTCATCATTATCAATTTAGAAACGATGAGTCATCATCAATTAGGAGTCATCATCAAGTGAGTCATCATCAATTTGGAGGTTGCTATTCTTGAATTTGGAGGTTGCTATTCTTGAATTTGGAGGTTGCTATTCTTGTAAGTTTTGAAGCCTATAAAAGGCCATGTACCTCTTTGTTTTTTGTATCAAGCAATAAAGCAAGCAATCAAGAAAAAAAGTTGCTCTCCTCTTAAAATTTTAGATTATAGTATATTAGTCCGTAGACTAGTATACAACAATTGTATCAGAGCCAGTTCAATTTTTGTTTCCTCTTCTCCTCATGGCCTCCACTAACAATCTCATCAATCCACAAGTGCCCAAGTTATTGAAAGATAACTATGAGAGTTGGTCAATTCAGATGAAATCTCTATTGGTTCTCAAGAGTTGTGGGAGCTGATCGTTGATGGGTTTAAGGAACCCACACCGGAGGTAGAAGCCGCCTACACCGCCGAAGAGAAGAAGGCTCTTAAAAGAAAAGAAAGAAGGATAGCAAGGCTCGTTTTCTACTCTATCAAGGGTTGGACGAGTCTACCTTCGAGAGAGTTGCCGAAGCAACGACGAGCAAGGAAGCATGAGAAATCCTTGCTACCATCTACAAAGGAGTCGAGCGGGTGAAGCGAATTCGTCTTCAAACTTTGAGGGGCGATCTTGAAGCCACTCAAATGAAAGATGAAGAAAAAATCTCCGATTATTATTCACGATTACTTCTAATTGTGAATAAAATGAGAGAAATGGAGAGAAGATGGAGGACATCCGAGTGATGGAGAAATTGCTGCGATCTCTCTCACATCAAAGTTCGAGCACGTGGTGGCGGCAATTGAGGAGTCCAAGAATTTGGAGGAGATCTCAATAGAGGAGCTTTTGGGATCTCTCCAAGTTCATGAGCAACGCATGTAAAAGAAGACTGGTTCCATAGCCTTGGAACAAGCATTAGAGTCAAAGCTGACTCTAAATGATCGTGGCTCACATAGTAGAGGTCGTGGTCATGGCAGAGGCAGGGACGTGGTCCCCAACAACGAACCACTCAAAATCAAGTGGAGTTCCAAAGCTTCAGAGGTCGAGGATGAAGCAATCGGGGAAGATTTACATCTGGACGTGGAACAACAAGAACGTCCAATGCTACAACTGTCAAAAATTTGGACACTATGCCTCAGATTGTTGGCACAGAACTGAAGATCTTACAATCTTGCTGAAGCAACAAATGACATGGGTAAGAATTCTACTCTTCTTCTGCTCATGATGATTCAAGTGTGCAGAATGATGTTTGGTACCTTGACTCGGATGCTAGCAACCACATGTGCGGGAAGAAAGAACTATTCATGGAACTCGCAGAAGGAGTTCATGAAAGTGTGAGCTTGGGAGATTCTTTAAAACTCTCCGTTGAAGGCAGAGGGAAGATCAAAATCTATCAAAAGGATGGTAAGCCCGAGTATATTTCCGATGTTTATTATATTCCTAACATGAAAAGTAATATTCTCAGCATCGGTCAATTACTTGAAAAAGGATATAAAGTATATATGGAGAACAACCACCTTGGTTGAAAAATGCAAAAGGAGGTCTTATAGCTTGTATTAAGATGACAAGGAACCGCATGTTTCCCTTGCATCTAAACACAAAAGTTGAGAAGTGTTTTCAAGGACTCATAGAGAATGAGTCATGGAGGTGGCATCTTCGCTTCGGTCATCTAAATTTCAGCGGCCTGAAGTTACTATCTACAGCCGGCATGGTACGAGGTTTACCAACAATGGATCCACCAGTCATACTTGTGAAGTTTGCATAATTGGCAAGCAAACACGACTTCCTTTTCCCAATAGAAAGTCGTGGAGAGCGGAGGCACCATTACAACTTGTTCATACTGACATCTGCGGACCGCTAGATCCCGTCTCTTTAGGAGGTAATAGATATTTTATTACTTTCATTATGATTTCAGTAGAAAGTTATGGGTATACATTCTTAAAGAAAAATCTACTGCCTTTACTACCTTTAAGAATTTTAAAGCTCTTGTTGAAGCAGAGAGTGGCTATAAGCTAAAAACTCTCCGATCTGATCGAGGTGGTCAGTACACTTCAAATATGTTTCAAGAATATTGCAGGGAGCAAGGCATAAAGAGGCATTTACTACTGCCTATACACCACAGCAAAATGGCATCGCAGAAAGAAAGAACCGCACTATTCTTGACATGACAAGAACCATGCTTAAAGAAAAGGGATTGTCAAAGCAGTTTTGGGCGGAAGCTGTGGTATGTTCAACCTACTTGCTCACCGGTGCCCGACGAAGCAAGTGAAGGGCAAGACGCCTCAAGAAGCATGGAGCGGCTATACGCCTAATGTCGCACACCTACGAATTTTTGGGTGTGTTGCATATGCTCAAGTACCTGAAGTCAAAAGGAAGAAGCTTGACAATCATGGTGAAAAATGCATTTTCATCGGATATAGCGAGGAGTCGAAGGCATACAAGCTTTACAATTCACTAACAAAGAAACTAGTGTTAGTAGAGATGTTATCTTCAATGAAGCTGAAGCATGGAGTTGGAGCAATGAAGAGACTGTCAAAGAGCAACCCATGGTGAATGAACCTGACGAGCCCCTACAAGAGGATCCACCACCAACTACACCACCATCTCCTCAACATGTTACACCGTCTCCTGCAAGAGGTTCTCCATCTTCTGGGGAAGATAGTAGCAGCGAATTCTCCGTGCAACGAGGTCCAATCAAATGAGAAGCCTCAGGGAGATCTATGAGCAGATAGAAGAAGATGGAGAAACTAATCTCTTTTGTTTATATGCCTATCATGAGCCTCTCACTTTCCAAGAGGCTAAGGAAGAAGATTGTTGGCGATCAGCAATAAGGAGGAGATGCATGCTATCCAGAAGAACGACACATGGGAGTTGACAACACTTCCACAAAATCACAAGGCGATAGGTGTCAAATGGGTGTACAAGATCAAACGCACAGCAGATGGTGAGGTTGATCGGTACAAGGTGAGGCTTGTGGCGAAAGGCTACAAACAAAAATACGGCATCGACTATGAAGAAGTCTTTGCACCAGTTGCTCGATTAGATACGGTGAGACTATTAATTTCACTTGCAGCTCATCACAGGTGGAAGTTATATCATCTAGATTACGGAGTCGGACTTGTGAGTCGCTATATGGAGACACCGAAGGAGTCTCATTGGCTAGCTGCAAAGAGAATTCTAAGGTATATCAAAGGCACACTCACCTTGGTCTATTTTATACTTATGGTGAAACTACAGAGTTAGTAGGCTATTCAGATAGCGACTGGGGAGGTGATCAAGATGAGATGAAAAGCACCACTGGCTATGTCTTCTATCTTGGGTCAACTGCATTTTCATGGACCTCAAAGAAGCAAGGAGTTGTGGCCTTATCTTCATGCGAAGCAGAGTATGTTGCAGCTTCATCTACTGTATGTGAAGCTATTTGGTTGTGGAACATTTAAAGGAATTGGATCATCCACAAGAAGAAGCAACTGTAATATTTGTGGACAACAAATCAGCCATCCAACTTGCAAAGAACCCAGACATCATGGGAGGAGCAAACATATAGATACACGGTTTCATTTTCTCAGAGACCATGTAAAGCAGAAAAACTGTGGAGCTGGAGTATTGTCATACCATGGAGCAAGTAGCAGATATTTTCACCAAGCCATTGCCTATTGAACCTTCAGAAGGCTAAAAGAAATGCTCGGTATGAAAAACATTTTGATTTGAGGGGGTGTGTTGGAATATCAAATAAAAATGTCTTTTTGGAAGATGATGAGTCATCATCAATTATCATCAAGTGAGTCATCATCTTTAATTAGAAAGATTGAAGAGTCATCATTATCAATTTAGAAACGATGAGTCATCATCAATTAGGAGTCATCATCAAGTGAGTCATCATCAATTTGGAGGTTGTTATTCTTGAATTTGGAGGTTGCTATTCTTGTAAGTTTTGAAGCCTATAAAAGGCCATGTACCTCTTTATTTTTTGTATCAAGCAATAAAGCAAGCAAGCAGAAAAAAGTTGCTCTCCTCTTAAAATTTAGATTATAGTATATTAGTCCGTAGACTAGTATACAACAGCTGCTAACATTTCTTAGTATGACTGGCTCACTGATGCATGCTGACACTTGAAAATTAGTTTCTAATAACGACACTATACCTCTTATATTGAAAATGTAAGTTCACCTAGAGGGGGGGTGAATAGGTGATGGCTAATCTAATGGTCACTTAATGCCAAATAATGCGAAAGTAAAAAACTATTATGACCTAAATAAATTATTTAAACTAAACACTACGTATAACACAAGAGTGTTGCCGAATTCCCTGTGAAGGGCTCTGGACAAACTCCTCTAGATTCCCCTTGATAAGGTTGAGGTGCCGCGTTGGCTCTCTTGGTTGAATACAAGTGTTAGCAAACAAACCCAAGCAAGTATATCAATATGAGCTCACAATTATATCAAGCATATAAAGATTAACACAATAATAGCATGCAAGATATAAACAAGAGACAGAGAGAGAGAGAGAGCAATCGCAAACACAAGGGATTTGTTTCGAGGTTCGAGCACACTTGCTCTACAATCCCCGCCTTCGACACACGAAGGATTTCCACTATAATCGATCCCAATGGATCACCCGGTGCCGCAACACCTACAAGCTCTCGGACTCCCTAGTCCGTACACACCGCAAGCCCCACAAGCTCGCCGAGGCCGCACCTCAAATCAAGAGTTCGCACCCGAACTCTAAACCACACGAGCACACTTGCCCGTTTCCTCAAAGTACAAGAATGAAATCTCTGGTGATCTAAACACTTTGATCACCAATAAAAGCTCTCACTACAACACTCCTACAGAATGAATAATCAATGGATACTCAAGTGTAGTGTGAGAAAAACTAGGATGAGAAAAGGTGGAGGAAAACTCAAAGAATCACTTTTAACACTCTTGATAATATCTTCCCTTTTGATAGGAAATATTTGCTCTCAATATGTGGAGAAAACCTCTGAAAAGAATGGGAAAAACTGGCTCTAAAAGTCTCCAAAATCTTAGTAAAAAATAATGCCCAAACCCCCAAATTTATAGGCTCAAAAAAACTAGCCGTTGGGTTTATGTCAGCCTAACGGTCGACCGTCCGGTCGGCCGGCCAACGGTCATATTTCAACTGTTTGAGCCATCGGTCGACCGCCGGTCAACCGAGCCAGGATACAGAGAGCAATCTCTCTGTCTGGTCGCCGCGCGGTCGGCCGGGGCCTTTCCAGAGAGCAGAACTCTCTGGACGGTCGACCGGGTCGGTCGGGGCCGGCCATCTTGCAGAGCTGGCGTACACGTCTGTGCACGTCGGTCGCGACGAGTCGGTCGACCGACTTCAGCCCTAGTCGACGTGGTCTGGTCGACTAGTCGACTGGCTGAAGCCTGGAACAGAAAATCTAGGGATTAAAACTTGGTCTTTTTGATCTAAATAAAATTCCATAAAAGACTAAAAAATCTACAAAAATAGTTTTACCAATATGCTTTGATAAAACAAATATGCTTGCACAAAATCAAGGCATGTTACAAGTGATTTGGACTATTTTTGTAAGTTGGAAAAATTGGCTCAAATGAAAAAACAGTATTTTTCTAAAACTTGTTTTCCAAACTTCTTCATGATACAAAAATAAGATATTTTGAATTCATTAAAGCATAGTGTGTATGGATATGATCCACTACACAATTAAGATATCTATTTTCTGACATTAAGCTCTAAACTTGGTTTTGGATAAAAGACATGCATATAAGAAATTCCAAAAACCAAAAAGTATTTTTCCAAAGTAAAAATCTTTTGTAAAAACAAAACTATCAAGAGTGTGTGTGTATATGCACTTGAGCAATCCACCAACTACTCTATCCTTTACATTTTAACTAAAACAAAATCTTACTAAAAAAAACCTAGACACAAGTCTTCATCTTCTTGAAGTCTTCACTTGAAGCCTTCTCATCTTCTTGACTTGGTCCAAACACCGTGCTAGCTCCAAAACTTGACTTCAAATCCTTTGTTGAAGCTATGCACCTACTAAGATCTTGATCATAAATCTGTCACTAATTAAACACAAGATCATTAGTAAACATAACTACATGAGTTGATCATCATCAAAACTAGAGTGATGGTCTTTGGGCCAACAATCTCCCCCTTTTTGATGATGACAAAACTCATGAAGTTATATATGCATGGATTAAAGTAAAGCTTCAAAGAATCTCCCCCTTAACTCATCATAACAAATAAACAATATAATATAGAAATGAAGCACATGACATGTATGCAAATCAAGGAGATAAACATGCTAACAAGCATAAAACAAATCAAATTCTTTTTCTCCTATTGCAAAACAAAACATATATGCATAAACATAAATTCTTTTACCAAAAGCATGCATATATCTCAAATACTTCTCCCCTTTTTGTCAATCATCAACAAAAGGGGTTAAAGTAAAAACAAAATCATCAAATTTTTCTCCCCCTTTTTGTCAAAAACAAAGAGATCAATAAAGGGTCAAATCAAACATATCAATAAAAGGTTATATCGATATACATTCATAAAGAGGAAGACGGTTAAGTAACTTTCCTACACATATACATTACATGAAAGAGGGATGACAAGCCCTAATTCACATAACGTATAATATGTATGCTAAGAGATGAGGAGATGTGTTCCCCCCCCCTACAACATGTACCACATAAGAATTGTCAAGCTTCTCAATATACAATACACTCAACATGAATCTATATGTAGAAGAGATGTTAAGCTCTCCTTGCATATAGGCAATACAAATCAATTTTTGAATTTTTCTTATAAAACAAATCTTGAGATATCAAATAAACATGATTTTTTTTAATTTTTGATACCAATTTTAAAACATAATGATCAATTTTTTTTTTTCATAAGCTTATGCATTATGTTTAAAATATCAATTGAAAAATCAATTGAAAATAAAGGTTTAGATCAAGCTTAGCATAAACTAATTTTGTGCTTTTAAACATGTAAATCGATTTTAACTTAAGCACAAAACAAATCATATATATGTATGAAAAATGAGTATACCAAATGAAATTGATACATACATATATGGGAAAACAAATATGAGTATATACAAAAGAAGTTCATATTGATACCAATTGAAAATATCCAATGATACCAATAGAAAAATAAGCTTAAGTGTACACAATCATATAATCTACCACATGAAGAACTCGAACTAGTTAAATGAAAATGTTTGAAAACTAGTACGGAATCCTTCAATCAAGGAATAAAATAAAAATATTTTTCATGAAATATGTGTAAATCACATGAAAATGGCAATGAAGCTCAATATTCCTTTAAATAAGACAATGTGAAAATTATCATAAATTTTGAAAACATAAAAATCAACAAGAAAAATTTTTATTTATAAAAAAATTATAGTCCAAGGTATATGTATGTTTTGACAACACAAGAAGTATACATACATATCCCTAAACACAATTGAGTCCATATATATAGATTTGCATGAAAGGCAAATGACTCAAGAGGTATCCACGTATATCTTAAGTTTGGCAAAAATAAACATATACATGAAATGAAAACACATGATCATAAAATAAATCCAAAAAAAGGAATACAAGTTTAAAAATGTAGGATTATCAAAACTAGGCTATACTAGCACACCAAATAGGCACAATAAGCAATCAAACCCAACCATATATAGATTTATTTGTGACCCATAATATGTACAAGTATAAATTCTAGTGTTGACAAAAACTATCATTTAAACTAATATTCAATTCATGAAGCATCAAATCTTGAGAATACAAAAGAATTTATCCAATGGATTAAAATAGGATCATGTGTATAACTTATAAACTAATTGAAGAATAAATAACTAGTATAAAATAGTTTTTGAACAACTAGTTAAAAATCCTTCAAATACATCAAATCATATGTTTTTCATAAAACATAACTAAGTACATAAAGATTTAATCACTCATGGTCTATAAAGCTCAAAATGATCATGAAACTAAGTCATGAAATAATAAATGAAGATGTGAGTGTTCAAAAATCATGTAAATAGTATTTTCATGAAATGTTCATTTAAGCTCAAAAAGATCATAAGTCACATTTTTAATCAAAGCAAACATGAAAAATCATTTTCATTAAAACAATAAACTTCTAGGTATATGTATGATTTATCCAAATCTACAATATGTATACATATCCCAAACATAAAAGAGTCTATTAATAATGTTTGCATGAAGGCAAGAGACTCACGGGTAAACATGTATATTTATTAGATTTGAATTAAAAATACATATACATGAAGGAAAACATGAAGAATTGGCAAAGCATGTATAAATGAGAATCATCAAAACTAGTCTATATATGTGCATATAGTAGGTACAAATGAGCATGAAGTGCATATATATATAAATCAAAAATGTAACTCACTATTTGTACATGTATAATACAAGTTTTGATAAAAACTACATCTAAGCATGTTATTACCACATGAAGCACATCAAAAACATGGACATGCTATGAATAGGATAGATGAACTAGCATGTACATAAAAAGTAGGAGTTTAGAGATCATTACCAACTCCAGAGCACCAACATGGTGGTTGTCCCACCAAAATTCCTTGATAGCGGTGCTCCAAATATGTGTCCTTTTAGTTCAAATGCACCCACCATCAAGGCACCAAATCTCCCACGTCGTGTGAGAGCCCTCACCTACATCAAATACAAAAGGTGGGATTTTTGTACCCATATTTTCTGGGGTCCTTTGGGTTAGTCTTGTAAGGAACCCAAAATTTTTTATTATTAAAAAATTAAAATGATGCAACTTGTCATAACAAAATTTTGCTAAATGGCCTTTGCGGCCACAATGTGTACATGTGTACACCTTAGGATGCTTATGTGTAGGAGTATGATCATGACGTGCAACATAAGCATATGCATGATGATGTTGTGCATGAATGAGTGGAGTTTGTTTCTTTGAAAACATTGACTCCAACCTAGTATGGTTAAATGCACAAGAGTTCAAAGTTGAACTCAAACAATCCATTTTATTTTTTAAATCTTTAATCTCATTAGTGGTGGCATGTAAAGTATGATGAGATAAAGAATCATTTTTCTTTTTCTTTTTCTTTTTAGAAACAAAATCTTTTTTTTTTTTTAAATAATTTTCTTTTTAAAGACTTATTTTCTTGAAAAACAACTTCTTTTTGTTTTTTCACCAAATCAATTTTCTTTTTCAAAGTATTGTTTCCTTCACAAATCATTCAATTTTGAAAATAGGAAACATTTTCATTTTTCAAATCTTCCTTTTCTTTTTCTAAGCATGCAATCTTGTTTTCTAATGAATCTTTTTCATTAAGCATGCAATCAAAATCTTTTTCAAATTTTTATTTTCTTTCTTAATCATGTCATATTTCTCAAGCAATAGTTGACAAAAAAATGTGAGCTCATCATATAACATGTCATTATCTTCATCTACCTCGGATTCGGTAGTTACCTCAAGGGGTTATCCCCTTGGACCATATAACACAAGTTGGAGGTGTTGCTTCCAACGTCTGAATCGCTCCCGGCATAATATAGATCCTTTTCGCCAAGGGAGGTGATGATGTTCCAAGCTACAAAAGCCGAATCAACAATAGAAACCCTAGATAAATAATCATCATTTAGGGTAGACTTTAAAGCATGAAGGGCTTTTGCATTAGCCTCAAATTCTTACCATCTAAATAATATTCATTATTAGTAGTGGCAAGATAAAAATGAATGCCTAGGACCTTGAGGTACAAGACATCTTAACCTTCCAAATTTGATGTTAAGAATGTCAAACATGGGTGGTGACATGAAGTCCATGGTGTGTGTTACAAAATATTGTGATTAGCCAAAAATGAGGACTTTAACTCTAGGTTGTAAGACCCAAATCAGAGTACCAAGCTCTGATACCAATTGTAAGTTCACCTAGAGGGGGGTGAATAGGTGGTGACTAATCTAATGGTCACTTAATGCCAAATAATGCGGAAGTAAAAAACTATTATGACCTAAACAAACTATTTAAACTAAACACCACGTATAACACAAGAGTGTTGCCGAATTCCCTATGAAGGGCTCTGGACAAACTCCTCTAGATACCCCTTGATAAGGGTTGAGGTGCCGCGTTGACTCTCTTGGTTGAATACAAGTGTTAGCAACAAACCCAAGCAAGTATATCAATATGAGCTCACAATTATATCAAGCATATAAAGATTAACACAATAATAGCATGCAAGATATAAACAAGAGACAGAGAGAGAGAGATAGAGAGAGAGAGAAGAGAGAGAGAGCAATCGCAAACACAAGGGATTTGTTTCGAAGTTCGAGCACACTTGCTCTACATCCCCGCCTTCGACACACGAAGGATTTCCACTATAATCGATCCCAATGGATCACCCGGTGCCGCAACACCTACAAGCTCTCGGACTCCCTAGTTCGTACACACCGCAAGCCCCACAAGCTCGCCGAGGCCGCCCTCAACCAAAGTTCGCACCCGAACTCTAAACCACCACGAGCACACTTGCCTGTTCCTCAAAGTACAAGAATGAAATCTCTTGGTGATCTAAACACTTTGATCACCATAAAAGCTCTCACTACAATACTCCTACAGAATGAATAATCAATGGATACTCAAGTGTAGTGTGAGAAAAACTAGGATGAGAAAAGGTGGAGGAAAACTCAAAGAATTACTTTTAACACTCTGATAAAATCTTCCCTTTTTGATAGGAAATATTTGCTCTCAAATATGTGGAGAAAACATCTGAAAAGAATGGGAAAAACTGGCTCTAAAAGTCTCTAAAATCTTAGTAAAAAACAATGCCCAAACCCCCAAATTTATAGGCTCAAAAAAACTAGCCGTGGGGTTCTGTCAGACCTAACGGTCGACCGTCCGGTCGGCCGGCCAACGGTCAAATTCAGATTCAACGTTTGAGCCATCGGCGACCGGCCGGTCGACCGAGTCAGGATATAGAGAGCAATCTCTCTTTCCGGTCGGCCGCGCGGTCGGCCGGGGCCTTTCCAGAGAGCAGAACTCTCTGGACGGTCGACCGGTCGGTCGGCCGGCCATCCTGCAGAGCTGGCGTGCACGTCTGTGCACGTTGGTCGACCGAGTCGGTCGACCGACTTCAGCCCTAGTCAACTTGGTCGGTCGACTAGTCGACTGGCTGAAGCCTGGAACAGAAAATCTAGGGATTAAACTTGGTCTTTTTGATCTAAATAAAATCCCATAAAATACTGAAAATCTACAAAATAGTTTTACCAATATACTTTGATAAACAAATATGCTTGCACAAAATCAAGGCATGTTACAAGTGATTTGGACTATTTTTGTAAGTTGAAAAAATTGGCTCAAATGAAAAATAGTATTTTTCTAAAACTTGTTTTCAAACTTCTTCATGATACAAAAACAAGATATTTTGAATTCATTAAAGCATAGTGTGTATGGATATGATCCACTACACAATTAAGATATCTATGTTTCTGACATTAAGCTCTAAACTTGATTTTGGATAAAAGACATGCATATAAAAATTCCAAAAACCAAAAAGTATTTTTCAAAGTAAAAATCTTTTGTAAAAATCAAAACTATCAAGAGTGTGTGTGTATATGTACTTGAGCAATCCACCAACTACTCTATCCTTTACATTTTAACTAAAACAAAATCTTACTAAAAACAACCTAGACACAAGTCTTCATCTTCTTGAAGTCTTCACTTGAAGCCTTCTCATCTTCTGACTTGGTCCCAACACCGTGCTATCTCCAAAACTTGACTCAAATCCTTTGTTGAAACTATGCACAACTAAGATCTTGATCATAAATCTGTCACTAATTAAACACAGATCATTAGTAAACATAACTACATGAGTTGATCATCATCAAAACTAGAGTGATGGGCCTTTGGGCCAACAGAAAAAAGTTAGAGAAACTTTTTCATACTCATAGGATACCGTATTAATTACTGAAACCCTTTTTCAGTACTTTCTAATATTATTCAAGTTATAAAAACACTTGTCTAAAAGCAGGATAACTGGCAGATATGTTGATAGAGGCTAATTTTTTCAACGTGTTCGACAATTTTGTCTTTAGTTTAAACAGGAGAAAAAAATGTTAGTGCTTAAATTAAATATCTTGCCATCACTTTCAACAAGCGCGTACGGCATGGTGGTTGGGGTGTTGGCCTCTTGCAATTGGTGCCGGGGGTTTGATTCATGCTACCCACACTTACTTTTAAAGTCATTTTTTTCCCTCTCATAGAATTCTCTCAGCTGGCGGCTGAGATACAGATGCCTCTATATATATATTAATATATATATATATTATATATATATATATATATATATATTATATATATATATTATATATATATATATATATATATAATGAGAGATAGATAGAGTTGGTCATTCCGGAAGGAGTCGAGGCCGAATCCTTCCCACTCAAATACCACATCCGATATTCGAATACAATATTCACTCTGTTGAATTGATCTATATTATTTCACGTATCTATAAAACAAAAATCAAGTGTTTTGAATACTTTTTGCCCATACATCAAGTAGGAGAAAAATGGATGACCTAAATAGTGAGTTGGTTAGATCTATTCTTTTGACATACAAATTCTAGATTCAACCATTTGATCATGATCCTCACTACTTTCGGTCGTCCATTTGCGCTGATGGATGGGCAAAAAGTATTCAAAACACTTGATTTTTGGTTTATAGATACTTGAAATAATATAGATCAAGTTCACGAGTGGATCTTGTATTCGAATGTCGGAGGGTTGTATTTGAGTTGGGAGGATTCGAGCTCGAATCCTTCTGAAATGACACAAGTCTATCTCTATCTCTCTCTCTCTCTCTCTCTATATATATATATATATATATATATATATATATATATATATATATATATATATAGAGAGAGAGAGAGAGAGAGAGAGAAATGTATATCAGCCGACAGCTGAGAGACCCTCTCAGCCTGCGGTGTCGTGGCACATTATTAGCCACACTAGAAAGGACGGCCCGCTTACCGAAATAGTTGAAATTACTAAATAGCCCTGCTGTAAAAGACAATAGATTTGTATAGTTTGTTATAATTTTATATTTTCTGACGTTACTCACATTTTGTCACAATTATCTTTTTAAACTGCGGCCCAAACTGCAAACATTCTTTTATCAAATCATGAAACTAATTTGAATCCTTCTTTTATTATTTTTTTTTGTTATCTGATTTAAATTTAATGATTTTTAATATAGTCGCAGTTTTACTTTTTTTCGCATGCAATTTATAAATATTATTATTTTTTTACATATTGAATTCGAACAAGAACTGCGACTATGATCGCAGTGCTTAACGAGAGCAAGTCGTGGTACTGTGACTATGGTCGCAGTACTCAGGACAGCATTTTTTTTGGGTGAGTTTTTTTGCTAAGTTATAGTAATAACGGTGTCTAAGGACTGATACTATAGTCGCAGTTTATGTATGATTTTATATGTTTGATCTTCACTGTAACTTATTGCATGCGAATTAGGATTGCGACTATGGTCGCAGTATTTAAGAACAACAGTGGCAATCGTAGGACTGCGACTATGGTCGCAGTGTTTAAGAACAACAGTGGCAATCGTAGGACTGCGACTATGGTCGCAGTGTTTAAGGAGAACAGTGGCAATTTTCTAATTTGCGATATACAGTGAAATATACTGATTTGAGAGGATTGTGATGATGTTCGCAGTATTATCTGTTCATATAATTTATTTTTGGACTGCGGCCATGGGAGCTGTTTATAACTTTATTGAATGCAAAACTATCAAACTGTTTATGACGGACAGCGACCGTGGTCGCAGTTTCATATGTAATTATAATATGAGTACTGCGACCACTATTTTAGATAAGATGCAGAATTAATACCTATACGGTATACTTATATGTATTTTAAAAATGTGAAAGATTATTTTACAGATAGAAGTAAATTTTATTTATAACATAATATGCGAGAAAGAGACCTCATTAAAAGCTTTAAGAGAAGACAAAATAACGTTGAATATCAGAAGATCAGGAAATCCTAATCCTCGTCATCATCACCATGATAAGCAGATTTGTCTTCTTCATTCTCCTGGTCTTCCTGTTCATCACTTATTTCCTCATCATCTTCCTGTTTTTGAGGTTTTTTTAGTTCATCGATAAACTCCCAGAATGGATCGTCTCTATCAAGCTCTTCGTCGATCCGTTTGAAGAAAGCGAGCATATAGCATCAGAGGACATGCTTTTCATCAAGCATGCCTCCGTCAAGTGGCAGAGGATAATGTCCTCCTCCTAAACTACATGAAAACTTCATCATCATCATGAATAGGAGGATCAATTAAAATATTATTTGATGTAGTGAGATAGTCAAAAGGAGTGAAGTCCAGACTGGTATCAGATTCAGACTGTATCAGATTCACTAGAATACCCTGAAGAAAGAGAACCAGTGGGGGATTGATTGAAGTTAAATTCTGAGTGTTCAGAGGAAGAAGATGGGGAAGACATGATTCAAGAATGAATTATTTTTCTGAAAGTTTTTGAAATCAAATTGAAAAGGAGCAAAAATATAGTTTTTAGCTATGAGATAATATATTATTACAAGCACTATATAAAGGTCAATAATGTAAGAATAATGAATAGTAATAATAATTGTTATAGGTTGAAGAGTTATGGCTGGAGAATCCGAAGAGTTCCTTTTTTCCAGAGGTTTACTACGTGAAGTACAAATAAACTTGTTATAGAATGTTTTGCCTATATCTTTAGATTACGTATGGTGCACATCTTTCCTTTATCGTGATTAACATTAGTGCATCTCTTTTTCTAGACTGTTGTTGTTCACGGTAGATAGATTATTTTACTTCATTAATTCAGTGTAATAATATAGTATTTTTATAAAATGTTATAAAGGCGAACTGATCTCAGGGTCGCATGGCTAAACTACCTTTTAAAATTATAAAAAATCTTTTTACGTAAGGCATGCGAAAAAAGATTGTGACTTTGG